>JAJSOF020000009.1:35144827-35327327 GCA_025594305.2 Periplaneta americana
CTCCAATTTTTATTTCAGATATATGTAATTTCTGAAAATATAAAATTCAGAAGTGTTTATTAAGCAATGTCTTATATTTGAATGGTTCAGAACCATAGTGGGCCAAGCGCCATTTACTAAAATCGTAGAAAACAAGACTTAAAATGAAGTTATTGCCATAATTCAATGCAAACATATAGCAAGTAATATAAAGTATACACATTAAAACTAAATGATATACCAATCTTCATTAAACTATTGTATTCACTTAACTTTAACCCTTGCTTTCTCCGTTTTTAATAAATGGCGCTTGGCCTACTATGGCCCTGAACCCTTCAATTCTCTGCCATTTAAAGTTAAAAAAAATTGATAATGGATGTCAATAAAAAATGTAAATAGAAAAACTGTTCAAATGTCCCCCTTCTCACCTACTGTGGACAAACCAAGTCCCTGTTTAACACATGAATTAAGTGCGAAATTTCCAATTTTGACACAGTCGCATTTGTCGCAATTTGCTCCTCGACTTCTAAAAATGCAACAAGCTTTCAATGTAAATGTGCAAAAATGCAACAACCACATTGGGCT
Source organism: Periplaneta americana (assembly GCA_025594305.2). NCBI lineage: Eukaryota > Metazoa > Arthropoda > Insecta > Blattodea > Blattidae > Periplaneta > Periplaneta americana. The sequence continues at coordinate 35,145,392 of JAJSOF020000009.1, forward strand.
TCCGAAACAAAGATGGTAATGGAGAACATGAAATCTGAGATGTGTATGTACTAATGGAATGAATTTCAAAGAGCTGGTACAATTCATGTACGAGTAGACCCATCAAAATTTATTGTTAGCAGAGTGCAAACTCTTTTTACTGAAAGACGGTTCCTAGTTACAGTTTTTACAAGATTTAAGCAAACAAATCCTAGCTCAAAATTTGCAGTATACGATAAAATTGTATAAATCAATTAGAAGAAATTGTTCATTTAACTTATTAACTTAGAGTGCCCATATAATAACGTATTTTAATGTGACGTAAATTCAGCAGTAATTGATTCTAAACATACCTACGTCTAGTCATTTACTTAAATAAGTATATCTAGAGCGCGGTAAGATGGATTGAAAGTAATAAAACCCCAAGAAACAAATTATATAACTTTTTGTTCCTGAAAATCTTACTAATTTTATCTTTCTGCATAGTTATTTAGAATATTGCACAAGCTTTTCGCAATTCGCACAAATATAATTTTTCATTTGTGCATTTTTGCGACAATTATTTATTTTATAGCTTAAACCCTTCGCAGAGTTATCCATGGTAATTTGTACTGTACAAGTTTGATAAGTTTCGCTTGAATACCAAAGTCTACTAATGTAGGCCTACTACAGACTGCGAGTATGTTCACATTATCAAACGCTTTTTTAAAATCTACAAATAACATATGTAGATCTATGTTCCATTCATAGAACTTTTCCAGCATCATCAGCGGGTTTGCTCACATTATCAAACGCTTTTTTTTTAATCTATAAAAATCACATGTAGATATATGTTCCAATCATAGAACATTTCCAGCATCATCAGCGAGTTTGTTCACATTATCAAACGCTTTTTTAAAATCCATAAATATCATATGTAGATCTATGTTCCATTCATAGAACTTTTCCAGCATCATCAGCGAGTTTGTTCACATTATCAAACGCTTTTTTAAAATCTATAAATATCATATGTAGATCTATGTTCCATTCATAGAACTTTTCCAGCATCATCAGCGAGTTTGTTCACATTATCAAACGCTTTTTTAAAATCCATAAATATCATATGTAGATCTATGTTCCATTCATAGAACTTTTCCAGCATCATCAGAGTTTGTTCACATTATCAAACGCTTTTTAAAATCCATAAATATCATATGTAGATCTATGTTCCATTCATAGAACATTTCCAGCATCATCAGCGAGTTTGTTCACATTATCAAACGCTTTTTTAAAATCCATAAATATCATATGTAGATCTATGTTCCATTCATAGAACTTTTCCAGCATCATCAGCGAGTTTGTTCATTATCAAACGCTTTTTTTAAAATCTATAAATATCATATGTAGATCTAGATTCATAGAACTTTTCCAGCATCATCAGCGAGTTTGTTAGCATTATCAAACGCTTTTTCCATAAAATCCATAAATATCATATGTAGATCTATGTTCCATTCATAGAACTTTTCCAGCATCATCAGCGAGTTTGTTCACATTATCAAACGCTTTTTTAAAATCCATAAATATCATATGTAGATCTATGTTCCATTCATAGAACTTTTCCAGCATCATCAGCGAGTTTGTTCACATTATCAAACGCTTTTTTAAAATCCATAAATATCATATGTAGATCTATGTTCCATTCATAGAACTTTTCCAGCATCATCAGCGAGTTTGTTCACATTATCAAACGCTTTTTTAAAATCCATAAATATCATATGTAGATCTATGTTCCATTCATAGAACTTTTCCAGCATCATCATTTGTTCACATTATCAAACGCTTTTTTAAAATCCATAAATATCATATGTAGATCTATGTTCCATTCATAGAACTTTTCCAGCATCATCAGCGAGTTTGTTCACATTATCAAACGCTTTTTTAAAATCTATAAATATCATATGTAGATCTATGTTCCATTCATAGAACTTTTCCAGCATCATCATTTGTTCACATTATCAAACGCTTTTTTAAAATCTATAAATATCATATGTAGATCTATGTTCCATTCATAGAACTTTTCCATCATCATTATCATATTATTATTATTATTATTATTTATTATTATGATAATTTCATTGAAGGCAATATTAATTATTTTCAGCAGTACTTTCAAATGCATGTAATGTTGTGATTTTGAATACGCAGCGATGATATTATATCGCTGTTATAAAAACTGGGAGAATTGTTTTTGGCGAGCGTGAAATAAAACGTTGATAGAGAAAAGTTCATTATATTCAGAGCCATTAAATGTGTGTGTGTTTGTGTGCTAACGACTCCTACATTAGCGAATGCGTTTGGCGGGGAGTTAAACTGCACGCTCGACAGTACAGATGCTTTGTATCACTGGAAAAGTTTGCATTTCTCTGTCTCTTTCTATCTTCGTCTCCAGAAACATCGCACAACTTGAATAAGGCAACAGTTTTCCAATGTTGTTAATATATTCCATCCGTATTCCGACTTAGAGACTAGTAGATGTTACAAGCAGTAGAAACGGCTTTTAGTAACTGAAAAAAAAAAAAAATATGTATCGCCGCAATGAAAGAGATGCACATTTAGATGAAAATGGATTTCAACAAACACAAACTGCGAGAAACAATTTTATCGTATTTTCCTATGTAATATTAACCGTAGTGAAAACGATGCTGGTCATTAGGCACGGGATTCGTGGGTTCATATCTTGCCAAAGTACACAGTTCCGATGATATAGGAGAAAGTTATAGTTTGTTAACAAACTTAAGTTCTAACTTAAATAAAAGATTGCAACATGTTCATAATGTATATACAGGGTGTTTCCGAGGTGGTCTTACAAACTTTCAGGAATGATGGCGAAGGGCACATGTATCAATTTGAGATCAGGAACCCTGGTCAGGAAATGATCGAGTCGAAAGTTACAAGCAAAAATAGTTCTGTGGAAATGAAATAATTTTATTCCTCTGTACACCTATTTATGTGTATTTATCTGTACATCTTACATATACTGCATTCATCTGGCGTTGTTTACGTTGTCTACTTACAGTATTCCGTTCAGTGCGCTGTCTGAGGGATGGAGACAGGAAACTACGCTAAAGCAATGCAGATAGCGTAATGTGTAACGGACATGGTCGGGCCTGATATGCACGTCTGTAGACAGCAGTGTATGTGTACAAGTTGCAGTGTCCAGTCGATCAGTCCTAGTGAAATGGAGGAGTACACGAGAGCGGAATAAGCAGACCTGATTTTCGAATACGGATGAGCCAATGGGAACAGTAGATAAGCTCAGAGATTGTATCGGGCCAAGTACCCACATAGGAGACATCCGGTCCATATCATTTTTCCACGGCTGTTCCAAAAGTTAAGGGAAAGAGGGCACGTGGTGCCAAATTACAATTCCATTTCCACACAACTATTTTTGCTTATAACTTTCGACTCAGTCATTTCCGGACCATGGTTCCTTATCTCAAATTGATATATGTGCCCTTCACCATCATCCCTGAAAGTTTGTAACACCATCTCAGAATCACGCTGTATAAGATTCGTCTGTAATATTCGGAAATTTGACCATGTAACACCGTCTCTTGAACTGCTCTCGTGGGTTCGTCTAAAGGAACGAAGAATCATACACGCTCTTTCACTTCTATACAAAATTTTACATAACTCATCTCCCAATTACTTGTCTTCACGCTTTCAGTTCATAACTACTTCACGAAATCAGCATCAGTCTCTCCTTTCTATTCTATAAATAGGTAAGTAAATAAGTAAATAAATAAATAAGTATAAATAAGTACAAATAAGTAAATAAATAACTAAATAAATAACTAAATAGGTAAATAAACAAAGAAACAACTAAATAAATAAATAAGAAAATAAATAAATAGATAAGTAATAAGTAAATAAATAAATAAATAAGTAACTAAACAAGTAAATAAATAAATAAATAAATAAAGTAAATAAATAAATAAAGAAACAAACAAATATACAAACGAATAAACGAATAAAAAGAAATAACTAAATAAATAAATAAAGAAACAAATATACAAACGAATAAACGAATAAAAAAGGAATAAATAAATAAATAAATAAATAAATGACTAAAAACAAGAATAAAAAGTAAATAAACAAACAAACAAATAAGTAAATAACTAAATAAATAAACAAATGAATAAATAAACAAATAAACGAACAAATAAGTAAATTAGTAAATAAATAAATAAACAAACAAACAAACAAACAAATAAATAAGAAAATAAGTAACTAAATAAGTAAATAAATAAGTATCTAAATAAGTAAATAAATAATTAAATAAATAAGTATATAAATAGGTATATAAATAACTAAATAAATAGGTAAATAAACAAAGAAACAAACAAATAATTAAATAAGGAAATAAATAAATAAATAGATAAGTAACAAACAAATAAATAAATAAGTAAAGAAATAAGTCACTAAATAAATAAATAAAGTAAAGTAAATAAATAAATAAACAAAGAAATAAAAACGAATAAACAATAAAAAGGAATAAATAAATAACTAAATAAGTAAATAAATAAATAAATAAATAAATAAATAAATAAATAAATAAATAAATAAATAAATAAATAAATAAATAAATAAATAAATAAATAAATAAATAAGTGAAGCAGAGCAATATGCGTAATTTCGTTATCCACGATCATTCGAGTCTTTTGAATTCTTTACATTTCGTTACTTTCGTTATCAAGTGCTAAAATTAGTTACCTTTCGGTTACTTTCGTAATTTTTGTTACCGGTAGACACTTTCCTATCTATAAGTTAAAACGTACTGACTTTCATCTCCAACAAATTGCCCTATGGAACATTCGTACTTTATAAATATTTCCATAGTTTTCAACGATACATTATTATTCAATCAATTTGGAAACTACTCCTGAACATTTTCAGTTGGCCTGTCGCTTGTCAATGTTAGTTTTCAGACACTCAGAGAGAGAGAGATAGAGAGAGAGAGAGAGAGAGAGAGAGAGAGTGAGAGATGCCCCATATCCAAATTGAAAAGTTTTGAATGAAATTAAAAACTCATCATTTCATGCTTTATTTAACATCATTTTAAAACATATTCAGGAAAGAGAATTACTGTTCATTTACGTACGCTTCCAACAGAAAAAAAAACTAATTTCAATGATTTTTAAAACTACTTCCCTGTGGCATTAAAATTCTGATTTAAATTCCCTCTAGCCTCTGATTTTGGAATCGATTGCGTTAAAATTATTTTAGGTGTTTCAATGAATGCGAAATGAATCAAAATGCGTTTATCTCCAACATGAGTAAGCTATGTGTAATGATAAACATAGTCTATCATAGTATCGATTTAAGACTTGGAACTGTATAAAACTTATAATTTTTTAATGTCATAAATACTCGATCAACGGTGCACATAATCGCAACACATGAGAAAAGACTCAGGCGATTTTTGTTAAATATATGACAGGAATTTAATTATCTATTTCTATCCTGAAATGGTTATAAAATTCCATAATGAAACTTCTAAATATTTTAAGCTTTTTGAGTTTAATCTATGAACTAAAGAAGCAGGTATCCCGGCAAAAAATATTCGAATATTCATGGTAACGTGTGACATATATAAGATTCTCTACACTCTGTCAGAAACACCTCAATACAAAGACAAAGTAATGCAAAAACGTGAATTATTTCTTTAAAAGACTCTTCGGTTATGAGTTTTAATAACAAAGTCGATATAATTGCCATCAATAGAAGAACCCAGATAGCTATGGTCTTAGACCATACGATTTGCTTTGAACGAGACACGAATCAAGCACTGCAAATAAATGATGACAAGCGAGCTAAATATGTACCTTGTCTTCCATATCTCATTGAAAAATATGGCATTTTGCTTTATAACTGGAATGTTACAGGCTTACTATTTGGAGCAGGGGTTGTTTACCAAAATTTACATGTAATATCCTTAAATCCTTTAATAGTAATATACGTTACAATAGCGGTATGTTGACGTTTTCATGGTCGGGGAAAAGATTGAAAAAGCGAAACGTAGTTGAGCTTTTTTAATTTCCGAGAACATGAAAACAAACATACCGCTCGTGTATCGTACATTATTTTGTGCGAAGATCGTTTATTACATACCCGAAAGACGAATTTCTAATTAGTTGCAATGAAATCTCCATGTTGGTATCTGTTTAATGACGGAAACTTCGGAACACCAAAATATCTATCTTCAACATTGTTGCTGTAAAATGTTTTCTGTGTTTACTATACTCCAGCAGGCCGTGATATACGTCTGTCTTTTTTTCCCCCAGTCTATAAATGCGAACTTAAAACAAACGGTAAGTTTATGTAATGTTTTATTTTTCATTTTAATATTTTAACAATATTATTTATATAACATATTGCAGTAATAACATCGGCATCTGGAATCTCGTTGATTTTTTCACGGCTTCCTTAATGTTACTTGTATCAGGAATGCAATAAGTTTCGTGGAGTAGTAGACTTTACTTAATTTTTGCAAATATTTAAAAACAATAATTAACATTGCAATTTAGGTGAAATTGCAGTGGTAAGTTTCCAATTTATAATTATTACTATGTTAAACGTCTCTAAAAATAATATGTTAAAAGTCTAAAGCAGTAAAATGAATGTCGAGCTTAAGCGGTAAGAAGAGGGAAATTGTTACATATGTGTGTTACGTTGGGAAAACTGAATGTGGTATTTCACACTTACCGCGTATTGGTTCTGTGCGGAAAACAAGCAAATACGCACGATCTCGCACAAAATTCCCTTTTATGAGGTTCAGAAGATTGTAATGGAAATTCTGAAGGCCTCTCTTCAATTCTGCACTATCATCTATATGTTAACACGTAAGTTTTTGTTTTAATTTACAAATCGAATCATTATTTTGCTCGTTTCATTTTTTTATCTTTTATGTTTGTTAATTCCGGATCCCAGTGGTCAACCTCACTTGAGGACGGATGATTTGAAATAAATCTTAGTAGCATCGTCGGTTTATAAGCAAAACATATTAAGTAAAAAATATTACTTCTGCGAAAAAAGGCGTAATATATAATGTTCAGAATGTATGTCTATAAACTTAGAGTTGCAAAATTAAATACACATAAAGAGAAACAACTTGTTAAAATAATATTTTGAAGATTCAGTTCTGCCAAGAGCTTTCGTAACGCCTTTTTCTCAGAGGTACTGGATATTAGACTAGTTAAAATTTGAAAATATTGCATGATAGTAACTGAGATTAGATTAGATTAGATTAGATTAGATTAGATTAGATTAGATTAGATGGAATTTATTTATATTAGTCCACATCTGTGGAGTAACGGTTAGCGCGCCTCACCGCGAAACCAGGTGGCCCGGGTTCGAATCCCGATTGGGGAAAGTTACCTGGGGTTTTCCCTCAACCCAGTTTGAGCAAATGGTGGGTAACTATCGGTGCTGGACACTGGAATCATTTCACCGGCATTATCACCTTCAATTCGTTCAGACGCTAAATAACCTGAGATGTTGATACAGGGTCGTAAAATAACCCACTAAAACAAACAAAAAATTTATATTAGGTCGAGGTAAAGGAAAGCCGAGTAATGACCCTTGTGGAACGTCGCGGCACTGATCACGCAGCACCTCTATATCGTCTAATAACGAACTTTCCACTCTGTTGTTCATGATTAGACCTCTGATATCAAACGAAGACTGGAACTCAGCATTTTAGGTCACTGCTGAATATTCTAAACTCCTATGTTACACCCACGTGACGTTACGTACAGACACCAGCTGATGGCGCTGTTCGTTGTGAGTAAACTGTTCTTTAAAAATTTGCGTGGTCTTCATTACGCCGCACAAACACGCTATAGAGGCCTACAGTGGGATCAGGTTACTCGTAGGTTATCCTCCGGGAATATTAACAAAGAGTTTCAAACTGAGGGTTCAGCTCTAAGCTAACACTGCCTTGGTCGAATAGTTACCATGTTCGCTGTTGAATTCGAGTTGAGTATGAATGAACATGTACTGTTTAATTATTATAGAGTGAAGAATTACTTAAATAGTGCAAGTCAGACAGGAGACACGCCCGACGCGATGTTGTACACCGAACGTAAATATAAGGGTCTCAGCCTTTTCAAAGCTCAATGGGAAGCATATTTACAGCATCTCAATATTTGCAACACATTATTGAGAACCTCGAATCCTCTTGTCGTTTCTACAAGGAACATAGCAGCAGAAAAGAAAGTATGTTCCAGGAAGTTAAAAATTCCACCTGAAGATCTGGATATAAGTAACATCAATGTCCATAAACTACGACAAAATCTTAGGAAACAAGAGTACGACAAATGGTGTGCGCTTCCACATAAAGGAAAAGGTGTTATTTTATTTCAAGAATATACTCCCGGAAATAAATGGATTTTTTCTAAGGAGGGTCTATCTTCCTCTGAATGGCGGGACGCAATTAAGATGAATGCTAACGTAGCACCAGTGAGAAGTCTTCATGGGAGATCCTTGGACGGTTTCCGTTGCAGATACTGCAACGAGAGTGAAACCTTAGCACACGTCCTAGGATCCTGTCAGCATGGAGAACTCCTGAGAAATTCACGCCATCATAACATCCGAAAACTAATAGCACAAGCCCTTAGAAACAAATCCTTCGAGGTCCATGAAGAGGTGCACTGCGTTGCGTCTGAAGGCGGCGGAATTAGAAGAACGGACATCGTGGCTCTAGACAAGACTAATAGTAAAGGCTTTATACTGGACCCAACTGTTAGATTTGAGATGAGCCAGACCCAACCATCCGAGGTCAACAAAGAAAAACAACAAATTTATGAGCCTACTATTCCGTATTTTCGAGAAAAATATCAGATGGAAGGCACCTGGGAAGTACATGGTTTAATGATCGGAGCGAGGGGCACCATCTCACGATCAACTGTAAACACTATCAAAACCTTTGGAATCCATGACATCATTCCAAAAATAATTACTTCAACCATTAAAGGGTCTGTGGCAATTCTGAAAAATCATTTATACGGAATATCATAATACCCCCCCCCCTTTTCTATTCGTTAGTGTGTGATTATTACAAATATATGTACAAATTTATTATTTCTTAAACTTAAGCTCCTAGTTCACATTTAAATTTGGCTCATCTATCTTACTGTAATCATTACTATTCTTATATGTGTGTTATTCTGTGTTTTTGGCAACCCAGGATGCCTGGGCAGACTATTTCTTGAAATAAATTATATAGTTAATACGTATTTACAAGGTTATTTTAAGTATATACGGGGGAAAAAGTATGCATGGAATTTGTTGTCACTACGGCATCCATTTTTCTATTGACTAGATTGAAGTGTACATGTTAAATTGTGTCAGTACTGCATATTGACTGCGACAGTTTATTTGTCCAGTTAGAAATCTATATGTGATTGGCTTCAGTACTGCATATTGATAATATCAGCCAAATTGTTTAGCCTGAAAGTGTATCTGCGCATTTGCTCTCAGTACTGCATACTGACTATATCAGCTTATCTGTTCAGACTGAAATGTATATGTAGTTTGGCTCAGTATTGTATAATGGTAAAAATCACTAATTTGTTTAAGTTGAAGTGTACATCCGAAATTATTTTCAGTACTGTACAATGATATATTAGCTTATTGTGTAACTTGAAATGTACATATGCATCACTATTAGTATTGTATACTATTATATTATTTTTATTGTTATAAAATAAAAAAACAAAGTCAGAATAAAAAAAAAGGTGTAGTATTTGTTGTTGTGAAATAGTTTTGCTTTGTTATGATGTCTGTGATTTCGATGATTTCTTCTATGTATTTTTGTGGTGTGTTGTTATCTGTGAGCATTTGTTTTAGTATCTGTAATGTGTTCTGTATTAGTATATTAGTGTATAAGTTGGTGATATCGAATGATGCTAGTGTTGCACTGTATGTGTTGTTGTTTTGTAAGTCCGCTAAAAAAAAAAGTTGAGAACATAAATAAATAAATCTTTCCAACAGTGACAGATTTTTATGTGTGCTGTAAATCGTTAGTTCAGCTGATTTAGTTGGCAAATAAGACTACAGTAAAGTTTCCAGGAGAGTAAGAGAAATACTAAAGTATTATTAAGTATTTTCTAAATCATAGTTTATTTAACGACGCTCGCAACTGCAGAGGTTATATCAGCGTCGCCAGTGTGCCGGAATTTTGTCCCGCAGGAGTTCTTTTACATGCCACTAAATCTACTGATATGAGACTGTCGCATTTAAACACACTTAAATGCCATGGACCTAGGCCGGGATCGAACCCGCAACCTGTAGCATAGAAGACCAGAGCTTTACCGACTACGCTACCTAGGCCGACTATTAAGTGTTACTTTGTTATTTAGCGCTGTACTGTGTATATACAATATTAAGAGGTTAGATACAGCTTACAACAGTAAAATGTTTGAAAATATTAATCATTTTTTTCCTCCATTATTGTATCTTGTACAGTAATGAAAATTGGTATGTGTAAAACACTGTCACTTTCAATATAGCGGTTATAGAAATAAATTAAAATATACCTGTAGATAATTTTTAATAATACATTAATAAATAATAGATAAATAATAAAATAAAGGCAAAAAATCATTTATTTTGTAAATTAAGCAGAAAAAAAGGCAGAAAAGGCAGACGTTTCAATCACAAATGCATAATTCGTACAGATTTACTTTCAAAATGAAGATAGATTTAACACATTTGAAAAGGCATTCTGCCAAAGTTCCGGTCTCTGAAATCAACATGGGTTACATTGAGACAATGACAATTACCTATATATTAGTATTGATGGAAGAAAACAAAGTATTGACTGTTTAAAATAATAATAATAATAATAATAAATATAAATTATATCTAATAAAAATAAATTATATCAAAAAACAAATTCTGTGCATTTAAAATAATTCTAAACAACCTAATTTTAAACGACTGGGGACTAAGACTGTGTATTGTGATATGTTGTAATCTGTAGTAGGCCTATTGTGTTTTGTTGTTCTGTGAGGTGATGTGATGTGTTATGTATTGTGGTCCAATTTTGTGTGTTATGATATTATATTACCTCTTTACGGTATCTAACCGAAAACAATGGAGTATAAGTAATTATTATTAACTTCTTTAATATAATATATAACTTCAGCGATCTCCGCGACTCATATTCCATGAGACCGTAGGGTCGAGTTCAATAGTTATGCATAGGCTATATGATCGACAAATATCAAGATACTCAAACATATCACAAAAGAACAAATATCCATTACCTAGTTGCTATTTGGACGAAATAAAACAAATGCATAGCATACCTAGAAGAAGAAAAACTTGCGATGAAGACCGACTTTCATATTGTTTCGTGTTTCAAAACTTATTTTATTTCGTCGAACTTTTGATGCCGCACGAAAACTTTTCCTCGGAGTTGCTAGTCTGAGTACCTCTGTTCTAACCCAGGTGCCACGTACTCCCCCTCTCTCGATGGTGAAAGAGACTCCTGTAATAGGAGGCTTGAAAAATTCCGGAGGCCGAACAAGCTCGGAATATTGAACACTAGCTCCGTTCTCTTCTTACTCCGTCACACTCTTTCTCACCATATTCTGTTTTCCCTCACGGTGTTGACGTCAGATGAAAATATGGTGCTAAAACTCTTTCAAAAAGAGTGTGGATAGCGTGGATCGGAAACATTGCAGGCGATTGAGGAAACATCACGCCAGAGAGATGTAGACAGAATTGAGAAGAAAGCTCAGTGTCAACACCAACTGTTTGAAGGGATGTTCACGTGGCAACCTTATCGTATTTGTCAATTCTGGCTTATTTGATCCACACACAAACATGTGTGAACCTGTGTTCTTCGTCATAGTGCACGCACAAAAGGAGTCACAAATCGACATGTGTCAGATTATGAATGTATATAGACGTCTAAAATAGAGACGTGAAGATGTCTCCACGCAAAATTCGTCGTAAGAAAAGCAGGAAGGTTTCAACTGTGTACACAAAAAAAAAAAAAAAAAACAGCAGCACTTGTTTATAATGCTGTAAACAGCTGACTACATGAGGCCAGGTTGAAACTTTCATCAAGGAGGAGTCGCATATTTTTCCATTCTCTTGATTGAACTTGAACCTACAAGTGAGTATTCATACTATGAGAAGACTGAATGAGATTGGTAGGTAGGTAGGTACGTAGGTAGGTAGGTAGATAGATAGATGGATGGATGGATGGATGGATGGATGGATAGATGGATAGATGGATAGATGGATCGATGGATCGATAGATCGGTAGGTAGGTAGGTACGTAGGTAGGTAGATAGATGGATGGATGGATGGATGGATGGATAGATAGATAGATGGATAGATGGATAGATGGATCGATGGATCGATGGATCGGTAGGTAGGTAGGTAGGTAGGTAGATGGATGGATGGATGGATGGATGGATGGCTGGATGGCTGGATAGATGGATAGATGGATCGATGGATAGATGGATAGATGGATCGATGGATCGATGGATGGATGGATGGATGGATAGATGGATAGATGGATAGGATGGATAGATGGATAGATGGATAGATGGATCGATGGATCGATGGATAGATAGAGGTAGGTAGGTAGATGGATGGATGGATGGATCGGATCGGCTGGATAGATGGATAGATGGATGGATGGATAGATGGATCGATGGATCGATGGAGGTAGGTAGGTAGGTAGATAGATGGATGGATGGATAGATGGATGGATGGATGGATAGATGGATAGATGGATAGATGGATAGATGGATCGATGGATCGGTAGGTAGGTAGGAAGGTAGGTAGGTAGGTAGATAGATGGATAGATGGATAGATGGATGGATGGATAGATGGATCGATGGATCGATGGATCGATGGATAGATAGATAGATAGATAGATAGATAGATAGATAGATGGATGATGATAGATAGATAGGATAGATGGATAGATAGGTAGATAGATAGATAGATGGATGGATGGATAGATAGATAGATGGATAGATGGATAGATAGATAGATGGATCGATGGATAGATGGATAGATGATAGGATAGATAGTATAGATAGATAGATAGATAGATAGATAGATAGATAGATAGATAGATAGATAGATAGATAGATAGATAGATAGATAGATAGATATAGATAGATAGATAGATAGATAGATAGATAGATAGATAGATAGATAGATAGATAGATAGATAGATAGATAGATAGATAGATAGATAGATAGATAGATAGATAGATAGATAGATAGATAGATAGATAGATAGATAGATAGATAGATAGATAGATAGATAGATAGATAGATAGATAGATAGATAGATAGATAGATAGATAGATAGATAGATAGATAGATAGATAGATAGATAGATAGATAGATAGATAGATAGATAGATAGATAGATAGATAGATAGATAGATAGATAGATAGATAGATTTATTGTGTAATTTTATACATACAGGTTTTATATTATCATAATTTTCTCTAAAATCCAATGCACGGGTCTTCTGACCGTACGTGCTTTGTACCTAAAACAAGTCCTACTTTGTAGGTTACACCCCCCTCACCTATGATTACATCCAACTACTCTCTAAAACAGTGGTCGTCAGCACTCGCTGAAATGTGCAATGGGTACGCGGTGCCGTCCCGTGTGCACTGTCGTGCAACAGGGAGAGATAGAGAGCATACCCGCTAGCAGCTATGAGAGCAGTATTGTGCGCTGCGTTTTCCGCGGGTAAGAGAGGCTAGCCCCAACGTGCTCTGTGCTGACGACCACTGCTCTAAAAAACACACATATTACAATGAAAATGACACAACAAAACACATTATATAATATATCCTAACCTAAAACAGACATAAAAGTGTATAATTGGGTAGATACCATTATCCCTTTGTTAGTTCGTGTCACAAACTTCAACAGCTGAAGTTATAATCTGTCTCGCCTTCAAGAGGAACAATCAAGTCTTTTGTTCGTATTCTCTATTCCCCATAAGGTCAAGACATGCAAGCGAACTCCTATTCTGACTTAGCATCGAGGGTGGTAGATATTTTCTCCGTACATGTTCCAATTCGACATACCGTAATAAATTATGTTTATAGGAGTTCTTTTTTCTGCACAATGGACAAAGGCGCTCTCCTTCTTCGTTGACAGTTTTATTACCCTTCCATGCCCCCAATCTTAGCACGCTAAACCTGCTCTACTTCTTTGTTGCCCTATCGATTAGGTAAAGTTTTATTCAAGAAATTGCAACTTATACCCAAATTACCTTAAAAATAATAATAATCCGTGGCGTTACATCCCGTGAAGGGCCTAGACCGACTAGCCGGCTGCTGGCTTCACGCTCACATGCCGAAGCAGAGGTGGACGATCATCCAATCAGAATGGAGGTATCGTGTGGTTAGCACGATGATCCCCCCAGTCGTTATAGCTGGCATTCGCAACCGGATTTCGCTACCTATCGTAGCTCCCCAAGTACATCGCGATGCTGGGTGGGTACCGGTCCCATACACTGGCCGAAATTTCATGAGAAAATTTCTTCCCCCATGAGGACTCGAAGCAGCGCGCATTCCGTAACGCGAGTCCTAGGCAGCATGCCTTAGACCACGACGCCGCGGCGCGGAACCCCAAATTACTCTACTATACCCAAATTACCCCTACCCATGCTAATATCATAAATTAATTTGCGGCATCGACGAGATTTGAACTCGGTTCCGCTGTCTTCGTAAACCAGTGCTGTCCCAAATGATCTACAAATACGGCTTGTTCTTACCTAAAGACACAGATTTTTTCGTTACTGACGTAAAGTCACAATAAAAGAAATTAATGTATAATATTTCCGAATATCAGTTTTTATCAACAGTAATCTCATTAGACGTTTTGATTTTATCTAGATAAAATCAAAACTCGAGTGGGATTTAATTGACTATTACACGATTAGAAGAAAGTATATAAAGATTAGAAGTAACGAAGTACTCCAATACAATAAAATATTAATTGACTTACGAAAATACAACTGTCTTCAAATGTATTATTGTACCATCTCAACATTACAAATATTACTCTAGATACATGCTAGATGGCAGTAGTATATTTATACAGACATTGTAATGATTACTATTCAATAAATCTTAATATTAAACAATCTCTGATACGTGACTATCCATAATATCATATAGCAGAAGTTCTTTTTATCCTCTCAGAGCAGAAGCTATAACATAACCTAACTAATATACACAAGTGTTAGAAAAGTTTTAATTAACGACGATGACATAAAAAATAAACATGAATAATTTTAAAAGAATAATTATTGAATGTACAATTTTCAAATTTGAATGTGGTTGGTGATTCAAATGTTATATTGGACGTGTGCGTAAAGTGGAACTGAATAATTTTCAACTTATTCAAATTTCCGAATGAATAATTTTAAAGGGAATAATTATTGAATGTACAATTTTCAAATTTGAATGTGGTTGGTGGTTCAATTGATGTTATATTGGAACGTGTGCATAATAGAAGTGGAACTCGTTGATTTAGGCCTACATGATGTATTCAACTTATTCAGGATATCCGAATGGTGCTCTTCATTTATTTGTAAATCGGATTTCATAAGATGCATAGGTATGATCAGTGATTTTTATTAATTCTTGTTCTTGAATGCCAATGTGAGTCATATTTGAAACTGCTGTGCATCGACTGGAGTGGTTTGTAATTATATATATATATATATATATATATTTTTTTTGACGTCCAGACCAGCGCAGTTTCAAATGTTGGCAAACAAAGAAACAAATGCTAGACGCGATAAAATGAAACAAATGCTAGGGACGCGATAAAATTAAACAAATGCTAGGGACGATAAAATTGTGCGATAAGCAGCCATGATTGGTTGAAATACGTCCTTTCGTACCGTTTTATTGGTCAAAAGTAGTATGACGTAGTAAGAGTGTAATAGTCATGTATAAATTATTATCTATAATTTAATTCATTAAATAAGCGACATTTTTGTATATTGTCAAATGTTTATTTTGAGATCAACGTGTATTGCTTTAAGCGAATTAGCTAAAACGTTCTATTTATATGACTCGGTGCAACTTTTTATTCGTGCTTCAAACTCTGTTATTTCTGAAATGTCCATACTGCAGACATTGACAAAGTGATAAAATAAAAAAAAAAATATAAAATCTGTTTGTTAGATAAAATCTCAACTATAGAATTCATCAAATGATAGCCTACATAGTCTCTTGTTAAATGTGTAAATCCATCCAGCGGTAATGAGGTAGATGTTTTCCATTAAGTCGTGTGGGAAATGCTAGAAGATCGTGTGGGAAATGCTAGAAGATTAATGAACATTGCTTCGCTCTGTTTGATGTATATTTTCATCTTCATAAATAACGTAGACTCGCTTGCATACTCGGACATTCCGACAAACAAACGAACAAGAATATTGCCAGAAAACAATAATTCTATCTTTTGTGTGAATAACGGAGATTACTTCTTCATGAAAATAAAGTTTTTAATATCAGACCCTGTGCAATTTATTAAGAAACTCGTCATTTTTAATTCAAGTGACAATTGAAACTAATTAAACATATTTTGCGAAGACGGGGGAAATTAAATTGTAATCATTTAATAAGAACTAATATCTAAATAAATTATGATCCACGGCAATTTTATGTAGCAAAGAACAGTTCTTACTTACCACGAAACAATAAGTCTATTAGAAGACTAAAATTTCATACACGTTATAATTGTTATCATTTCAGTTCTATTACTCGAAATTAGTCAATTGGAGGAAAGTAATATTATGTAAAAGTGTAAACATTTCTGAGCTCTAATTCGTTATATTTATCAAGGTTGAGGCAATATTTTCAATAATGTACGAAAACCAAACCTCTGAATTCTTGAGAATCAATATCTAGAAATAAAAGGACAAAGTCTATATCGTCGTTGTTCCTGCAGTAACTCCTATGTGACATATTTATCGATTTTCAGAATTTTGCTCTATTAAATAACTTAAATAGTGATACAGCAAATAATAAAATCTCCTATATGTAATTATATTTCTTTGTTTCCAAAATGTAAGAATTCACAGTCTCTTATGTACGGCTGTCATAGGATGAATAAATGTGTTTTTCTTCCTACTGAAAGATTTTGCACACAGGAGTTATTGCAGGAACAACGATGATATGTATTTAAAATAAAGAAGAATGTTCAACTGCAATAAAAGATTAGTTTTCTAAAGAACTTTAATTATAAATCCGAATAATTTATACATTACAGTGTACTCGCGAATGTCTTTTTTCGAGATAAATTCCAATCGGCTGGAGAAAATGGATCATTTTAACCAAAAATGCGAAATGTCTATGAATAGCTCCCTATACAGTAAGATTATCGAAGCACAAGTGTGAGGTCTAGTGAACCACAGGAAGAACGAATTACTTCTGCTGGTTTTTTACAATCCAAAAAAGTTCTACATCCGCGAATTGTGATTTTAAGTAACGAAATGGACTTACTATACGGATGAGCTGGATTAAAAGCAAGAGGGAGTTTCGGGTCTGTTAAAACGTGAAATATTCACTTTAATTTGTTGTCTAACACTGAACATATTCATTAGTCTATGAATTGTCGCTCCGTTTGATGCATTATCTCTAGGGAAATATTTCTGAAATTTTCTATAGCAAGGAGAAGTTGATTCGTTTCTTTTTTAATTACAACAAATAAAATTCATTGCTATTTAGTGAATCGCTGATCCGTAATCCGACAGCACATACACATACACAGCTGGGAATTGCTGAACAAAAGCGTATCGATGGACTGCGCGCCACTCAATGCTGTGAGAGTGTGTATTCCACTGCACAGTGCAGATTCTGGTCTGCAGATATGTTTAGTGCATTCAAGTGAATACAGTACTTGGAAGTCAATCAAATGTGAAAACTGTAATTATGACAAAAATGTTATGCTACGTAGATTGGAGCACGATAATACTGTGACGGATTTGCTTAAAATTTGCGGGAATACCCGGGAAATAGACTATTCATACCTACAAAATACAGTAGTTTCGAATATATTTAAAAAAATGGAAGAAATAATTCCCCCATAACTATCATATTAACTTCCAAAAATAAATTATGACAATTATAATACTTACTCAGGAAGTAATTTATGAAACAGCAGTCGGCAGCATTTTAAAGTTGATTACTGTATGGATTATCCGTTATCCTCAGCAGGCGCGTGTAGTAAAGTCTGAAATCAAGTAGTAAATAATCAATAGAGACCGGCACAATACGAAGAAAATTTTGCCAAAATACGAAATTTATTTTGGCAACATAAATGAAAATATGAAATAAACACAATATGAGCCAAAACATCGCTCACCTGATGTCCATGTTTCCCAAATATTTATTTATTTTATATGATAGTTTAACATATTGCATATTCAGTGTTGGGGTTAGTGCTGCAATTGGACAGAGTTACGCAATAATAGACCGACCGATAAATTGAAAAAAAAAAAAAAAGAGATAGAGAGATATTTGCACAGATCTGTTGATGGCAGGCTAACTTAACTCGGAAAAAATCAAGAATACGATATCTGAATTTTGCTGCTATTTATAAACAAAAATTAGCTTATTACATAAAATTAATTTATTTATTTGCTTTGAAATATTAATTCAACTGCTATTCTCTTATTAAAAATCAGTTAGCCTTTTTTTTTGGTATTATTTGGGCTATTTTTTGTAATAGTATGAATGTTATAATACTTCTTGCATAAGATCACCAATAGTATTATTGTGAAATACTGACTCACCAAAATTATGCAATGAAACAAGAATTGGTGTGAAAAAAACTCATTCAGAACGTAGTAATAGAAGTGACCATATTAAATGGCAAAACGAAAGATGCTGTTTTTATCCACGCATTCTTATGATACCCACTAACATGCGTTTCGATTTTAGTAACAGGACGAGCTCAAGGACTGTTGCTCAAAGTTGCAGACATTAACTTAAAAACTCCGTAGTTTTCACATTCTCGACTATATTTTATACAAAGAGGTAGGAAAAAAAAAGATTTTACACACATCAAAAAGAAATCCAATGATACTTTTGTCATATTGATAATGTAGTATGTGAATGTACGTAAGCCGACTGAAAATAACACTGTCAGGTCAGATAGTAAAAATAAAAATAATATCATACATCTCTCAAAATATTATTGTTCATGTCCGAAAATGTGTTACTGCGAATTTCTAACTGTATAATCACGTTGCCAATGTATGTTATGCGTTGTGGAAATAAACTCTTAATTTATACAAAACTGGTATACGTCTCTCAGAATATTCGTCTCTATGTTAAAAAATGACTTATTGCGAGTTTATATTGTATTTGTATCCTGTGTATGAAATGAGAATTAATGTAGGCCTAACATGTTCTGAATTTGTGAGATATAGTTTCTCAAGTCATATCTATACTAATAATAAATCTGTAGCCAAAATTTTCTGGTAATTTTCGATTTTCAAAAATAATTGGCGTTAACCTGTATAATTAACCATCCTGAAACAGAAAATCGCTTTTTTTAATTTTTTGTTTGTATGTCTGTCTGTCTGTCTGTCTGTCTGGATGTTTGTTACCTTTTCACGTGATAATGGCTGAAAGGATTTCGATGAAAACTGGAATATAAATGAAGTTCGTTGTAACTTAGATTTTAGGCTATATGGCATTCAAAATACATTAGTTAAAAGGGGGGGTTATAAGGGGGCCTGAATTAAATAAATCGAAATATCTCGCTTATTATTGACTTTTGTGAAAAATGTTACGTAACAAAAGTGTCTTTAAAAATGATTCCCGATAAGTTTTATTCTTTAAAAAAGTTTGATAGGACTGATATTTAATGCGATAAATGAGTTTTAAAATTAAAATAACTGCGATCTAACAAATGACTTCGTCTACTGTATAAGGGGCCTTGGACAACAACAATCGAAAGCTATGAAACAGCCTACAGAGAATGTTTCTGTGTTTGTATGAAATAATATCGGAAGCTAAATTAACCGATTTATATAATTAATTATTATTTCACCATTGGAAAGTGTAGTTTCTGTAGATGGACATAATGCTATAATGTTATTAAAGTAACTTCTGAGTGAATCGAGAACAGGTAAGATTAAAATAGCTTCTTATTCACAGAAAACTTGATAGGCTATTCTGAATATTCGTTTCCTGTATTTCCTAAAATAATGTTTATGTACACATTAAATCTAAATGTCAATCTTCATTAAATTATAGTTGCATGTAATAAAAATTAAGAAACATGTTAAAGGAATTGTTATTGCACCAAATGAGTGCTCTCTGGACCAAATGATCGCAATTTAATTATTTAAATACAATTTAAATTAAGTAACATATTAAACGACTTATCCTTCTTTCAAGCACGAATGTTGCCTGGATCAAAGGCCCTATTTTAATTATGTAATTACTTTATATTTATTTCTAACGGGTGCAGCGGAGCGCACGGGTACGGCTAGTTAAAAAATATAGGCATGCAGCAGTCAAGGGGCAAAAAATCTTCAAATATAAATTAAATGATACATATGTATATATTTATTCTTTGGTACGACCGAAAAGTCTAACAACCAGTTTAATTAAAACAAAGAAACAAAAAGAACAACTCGGTCAACGCCGGGTGCTTTCAGCTAGTGTTTTATAAAAAAAAGAAAAAAAAAAACAGATTTATTTCAATTGCCAATTCTCGAAACAGGTTTCTGGCGCTTGGTCTCTTATTGCGTAACTCCGTTCAATTTATTATAGTTCTCACAACAGAGGAGAAGATGTTTATTGTGGAACATTATTTCCGATCATACGGGTGGGGCGTCAGAATGGGCCGAACTTGCGCCACGTTAAAGAACAGTACCAGGAGCGATTTAACAATGAAGCACCAAAATAACACAGCAATGTTAGCTGTCGTCGAGAAGATCCGTCGTACGCGATGTATAGTGACTTATTTTGATTTTCAGAGTTTGTTTGTAATTTCAGTACTTCGTATGACCGGAAATAATGCTCGACAATAACCTTCTCCTCTGTTGTAAGAACCATAATTACAGCCTCCCCTATTAGTAGCTAGTGCGGGGGAGGAATGTTAACCAAACGAACGACTGAATAGCAGCAGGACGGAGTCGCCGAAGATGTTAAAGTCTGGACACAGCGTGTGGTGAGAGGAAGCGTCATTATCCTCACTAGACAAAAGATTCGAATCCTTGCAATAGTCGAGTGACGATCGAGTAAACTCGCTCAAAAATACCAAAAGCGATATGCATAATCCAAGGATCCCAGATTTTAAGGTGTTAATATCGAAAACAGCGAAATTTAAGTGGGGGAATAAGTAGATCCGTGGCCCATTTTTTCAGGGCTCATCCTCAGATTTGTCTTCTTTCTCAATCCCAGTATTCATCCTCTTTTACTGTCTCAGTCTCTACCTCAGAAGATTAAGGGCTGCCAGACAATAACCACTTTCAAGAAAATCATTTAGATTTCTTACGGGCGCAGTGAAATTGAAGTTATAATTGTGATCGAGTTTAATAATTTAATTTAATTTGGGTATGACTATCAAATTATTATTATTATGAATTATTATTATTATTATTATTATTATTATTGGTGTTGTAAGATGAAAAGAATTGTCTTGCATTATATTATTTTATATTGTATTGTATTGTATACTGTATTGCATTGTATTGTATTGTATTGTATTAATTATGTTATATTCATAGAATGTAGTAATTTTCTATCATACTGGTTAAGAAAGAGAATGCCGAATGGCCTTATCTCTGCCAGTTAAAATAAACCATTATTATTATTATTATTATTACTTTACAAATGGTGTTTAAGGAACCCGAATTGTCATTATTGCCGCCCTCACACAAGCCCGCCATCGGTCCCTATCCTTTGAAGAGTAATTGTAGTCTTCTATCATCATATCCCACCGCCCTCAAATTTCTTTCACTTTTGATTTTATCCTCCCATCTAACGTCTGCCGAGTTTCCCTAAAGGTCTTTTTCCTCCGGTCTCCCAACTAACACTCTATATGCATTTCTGGATTCGCCCATACAATTAAAATGCCCTATCTCAAAACGTCTGGATTTAATTTACAAAATTTGTCAGGTGAAGAATACAATGCGTGATAGTTCTTATTGTTAATTTTCTCCATTCTTCTTAACTTCATCCCAATCTTAGTCCCAAAAATTTTCCTTTTAAGAACCTTATTCTCAAACACCCTATAATCTCTAAGTTTCAACTCTCATCAAAGTGAGAGTCCAAGTTTCACAACCATATAGAAGAACCGGTAATATAACTGTTTTATAAATTATAACTTTCAGATTTTTTTGACAGCAGACTAGACGACAAAAGCTTCTCAACCGAATAATAAACATGCATTTCCTATTTATTCTTTCATTGTTTAATTTCATCCCGAGTGTCATTTATATTTGTTACTGTTCCTCCAAGATATTTGAATTTTTCCACCCTTCGAAGGATAAATCTCCAATTTTTATATTTCCATTTCAGTCACAATATTCTGTTTGGGAGATAATCATATTATTATTATTATTATTATTATTATTATTATTATTATTGTCTTAAGAAAACTACGAAAGCCACAGCATGACGATTTGTCTTAATTTAGGAGATTAACTAGCCAATTTCCTATAATAAACATGGCGAAATTGACTACATCATCTAGATACGGTACCAAGGCTAAGAAACCATGAGAACTCACGTGTGCAGAGATGCTCTTACAAATAAATAATCATTGCATATAACGACATTTTATGAAAACTATCTAAATAATACAACTCACGTAAAATTCGAGCACTAGAATCATTTCCAATGATGCAATGCACATCCCCTGACAAGCAGAAATAATAAAATAAATTGACCGTCAGCATGCACAACATGCAATAATATATATTATAACATAAATATGCAGTGCAGTACTAAATACTTCCATCTTGTTTATGTCCCAAAGCACATGAGATATTTGCATTATGATTTATAAAACATCGGAGACATGGACTGTTATGAGAAATGTAAAGCACCATTCTACATTTCGGTAATCTGTACGATTAATCTTTCATTACTGCTCACAAATATCGATTACTACGATACCTCGAACACTGATGGGAATTATAATCGATAGTATAGTGGATGACATGTCGAGTACACGCGGGTGGCATAATAAATAGGGGCACCGTCCGCAACACAGCTACAGGAAATGTAACAAGATAAAAAAAAAACTACCATTTTGCCTTCTCGGTTATATTTGCTGAGTGTAGGGCCTACATATTATTACAACACGAGAAAGGAATGACATGCTTCATCATCATCATCATCATCATCATCATCATCATCATCATCATCATCATCATCATCATCATCATCATCAAACTGTGCCAGTTTGCTTTCTCTGTAGTATTTGCTCAGAGCAATATTGTTATTAATATACACACGAGGGAGATTATCATCGTCATCATCATCATCATCACCATTTTCTTCGACATCACCAATATCATAATAGGTGTTTCAACTTCAATATTACCAGCATCTTCTACATCGTTATCTTCATAATCTAGTCATTACTTTCTACCATATTAGTCACCATTATCATTGTCATCGCCTACATTGTCATCATCATCGTCATCGTCTACATTATCATCTTCATTATTATCATTACTATCTACATTATTATCTTCATTATTATCGTCATCGTCTACCACCATTTTCTTCGACATCACCAATATCGTCGACTTGGTTGGCGAGTTGGTATAGCGCTGGTCTTCTATGCCCAAGGTTGCGGGTTCGATCCCGGGCCATGGATCGATGGCATTTAAGTGTGCTTAAATGCGACAGGCTCACGTCAGTAGATTTACTGGCATGTAAAAGAACTCCTGCGGGACAAAATTCCGGCACATCCGGCGACGCTGATATAACCTCTGCAGTTGCGAGCGTCGTTAAATAAAACATAACATTTAACGTAACTTCACCAATATCATGACAAGCGTTTCAACTTCATTATTACCAGCATCTTCTACATCACTATCTTCATCGTCACAGACATTACCTTCTACCACATTGGTCACCATTATCATCGTCATCGTCTACATTATCATTGTCGTCATCGTCTACATTATCATCTTCATTATTATCGTTATTATCTACATTATCTTCATTATTATCGTCACCGTCTACCACCATTTTCCTCGACATCACCAATATCATGATAGGCGTTTCAACTTCATTATTACCAGCATCTTCTACATCATTATCTTCATCATCATATTCATTATTTTCTTTGACAATATTGGTCATATTATCATTGTTGTCATCTAGCATTATATTATACATATTCTTACATGTAGTAATTTTCATTCTCATTATCGTCGTCATCGTCTTACATTATTATCTTCATTATTATCGTCATTATCTATTACCATTTTGTCTTCGACATCATCAATATCATGATAGACGTTTCAACTTCAGTATTACCAGCATCTCCTACATCATTATCCTCATCATCATATTCATTACTTTCTACCATATTGGTCGTCATAATCATTGTCATCGCCTACATTGTTACCATCGTCGTCATCGTCTACATTATCATCTTCATTATCGTTATTATCTACATTACTATCTTCATTATTATCGTCAAATCTCGACCACCATTTTCCAATGACATCACCAATCCATGATAGACGTTTCAAAATTAAAATATTACCAGCTCTTCTACATCATTATCTTCATCATCATATTCATTACTTTCTAAATACCATCTTGTTTATGTCGCCATAATCATTGTCATTTGCATTATGATTGTTACCATCGTCATCATCGTCTACATTATCATCTTCATTATCGTTATCATCTACATTATTATCTTCATTATTATCGCCATCGTCTACCACCATTTTCTTCGACATCACCAATATCATGATAGACGTTTCAGCTTCAGTATTACCAGCTCTTCTACATCATTATCTTCATCATCATATTCATTACTTTCTACCATTTGGTTCTCCATTATCATTTGTCATCGCCTATATTGTTACCATCGTCATCATCGTCTCATTATCATCTTCATTATCGTTATCATCATCATTATTATCTTCATTATTATCGCCATCGTCATACCACCATTTTCTTCGACATCACCAATATCATGATAGACGTTTAAACTTCATTATTACCAGCATCTTCTGCATCATTATCTTCATCATCTTAGGCATTACTTTCTACCATATTGGTCACCATAATCATTGTCATCATCTATATTATCATTATCGTCGTCATCGTCTACATTATCATCTTCATTATTATCGTTATTATCTACATTATTATCTTCACTATTAACGTCATCGTCTACAATCATTTTCTTAAATGCGACATCACCAATATCATGATAGGACAAAATTCAACCGGCGACGCTTATATTATTACGAGCATCTTAAATAAAACATCACATTTAACTAACATCACCAATATCATGACAAGCTTTCAACTTCATTGGTCAGCATCTTATCATTGTTCATCGTCACACATTATCATCATCACCATTATCATTGTCGTCATCGTCTACATTATCATCTTCATTATTATCGTTATTATCTACATTATTATCTTTATTATTAACGCCGTCGTCTACAACCATTTTCTTCGACATCACCAATATCATGATAGACGTTTCAACTTTAATATTACCAGCACCTTTTACATCACTATCTTCATCATCATATTCATTACCTTCTACCACATTGGTCACCATTATCATTGTCATCATCTACATTATCATTATCGTCGTCATCGTCTACATTATTATCTTCATTATTATCGTTATTATCTAATTATTATCTTCATTATTATCGTCATTGTCTACCACCATTTACTCCGACATCATCAATATCATGATAGACGTTTCAACTTTATTATTACCAGCATCTTCCACATCATTATCTTCATCATCATATTCATTACTTTCTACCATATTGGTCACCATTATCATTGTCATCATCTACATTGTCATTATCGTCGTTATCGTCTACATTATCATCTTCATTATCGTTATTATCTACATTATTATCTTCATTATTATCGTCATCGTCTATCACCATTTTCTTCGACATCATCAATATCATGATAGACGTTTCAACTTCAGTATTACCAGCATCTTCTACATCATTATCTTCATCATCATATTCATTACCTTCTACCATATTGGTCACCACAATCATTGTCATCGCCTACATTGTTACCATCGTCGTCATCGTCTACATTATCATCTTCATTATCGTTATTATCTACATTATTATCTTCATTATTAACGTCATCGTCTACAACCATTTTCTTCGACATCACCAATATCATGATAGGCGTTTCAACTTTATTATTACCAGCATCTTCCACATCACTATCTTCATCATCATATCATTACCTTCTACCACATTGGTCACCATTATCATTGTCATCTTCTACGTTATCATCATCGCCGTAATCGTATACATTATCATCTTCATTATTATCGTTATCCTATGTCTGACTTCAGACAACCGATAGATCCTAGAGATCGAAGCGCCACTAATTGTCAGGTCCGTCACCGACAATGGGAAAGCATAGAAGTGCGTACGCTATTTCTTCTATTCGTCCTGACTGAAGGGAGCGAACGAATGCATTGAGGAAATCATTTCTATCTGAACTCAACTGCAGTTAAAGATGACACGCGCATCTTACCTCTTTGCGGCCATGAGCCGATGCAACCTGCAACACACTACAGCACTTATAGATTCTTCCCATTCAGTCCACTCAAATGAGCTGACTTACTCTGCAGATTCCAGAAACGGAGTTTAGAGAAATGTAACATTAAAATAATTTAAAGCTTGTGAAACGAAATAATTTTGGGAATATGAAAACGGAGCAATAAAATATTTCATTTTCTTATCGTAAATATTACTGAAATTAGTTCAACTGAGTTTGACTTCTCAGCAAAGGAACTTCAGGTGTTTGAAAGTCGGAGACTTCGATGGCAAGCGACCTTTCCGACGGGTTGTTCCACGCCAGGAGGGATTCTGCTGTGTCAATGTGATGTCACATAAATACATGAATTTAATTATTCCTGCATTGAGATTACAGCGCTGTAAGCCCCAATTCTTTGTCAACCGTCGAGGAGTTTACATAATGAAACCAGACGTCTAACACTCTTAAACTTCCTTCAAGAATTATTTAATTTCACAGGCAGCCTGCCCTAATTATCTTTACTACCTTCCACAACGGAAACTTTCAGTTTCTCTTTCTTTCCCTCTGTGTCTATGTTGAATTAAACATGGCGTATTCAGCGGATTACTGGGCGTCAAGTAAAGGGCGCAAACTGCTACGCATACGTCGTTCTCTTGTATTCCAATGAATTTTTTTTAAATTTTATTGGGATATTTTACGACGCTGTATCAACATCTAGGTTATTCAGCGTCTGAATGATATGAAGGTGATAATGCCGGTGAAATGAGTCCGGGGTCCAGCACCGAAAGTTACCCAGCATTTGCTAGTATTGGGATGAGAGAAAACCCCGGAAAAAACCTCAACCAGGTAACTTGCCCCGACCGGGATTCGAACCGGGCCACCTGGTTTTGCAGCCAGACGCGCTGACCGTTACTCCACAGGTGTGGTATTCCAGTGAACAGGTGAGCGTAGTTATAATAAAAGATTTGGACTTGAGAAGTAAATATGTAGGATTATCTGCGTCTCGTCTGTGGCTCAATGATGGAGGACTAGCCTTCCATCCAGGCGACCCGGGTTCGGCCTGATCGGGGTGGAGTTTGTGGTGGACAAAGAATACTTTTTTTCTTTCCAATGGCAGGTACTTGCTTCATACGTTATTTGAACCCAATATTCTCCTCTAGGAATAATATGGCTACTTGTAGTCTCTTTGCCACATGATACACTAAGGGAGGTGTTTTTATAGTTGGTTATTTAACGACGCTGTATCAACTACTCGGTTATTTAGCATCGATTTTTTTATTTTACTGGTTATTTTACGACGCTGTATCAACATCTAGGTTATTTAGCGTCTGAATGAAAATGAAGGTGATAATGCCGGTGAAATGAGTCCGGAGTCCAGCACCGAAAGTTACACAGCATTTGCTCGTATTGGGTTGAGGGAAAACCCCTGGAAAAAACCTCAACCAGGTAACTTGCCCCGACCGGGATTCGAACCCGGGCCACCTGGTTTCGCGGCCAGACGCGCTGACCGTTACTCCACAGGTGTGGACTTTAGCATCGATGGGATTGGTGATAGTGAAATGTATTTGGCAAGATGAGGCCGAGGATTCGCCATAGATTACCTGACATTCGCTTTAGGGGAGAGTCGGGTAGTATCGGACATCGGGTAATATCGGACAGTGAGTTTCTTTCATCTACCACACGATGATAGTACCTGATTGACATGGTTACGTTTCTGTGATGTCGCATAGAGAATCGTAACCATGTAATTCAGGTATTACCATATGTTGGTAGATGAAAGAAACGCACTGTCCGATATTACCCGATGTCCGATACTACCCGACTCTCCCCTACGGTTGGGGAAAACCTCGGAAAAAACCAAACCAGGTAATAATCCCAAGTGGGAATCGAACCCGAGCATGAGTGCAACTCCGGATCAGCAGGCAGACGCCTTAACCGACTGAGCTACGCCGGTGGCCTCAAGATTCTTAAGCACAAACTATATTTACTTATAATGAAAGTTTATTGTTTCAGTCATTGATTTTACTGTTGTGTATGTTTTAGGTGTTAACCTTTACATTATAAGTTACAAGACGTATAAACGTTTTCGTTGGACAGTGTCAACATCTTCAGATACGAACAATCAATTTTGCAATATCATTACTCTCTACATTCTCTACACATACAATACATGTTTAATGGCATACGGGGATAAAACCTGTTAAAATTAATATAATTATAAACAAATTCTAATATTCAAATATAGGTGCCTAATGTCAACATTTAAAAGTGTACGTATAATGTACAATAGAAATGCGTTTGCAAGTCTTCACATGTGGCTGGATTATTAATGAGATAATATTGTGAGGCTAAAAAAGTTAAAATATAAAACTGAGTTGACTATACATCATGTTGTATTATACATCTGAAGATTTGCAATTACAAAGTTATATTATATGTTTTTTAGCCTCACAATATTATCTCATTAATAATCCAGCCCACATGTGAAGACTTGCAAACGCATTTCTATTGTACATTATACGTACACTTTTAAATGTTGACATTAGGGGCACCTATATTTGAATATTAGAATATTAATGTATTTATAATTATATTAATTTTAACAGGTTTTATCCCCATATGCCATTAAACATATATTGTATGTAATTTATTTATTTATTTATTTATTTAGAATATTAACGTGCAAAAAAACAGCACAAAGCCAATTACAGTTTAGCACGATACAAAACAGAACAAAACAACAAATGATGATGAGAATGAATGATAGAAAATGGCAATGAGATGAAATACAAACAATATAAAGTCTACATCAATCATTGGTCAAATAATAATTATAAAATTATAAATTAGTCAATGAGATAATTGAAATAATGGAATAGTCTACATTAATCAATTGACCAAATGCAAGAAATAAAATGGACAAATAATTATAAAATTAGATCAGTGAGTTAAAAACTCAAAGATATACTACACATTCAATGGATCCAAGTTGAATCCATGCAAATTAGCATATTTAATGCATCTGCAGACCGGAGAGAGAGATTTAGGATTCTTATTATAAAACAATTTATGAAATCTTAAACCATTAGCAGGAATACGAAGACTGATATTGCTTATGAAAGATTCACAATCAATATCACCCTTAATGACTTTGCAAAAAAATAAATAATCAAGATCCTGACGTCTGGTGAACAAACTACCGCAATTGAAATAATTGCATTTAATCTCATAGTTAAAATCAGAATTTGGTAAAAATCTATAAGAACACAAGGAAATAAATTTTCTTTGAATATTCTCCAATTTAGCCGAGTCAGTGGAAGTAATGGAGTTCCATACAACAGATGCATATTCAAGCTTGGATCTAACCAACGTATAGTATAAAATTAATAAACACATAGGAGTGGAAAAAGAATAAGTTATAGACCTAATTAGACCAAGCATTCTTAACGAATGGGTATAAATATATTGCACATGATCATGGAAATATAATTTAGAATCAAGTAGGACACCAAGATCTCTAATACAATCTTTCTTAATAATTATGACATTACTGAGAGAATAGTTAAATTTTAGGGAGATAGTTTTTCGCGAAAAGGAAATAACAAAAGTTTTGGATTGATTAATTTTCATTCCATTTTCAACAGACCATTGTGAAATTGAATTAATGTCATTTTGAAGAATTTGACAATCGACCAAACTATTAATTTTGCGAAAGATTTTGAGATCATCCGCAAATAAAAGGCAGTTAGAACTTATTCTTTTTACTTATATCATTTATAAATAATAAAAGCGATAAGAGCGGTAATAATAATAATAATAATAATAATAATAATAATAGTTTTATTTTCCCTGCCAGAGTTAAGGCCATCAGGCCTTTTCTTCCACTCAACCAGGATCAAATCACATACAGAAAAAAATACATACCGGTATACAAATATGAACTTAAAAATAATAATAAACATAATTAAGTAGAAAAGAGAGATTGAATACATATACACAATCAGTATTAACTTTGAAATAACAATAATAAAAAAAATATATATGTAATAAAAAAGAGACTGAATACATAATCACAAACAGAAAAATACATTCTAGTATAAAAGTATTAAGTTAAAAGAAAAAAAAAGAATTAATACATATGAATATAATCTCACAACTAAAGGAATAGTAGAATTAGTATAATCAGCACAGCACGTGTTACATTGAGACAATGACAATTATCTAGATATAAGTGTTAATGGAAAAATAAAGTAATGACTGTGTATAATAATAATAATAATAATAATAATAATAATAATAATAATAATAATAGTAATAATAAATAAAAATTATACCTAAAAACTAGTTCTGTGCATTTAATATATTTCTAAACAACCTAATTTTAAACAACTGGGGACTAAGACTACCCCTGATTTCCAGCGGCAGCGAATTCCATGAGCGGGCCATGGCTATTGAGAAAGAACTTGAGTACAGAGTGCAGAGTATGTATAGAGAATGCAGGGAGTAATGATATTGTAAAATTGATTGTTCGTATCTGAAGATGTTGACACTGTTCAACGAAAACATTTATACGTCTTGTAAATTATAATGTAAAGGTTAACACCTAAAACATACACAACAGTAAAGTCAATGACTGAAACAATAAACTTTCATTATACATATAGACGTTTCTGAAAATCTACATAAAATGAATTGCAAAATATATTTACTTAGCTAATTAATATAGATTTGCGATATTTTATTTATTCTTCGCCTCTTTATGACTCAATTAGCTGAGACTCTTAACTCAGGCAATTAATTAGCTGGTATATGCTAATTTTGCGGACAATTTTACTTGTCGAATAAATGTGGAAAACAAAACACATTCGAGGCACGATTTATACCTCAGGAAACCTCCAATCCACACTCTTCGCTTTGAACAAGTTTTCAAAGAAAACACGAGCGCGGGAGACATTCTTGTCCCGGGGCCAAGGATTATATTAGTATGCTCCACTCGCTTCGTGTATTGACTTCCCCACACAACGTAAGAATACAAGACCCGACCCTGTAGCGAGGGGCCGCTCCAGGGCCTACGTGCAATCTCTGCCACGATCTTAATATTGTCACGAGTAAGACAAATCCCACGTAATAAGACGCCAGGAAAGCTATTGTTCATATCTTTCTAACACAAACAAAACTACGTTTGCGAAGTACATGTTGGAATGGAAGTTAGACGTATTTTGTTATTGTACACTCCGAGTACGGCAAGAACTACATACTGACACACCTAACTTTCTCCGAACTCCCTCAACGACGCATTCTCACACTGAGGTATGCCTTAGGGATCATCGACATTGATTTTACAGTTTCGGATGAACGTTATTAATTTGGTATTTGATATTATATTTATTTATAATGAATTAATCATACAAACATAAACAAACAAAAACACTCGTAAGGACAAAGCTCGTGTTCGGGTGTAGTTCCGTTTAATACAGGAAATACAAACTTTAATACAAATAAATATTTGAATACTAGGACATTCGATAAGTAACGGCAACAATGCTGTAAATCAGTGATGTCAAAGCAAGCGCATTTTTCTGACCTTGACGTCATGCGCGGGCAGCAAGCGCTAAGTATGGAAAGAGGAAGGGTTGTGTACATGAATAAGCAACCTGTTGGATTAAGAAAACAGTGGTGCACAAACTTAAAACGGAACGTGAAATTTTATGTCGTTATTTTTATATAGCTTTTTCTGTTTAATATTATCTATATTGTCTGTAAAACAAAAGTACTAACATTGATTTATTAATATTGCACTTGTGTTTTAAATCTTAATAACATAATAGAGAGTTAAGAAGGAATATTCACTTAAATTCCATAGTAGTATAATATTATACTGTATTAAGTGGATGAAACACATCATTCATAAAGAAAGTGATATTCCAAAGAAAGAGATTGAGTATAATATAAGTTGGAATTTATATTGATGGTATCTTTAGCCTTACAAAAGTAATCAATAAACTAATCAAAACAATATTACAGTACAAAGCGAAGTTACCTAGGTACTGTATCTGTTTAAAGTGTAACTAATATTACATAACAAAACTCTTATCGCATTATGCTTTTAAGGTGATATTTGTGAGCAACTTCCTATCATCAGAATATTAAATTATTTTCTCGAAATCTGCTGAAGCTATAGAGCTGACATTTTTACAACACATGGGCACGTGTCTTTTCTTATGATGTAACAGTAGTTGCTTTGTTAATTCATTTCCTTACAAACAATTTCCATGCGAATATTTTCAAAATTTTCAATACACTATCTTCAGTAATACATATAGGCCTATACGGTATATTACATTTACGAAAACATTCTGTAAGGCTACTAAATAAATAGGCCTATACCTGAAAATTTCACTTTTCTGTACGAAAAGTTGAGAAAATATTTCTTTTGAATAAAAAAATTAAACTTGTGAAAAAATGAGCATTAAAATTAAAACTTACATTCTTATAATGCACTTATACTTCTCAGGCAAATCTAAAAATTAACATGGATGCAGTTTTAATAAGTTCTCTTCCCTTTATCTATTGAATCAGTGCTGGCCATCCCTGAATAGAGCTCTACCAAGCGGCATATACCACCTCTTTCGTCTGTCTCTTTCCTTTCCGCTGTAAAGGGTTCAGGCTCTCCTGAGCTCTAAAGCGCGCGCTTGCTCCTGTGGGCATCAATTGACATGCCTGCTGTAAATCATGCCCTTAACGGTGAGCATCGGAATCGTTTAGTACTTAATACAGCAGCGATTTTTTTCCCATAAATTTGCGATATTGAAAGTCTCGAAGTAGCCATATTTTGTAATACAGTGGCTGATTCTGATTTTTAGTAAACAATATAGCCACGAAGGTACGAACAAAGGTACTTCATAAAAATCCAAGTTGCAAGAGAAAAACATGCAACTCTGTGCTTTAGGACATTACAAGAAGCCTGTGGGAGAGAAGTCCTACCATACGGAACTATTGCAAATTGGTTGGAAGCGAGATATTCGCATTCAATCAAGAGTTGGCATCCGAAGAGCTTTAGGTTGATCAGTGAGAAAGATATCAAGAAAATGCTGTTGCAGATGGAGTCCGCCGTCTTCCAAGAATTTGGCAACGTATTGTTGACATGACAAGAGACTACATTTGAAGTACCGGTATGTAATGTCAAAAGTATCCTAAATAAATTTAGTGTGAAACAGTAACTATGTTGCCATTACTTTTGGAATGCCGTAGTATATGAAACAAAAAATAACAAGAAAAAACTTTATATATAGAATCAATTCAAGTATAATTGATAAGCAGATGTTTAATTACTTTATTGAACTTAAAAACAGAAAAGGTTGAAAATTCAGGTTGCATATTTATTATGGAGTTATATAGGGCGCGGAAAAATTCTGTACGGAAAATTTAAGCGTGGAAAGTATGTTCAAAATGAAATATATTTTTGAGCATAGGAACCGGGCGTCCAGAAGCTTTTTTATGGCGCTACATGCGTCAACTTTCAAACTGCATTTTTATTCTTCTTTTTTATTTGATGTAGGCAACCTAATTAGAACGAAAACGGACTGTTCACAGTTACTGACACAAGATCTGGTTTTTATTATCATTAAAAGCTTGTACTAACTTCTTTACATTAATGTCCATCAACAAAACTAACTTACTTTACTTACTTACTTTTGAGGGTTTCTCCACTATTCAGTGGTTACCCTGTATTCCCATCCGCCAATCTTCCC
Organism: Periplaneta americana; assembly: GCA_025594305.2. Lineage (NCBI taxonomy): Eukaryota > Metazoa > Arthropoda > Insecta > Blattodea > Blattidae > Periplaneta > Periplaneta americana. Next base: position 35,179,932 of record JAJSOF020000009.1, read on the forward strand.
GGTCGAAACATTCATCTCCTTCCAAAGACCTGTCACTCATCAATCTATGGATCTGTCCTCTCCAGGTTGTTCTTGGTCTACCCCGCTTCCTTCTACCATGAGGTGACCATTCCAAAAGAGTTTTAGGCCACCTACTTTCCTCCATTCTTCTAACATGTCCATACCATTGAAGAGTTCGTCTCTCAATTCTGTCCATCACTGTCTCCTCCATATCCATCATCCGTCTCACTTCTTCATTTCTCCTTCTTTCTAATCTGGAAACTCTGGCGCTACGTCGTATTCCTTCCATTTCCACTGCCAAAATCTTAGATTTTTTACTTTCTACCAACGTCCACCCCTCTGCACCATATGTCATTATACTTTCCACAACCGCCGTCAAAATCCTCTTCTTGGTGTCATTCAATATCGTCCTACTCCACAGTACTCCATTCAGCATCCTTATGGCTTTTCTTTCTTGCACCAATCTGCTATCTATTTCGGAATTACAACTCCCTAAATCATCAATATATGACCCCAAATATTTAAATTTTTGAACAGCACTAATAGTTCCTTGGTGTAAGGAGATGTCTCTTCCGTTTCCACCTACTACAAGATATTCAGTTTTTTTCATGTTTACTTGCAATCCACCTGCTTCAAATGAGTCCAGGAGTTTTCTCATCATATATTTCACATAAACAAAACAAGGACTAAAATACTGTAGTGTACTGATGCTCAACCCAACTGCTGGAAACGAAGTTGATCTAAGCACCTACGTACTACTGTACGTTTGAATTGGGCGCTAGACCATTAGGATGGACTGCGCGTTCACCTGACTTGACACCTTGCGATATTTTTCCTCCGAGTTACCATGAGGAAACAGTTTACGACATACCAGTTGAGAATAACAAATCTTAATACAACGCATAATCTGCAACAGAAATCATACAAATGAATCCTGGGATTTTCCAAAAAAGGCACGCCAATCTTCGTTGCGCGACGCTGTGTTACTTGTCACAATGTCAACAGTGTTGCGTTTGAACATTTGTTAAGACATGTACACGCATTTAATGATAATAAAATAAGGTCTTGTGATTTCATAAAAAAATTCAATTTGAAAGTTGACGCGTTTAGCGCCGTAACAAAGATTCTGCAACCCCCGGTTCCTATCCTCAAAATACTTCATTTTTAACATACTTTTCACCTTTAAATTTTCTGTTCGGAATTTTTCCTGTATACAGTGGAACTCCACAAATAGACACTCTACAAAGAGACAGTCACTCTCGTGTAATTCACGATACAAGATAAGTCAACGCATCCTGTCCCGTGCTGCACAGGGCTGACCAGTTGAACCAGTGCAGTAGTGTGCAGATACTCGTACACGTTGGCAGCAAGGCAGGGAACAAAAAATGCGTACTTATGTTGAAGCAGAAGTTACAAATATTGGAACGGTTTGAAAAAGGTGAATCAATCAGGGCCATCGCTGAAGAACGTGACATTTCGGTCAGAACAGTACATGAGATAAAACAAAATTCATCTGAATATCAGGCATTCTGTAGTGATTATAAGAAGCTTTGTTATTATCAGTTGATTGTAGGATGAAAAAACAGCTTATTTTGTGTAATTTATAAATTTAATCAATAAGGATGTTTTATGTTCTCTCTTGAAGGGTATACACCATTTTCAAATAATTTAATACACAAACACAACTAGTAAATGAATGCTGAATAAGTTTTTGTAGCTTTATTCTTTTCAGTTCTAATCAACAATAACAATAATCCAGGTTTCCAGGCGACGATAGGAAAGAAATGATGCGAAAAAAATTAATGTGGTGTATAAACAATTGAATGCTTTTTCATATTTAAGTATAAAAATATAGAGGTGCCATTTGAAATTTAAAAGTGGAGGTGGCTGGGAGTGAGAGGTGAAATGTAAAATGCAATTAAGCTTCCCCCCTCAATATTTATATTTACGTGTTTTTTGTTTAAATTGGATTCCATTTAATTAACTAGTTATTTAGAGTGCGAAATTTTGAAATGAAAGCCTTGTATGTAGATACAGTACATTTAGAGAGTCTTTCCTCCAGAAGTTTGTTTTATGATTCAGATGCATAATGTATATATTATACTTAATCACAGATTTTTTGTCATATATTTTGCATGTCGTCGTTGTTCCTGCAGTAACTCTTATGTGACATATTTATCGATTTTCAAATTTTCGCTCTATTAAATAACTTAAATAGTGATACAGCAAATAATAAAATCTAATATATCTAATTATATTTCTTTGTTTCGAAAATGTAAGAATTCACAGTCTCCTATGTACGGCTGCCATAGGATGAATAAAAGTGTTTTTTCTTCCTAGTGAAAAATTTTATATTTTGCACATAGGAGATATTGCAGGAGCAACGACGGTATACTACAATATAATATGTAAAATTATATACGTTAATTATTTATGTTTCGGTCCGCACGCCATAAAAACATTGTACAGCCCTCATGTTCCCAATGTTCGCAGTACTCCGTAGAAATCAGGGTTCGTACCTCGTCTCGCACATGGACCATTGCTGTGTCTATTTGTGAAGTTCCACTGTAACTCCATAATCAAAATGCAACCTGAATTTTCAATATTTTCTGTTTTTAAATTCAATAAAGGAATTAAATATTTTTATGGCACTCGTTCAGTAAAATTGCTACACCAAAACTTAAAACATAATTAAAGGAATACCTGCAATATAGTCTCAAATATTCTGAGTTTCCTTAGTCTGAAATTTGAGTTTTTATGTCACTGAATGTACAGCAAAGTACAAACATCTTACTCTGTACTGTTTTCGCTGTAAGAAAAATCCTAATGTAAACATAAGCACGATGCTGTCATATCCATGATTGGCTCCCAGTCGAAACACATTACGCAGGAGAATATAGTTCGTATTTGGAAACCATAATCTTATATTATGTGAAAATAAAAAATTGAATTCTAGTTGTTAAATACGATGAAACATATAACCTCGCTCATATGTAAAACGCTATGTAAAAGAAACGCTACTTTTATATTTTGTTATGTGCTATGAACGCGGATGAATACCAACAGCAACACCGAGGTAGTCTGTTCCTGTAACAAGCTGGCATCACTTGAGCTCGTAGTTGTTCATGTAAGCACGTGGTACTGAAGTATGGCTTCTGCATCCTCGGTGTGTGTGGTTATTAATCATAAGTGTGGAAATCCTCTCAAAAGCGGACAAAAACAAAATAGTCTTAAGTGTATATATTACGTTAAGTGAGTTTTAATTACAGTAATTATAAAAGTAAATGTTTCCTAAGCAAATGAATGCATAGTAGTGAGATTAGGTCTACTTGACGAGTAACGGGAAATGTTTAACATGGAACAGAATGTACAACAGTAGGCGGGAACATGTACTGAGAATCTATGGCGCCAAACAGTGGCCAATGAAGCCTCACTTCAGTCACGTGCTATTGTTTATATTAGGATTTTTCTTACAGCGAAAAGATTATTGCTTAAGGTAGGATATATACACCCACAAAACGCAAAAAATGATGAAAAATTAGAATTTTCAAAATATAACTATTTTAATAGAGAATTTTCTCCCCTTTAATTTGATATAAGAATTTTCGATTTATGCCTTATGGTTTTTCAGATAAGTCCCATTTTCCAAAATTCTGCGTCATCAGCCACGGTCAATTCTACTAAGATCACTCCAAAAGTAATACAAAACTTTTTTTTAATTTATTTTTTATTCTAAACCTTTGCAATTTATGGAGGTCATAGATACATCCTTCCCCCTTGTATTCAAATTTAATTTAAGTCGTTCCCGTGAGTGTCGCCAGAGCGTAGCTCAGACGTTTTGGTCCAGACTTTTTTCGTGCAGGTATACAGACCCTCATTCCAAGGTGGCGTAAGGCAGTTGAAAGGTGCGGGGATTATGTGGAAAAGTGACGTATTGTTCCTGAAGGATGTATCTACATTCTATGAAAATAGCAAAGCTGTAAGCTAAAAATTTAATTTTTAAATAAATATTGTGGATTACTTTTGGAGTGGTCCTCGTAGCTGTCAATCCCCTCGTCCAGCATTGCTTGTAAAATGAACTTCTTCTAGTCCCAAAAGAGATGCATAGATATGAAGGCATGATCATTAGGTTGAAAACACGTTTTTACATAATGAAGTAATTTATAATCTTTTACTGTTAGTCATAAAACTGTAAATTTGTGTGTCAGTGATGTTGTTAGTCATTTTATAAGAGTCCAAAAGTAGAAATTACAATTCTGAGGAGGATGGACGTAAACCCTGGGACAAAAACCATCGCAGTATTTGTTGCATCAATGAAAAATAAGGACAAAAATTAAAAAAAAACGTTTATTATCTGAAGTTAAAACAAGGAAGAGGTATTTGAGAGGGAGAAAGAAGCTGAAACTGAACATGAAGCTGCTTAAGGGGTGACATATGATGATGGAGTCTTTAGGCTCTGAAAGTTTGTGGCTCATTTCCTATAAATAGTAATTTTAGAATATTTAATTCTTTTAAACATGATATCTCAGCCAAATATGGTGATACCAAGAAGATATTTGTGTCATTTTGAAGCGTGAACTGTCTCCTAGTGCCTAACAATGAGTAAAATATCATTAATATAGTTAATAATTATCTATGGATTTTTACATGATTTATGCAACATAAACATTAGTATCAGTTACATATATGACAATATTTAATTAATGTAAATGAAAATAAAAAAATAGCTCTATGTCAGGCACTAAAGAATAGTTTTAGCTATAAAACAGTGAAAAAAAAGTGGCTCTATCTTAAAAACTGCATGACCTATCATGTTTCAATTTGTATGTCAAAATTATAAACAAAATAATTGTATAAACAATTTAGACACAATTTCAAGGGAACTGTTCACTTCATTCTCTTTCTGGTACCATTCTCAATTGCATAAAATTTTACAGAAAAATTATGCAAAACAAAATTTTTTGTATGTAAATGTGTACATATACAGGGACATCATTTTATTTTTACTTCAATTTTTATTGTACCTGAGTTTTTGAATGTACTTCACTCCCACCCCTTCTACTAAGGAAGTTCCAACTGTTCTCCAGACAGAATCAAGACTGCATACAGTAAAGAGCACTGAGTTAGTGAGTATAGTACGTTCCAGAAATATGTTCGCTTTTTCCAGTGACGAAAGAGCTTTCAATATTGAATACTATTTTCGCACAGGTACTATCCGTTTGCCTACGTCGCATCCCGATTTCCCCCCACTATTCTATGCATCCCTCTGTAAAAGCTGGGCTGTCTTAGCTCTTTTCTGAAAACATTAATTTCCATTGGACGTTTACGTAATATTATACAAATGTTTAAAATAACTTAAATAAAAGTGCCCATTAAGTAATTAACTGTCACGTGATCCCACCCTTGTACGATCCTTAACCACTGTTCAGTAGAGAGCATGTCTGAGTAATTTTATCTTTTCTCATCGGGAAGTGAAGATTGAATTTACAGTACGTAAGGTACTCTTTTATAGAGTAGGTATAGAATTATTTCAACATGAGTTACTAGTACGAAGGATGAAACTGGCAATTTGAATTAGATGGAATAGTCTATAGTGCGATAATATGCACAAGAGAACTGAAGCTGTATCGAAATGAACTGCCACCATTTTAAAAGATGTGTTTAAATATCCATATTATGATTATTTTTCAATTTAACTTCTTTCTCTATATTGCTGTAGACAGTATAATATACACTGCATAATGAATACTTCATGGATAACCAGTTCTGAGTAAAAGCACTTGTTCTTAATACAAGTATATTTTTATTAAACAAAAACCTAATGAAAATTATCGAACTCAAAATCACGATATTTCCTAGTTTACGTAAATGGATGAACTGCTTTTCTTCCCTCCTATGCCTAGTAGAGTGATTTGTTTGTGTTTTACGCCAGTATCATCGAACTATAGTCGTGGAAGGGGGTAGCAAACGGTGTTTCCGGTTCTGTAAAGGTATAGCCAGGTTAATATTAAAAATGTTAGTAAAAATAAAATGATGTCCCTGTACTTTAATGACAGTATATCCTCCTAGAGGACTAGAACTTCAAGATGATGATGTTGATGACGACGATAATTAAAATTATGTTAATAATAATAATAATAATAATAATAATAATAATAATAATAATAATAATAATAATAGTAGTAGTAATAATAATAGTGTAAGAAGCACAGCTTAATACGCGTACATGTAACAATCTGAAACGTCGCGTCGTTTCTCCTGGCTCGTTGTGTTGTAACAAGCAGACACTTGTTAAGGGATGCAGGCAGAGGTACGAGACGCCGGACAGCGAAACCTAGCGCATCAGAAATTAGTAGGACATGAGCAACGTACCGCGGGAGAGTTGTACTGGTGTAATCCATATCACATTCTGCTAACTCGTGTTGCTATGTTTCCGTTATACGTCATGTTGGACGAAAATCTGTTGTGGTTGAAATGGATTTATGCAATCTGGTGCGATGTCATGCACCACACCGCGTCATCCAGGGTGCAGCGTTACCACCGGCTATCTGGCGATGCGACGAAGTCCGCTCTCGACCCCGCAACAGTAAGAGGTTTCATTTTCGTACGGGTGAAGCTTTAAACATAACTACATATAACACAGAGCTTTCGTATTCCAAATGTGTAATGAGACAATTTGTGCTTGATAGTTATACTGGATTTCAGTTCTTAAAACGACGAAACAGGAAGTAGTTTCACGGACGAGATGGGAGTGAAAACTAGAGGGGTAGGAAGAACAGCGTTCGCACATAGAGGGATAACAGAAAAATTCACTGGGATTACTTATTTACTTACTAATGGCTTTTAAGGAACCCGGAGGTTCATTGCCGCCCTCACATAAGCCCGCCATAGGTCCCTATCTTGAGCAAGATTAATCCAGTTCACATCATCATATCCCACCTCCCTCAAATCCATTTTAATATTATCCTCCCATCTACGTCTCGACCTCCGCAAAGGTCTTATTCCCTTCGGCCTTCCAACTAACACTATATATGCATTTCTGGATTCGCCCATACGTGCCACATGCCCTGCCCATCTCAAACGTCTCGATTTAATGTTCCTAATTATGTCAGGTGAAGACTACAATGCGTGCAGTTCTGCGTTGTGTAACTTTCTCTATCCTTCTGTAACTTCATCCCTCTTAGCCCCAAATATTTTCCTAAGAACCTTATTCTCAAACACCCTGAACCTTTGTTCCTCTCTCAGAGTGAGAGTCCAAGTTTCACAACCATACATGAAGAACCGGTAATATAACTGTTTTATGAATTCTAAAGATTTTTTGACAGCAGACTGGATGATAAAAGCTTCTCAACCGAATAATAACAGGCATTTCTTATATTTATTCTGTGTTTAATTTCCCCGAGTGTCATTTATATTTGTTACTGTTGCTCATATTTGAATTTTTCCAGAAAGGATAAATTTCAAATATTTCCATTTCGTACAATATTTCGTCACAAGACATAATCATATACTTAGTCTTTTCGGGATTTACTTCCAAACCTATCTCTTTACTTGCTTCAAGTAAAATCCCGTGTTTCCCCTTATCGTTTGTGAATTTTCTCCTAATATATTCAAGTCATCCGCATTGACAAGCAGCTGATGTAACCCGTTCAATTCCAAACCCTCTCTGTTATCCTGGACTTTCCTAATGGCATACTATAGAGCGAAGTTAAAAAGTAAAGGTGATAGTGCATCTCCTTGCTTTAGCTCACACTGGATTGTAAACGCATCTGGCAGAAATTGACCTATACGGACTCTGCTGTACGTTTCACTGAGGCACATTTTAATTAATCAAATTAGTTTCTTAGGAATACTAAACTTATTTGAAGGTTTCGTAACAAGCTGTTTCTTACGGTGATGGGTTGTTAGCCCTTCGCCCAACCTCGAAGTTGGAGGACCACCCCTCATCGGCTGTCCTCGACTACTTATTCGATATATTCACAGCTACCCTCCATATCTGGAGGCCGTCTCCTCGATCCGCAACCTGAGGACGCGCCATGCCGTGGTGATAGGGACCCACAATAGTGGCTTAAATCAATGGCTTCCCCAAAATTCGCTATGAAATGTTTCATATAAAACAATTTTTATCTCGAAAAGGAAGCAAAAACGAGCACATTTATTGAAAAAATCATCCTCAGAATTTCAGGAATTCGTTAAGAATAATAGAGGTACAGTTTGAAGATTTGTTAGAGCGAGTTCGACCTCTAATAACAAAATGTGACACAAATACTTTATGAAACAAGAAATAACTGGCAAAACAAAATTAAAATGTCGAATGAAAGAGTTCATTTTCATAAACCAATCAACTCTAAGTTTGTAGATCTCATCGGTAGACTTTCCTAATCTCTCACTCGCAGAAATTTTCTTCAGTTACTGACAAGAAGAACTTCAAGTTCTTAAGTTTCATTATAACTTTCTTCGGTCCAGGTATATTCACGGTATCAGATATTCGTTTAGCCGCTGTTGTCCGCTTATCACGATTATGGTACTCATTCAGTGTTGATGTTTCATTTGGTATAGTTCCAAAAATCGTATTCTATCTTTGACACTAAATCTAAAAACAAGCTTACAAGACATCTTACTTCACCAGACCAGGCGGCATACGGCTGAAAAATCAAACATGTTTGATCCCGTCACAACCGAATCGTGAGCTGTTTGACGTCATAGACAAGCTTACTACACCGCTTTCACATGGGTAGTGGTTTACGAAAGCGTAATTGACAGAAGCGTTTCACGTCCCGTGCGAACGAAGTATAAGCACAGCCTAGTATATACAGCAGCAGTGACCAAAACTCAAGCTGCAGTGATTATATGCGACAGACAGCCTAAAACCAGTGGCGGTTCCTGTACTAACATCTTGATCAATCCCGCGGATGAAAATCTCTAGCTTTGCTGTATCAGTAATGTCGCTGCTGTCATCGAGAACCAGTGAATAATACGATTTTCTTGCTCTTTTTTTTAACCTTCCTCTTGAATATAATCAGGAATTTTCTAAATTCTTCTCTCGATACTTGGTCGAGAAATTCGTAGTTTTTCAAAATTAAAAAGTTCTTATGGACTAGTTATTTAAGCTATTTTAATCATTGCCCTTTTGAGAAATTCTGTTCCATGAAATGGCTTTACAGTACGACATATTTCAAACCCCATTAGGTAGCTGACTTCCCTACATTTATTTATCTCATCTTTCTCTTCCTGGATATGATTTAAGACATGTCGATTCTTGGCGTTTAACAGTTCGTTGGCACATAATATTGAATCAGTTTTTCTACAAAATTATTATTAAATGAATAACTAATAAATAGTAGGATTAAAATTGAGATAAAACCTAATAATTTTATCCTTCTAGGCAGAAGATCTAAAAATAGCAATATTCATGTACGTACAGAAGAATTATAGAAACACATACTTAGTGGTCAGTAACAATAATAATAATAATAATAATAATAATAATAATAATAATAATAATAATAATAATAATAAATTATTCTCCGTGACATTTAATGTTTCTATATACTCCTAATTGAACCGTTGGACAAAGTGAACATATTACATTTTGTCCGACAGAACAAGTAGTTCTCCTTCTCATTCTTTACGAAACCACTTCTTACTGCTTGTAGAGAAAGAGTTTGTAGAGCGAAATGATACCGCCACTGCTTGCCTTCAGTACGTGAGTGAAACACACAGCAATGTACAGGAAACTCCTCGTATCCGTTTGAATGTTTGTGATTACACGATGTAATCACGACACCCACTTTGGTCATCGCTGATATACAGTCATGAAGCTTGAGTATATGAGGGTACTAGGAACAATAGACTGTGCAAGTACTATTTCGCATTGTCCGTAATGAGGCGATAATAGCGAACCTAGTGGTTAGCAACTACCTATGGATGCATATTTACTATGTATTGAGCTTCGTGACGGTATATACTAGACCAGTGATGTCAAAGCAAGCGCATTTTTCTGACCTTGACGTCGTGCGCGGGCATCAAGCGCTAAGTATGGAAAGAGAAAGGGTTGTGTATGTGAATAAGCAGCCTGTTGGATTAAGAAAACAGTGGTGCACGAACTTCAAACGGAACGTGAAATTTTTTGTCGTTATTTTTATATGGACTCTTTCTGTTTGATATTATCTATATTGTCTGTAAAACAAAAGTACTAATACCAATTTCTTAATATTGCAGTTGTGTTTTAAATGTCAATAACATAATAAAGAGTTAATCACATAAATTCCATAGTAGTACATCTATACTGTACTAAATGGATGAAACACATCATTCATAAAGAAAGTCATATCCCCCCCAAAAAAAGAGATTGAGTATGACATGGTAAGTTGGAATTGATATTGATGGTACCTTTGCCTTATAAAAGTAATCAATAAACTAATCAAAACAATATTACAGTACAAAGGAAAGTTACCTCGGTGCTGTAGACCTATATGTTTTAAATGTAACTAATATTACATAACAAAAGTCTTATCGCATTATGCTTTTAAGGTGATATTTGTGAGCAACTTCCTATCATCAGAATATTAAATTATTTTCTCGAAATCTGCTGAAGCTATAGAGCTGACATTTTTACAACACCTGGGCACGTATCTTTTGCTTATGGTGTAACAGTAATTGCTTTGTTAATTCATTTTCTTACAAACAATTTCCATGCGAATATTTTCAAAATTTTCAATACACTATCTTCAGTAATACGTATTTACGGTATATTAGATTTACGAAAACATTCTGTAAGGCTACTAAATAAATAGGCCTATATCTGAAAATTTCACTTTTCTAAAAAAAAAAGTTTAGAAAATATTTCTTCTGAACAAAAAAATCAAACTTATGAAAAATGAACATTAAAATTAAAACTTACATTCTTATAATACACTTATACTTCTCAGAAAAATCTAAAAATTAACATGGATACAGTTTTAATAAGTTATCTTCCCCTGATCTATTGAATCAGTGCTGGCCATCCCTGAATATAGCTCGACCAGGCGGCATATTATACTACCTGTTTCGTCTGTCTCTTTCCTTTCCGCTGTAAAGCGCTCAGGCTCTCCTGAGCTCTAAAGCGCGCGTTTGCTCCTATGGGCATCAGTTGACATGACTGTACTAGACTGTGGTATAAGCCTTCGAATCCCGCTTCCGTACAAGAAGGAAAAAGGTAGCAATTTTGCAAATATGGCAGACCATGTATTACTACAACAAAGGTGTTTTTAATGCACTCTTTAATACCTGAAACGTAAGTCAGATTTCACTATCGGTTTGCATGTTTCCCGTCTGAGATTTATGTAGGCCATGCGAGCATGGGAATGCAGACCTCCGACGTGAACGCTCGACGAACCAGCCACTTAAAAATCATACCTAGCACGACAGGTCGTATTGACTCTGATTGATGCCATGGAAGCGGACACTGCCGTTAGCGTAAAAGATAACTGAAGCACATGAGTATCCAGGCCGACACTTTGGACCAGTAATTACGATTCCACTGATAAAACAGCATGCAACATGATCGATGTCGGATACGGCGCGGAGTGCATCAATAAAAGGCTGGCTGCTCCAGCGAGGGCAGCTGACGCGCTGCGTTCCACGGCGTCTCTTTGGATTTCCATCAAATCTGATCCCTATAAATTATGTGGCCCTAAATCAATACACGAAACTCTTGACTATGTCTGTCTATCTGTAACACTACATAATTCCTAAAAATTGAGTTATATAGTTCGTAAGTACTCGGTTTTTGACGTATGATCACACACACTGAAAGCATCAACTCGTACTGTCCAGGACTGTAAGTTAAGCTGTCAAATATAAACAATGTCAGAGGCTTACGGTCAGATACGGCACGCAAGGCTGACACTGAGAGGATACAAAGAGACACAAATCGAAAATTCTAATCATCACAGTCACAGAGAGGGAGAAACTGAAGGAAAAATAGGGGAAGTAGAGATTGAAATAAATGGAAAGAGAATAAAATAAAAAAGGAACCAGGAAAAAAAAATTGAGAGAAATTAAGGAAATAAAGAAGATGGAAAAGGAAAATTAAGTGAAAGAATTTGAAGTAATTAGAAAGGAAGAGTCAGAAAGAAAGAGAAATGGGGAAGGATGGAAAAAGAAAAAGGTACGAAAAGGGATTTAAAGGGAAAACGAGAAAGGAAGGCAGAGTTAAAGGAAAGAAGAATGGCAGAAAAGGAAAAGTACAGAAAGGAGACAAATTATAAGAAGTGGAAAATGAAATAAGGAAAAAGAACGGCAGAGAAACTGGGAATAAAACAAAGACGATAATAAGAAAGGTAAAGAGACAATTGAAAAATAGGAAAGGAAAGGGAGACAGAAATTTAAAATAATTAACAAATAATTTAATAAAGTGAGGCAAAGAAAGGGAGGATATAATTATGAAATAAGAAAGAAATAAAATGAGGAAAAGAATGAGACAGGAAACAAAGCAAAAATATAAACAAAGAATAATGATAGAAGGAAAATGATGAAAAGAGAAAGGCAGCCAAATGGAAAGACAAGACAAGAGTAGACAGGCAGGCAGGCAGGCAAATGGAAAGACAAGACAAGAGTAGACAGGCAGGCAGACAGACAGACAGACAGACAGACAGACAGACAGACAGACAGACAGATAGATAGATAGAAGAAAACAGGAGAAGTTTAAAGTAAGAAAGAAAGAAAGAAAGAAAGAAAGAAAGCTAGCAAAAGAAAGAGGATGTATAGCCCAAAGCAAGAATTAAAGAATGGAAGGAAGGAAGAAAAAAAAGAGACGAAAAAGGACGAGACATAAATTAAAAAACAAAGAAGAAAGAGAGGAGAAGTTTGAAGAAAGAAAAGAAGAGAAAAAGAAAATAAAAGGAAAGAGAAAGAAAGTTTAAAGTGAAAAACGAAGAAAGAAGGAAGTGGGGAAAAGAAAGGCAGATAAATATTAAAGTAAGAAACGGAGAGAAACGGAAGTGAGAAGGGGAAGTGCAAAATAGGAAAGAAAGTGGGGAAAAAAGAACTATGAATTTTAAAGTAATAAACAGAAAAAGCGACGCGAGGAAAAGAAAGAGACAAAAAGCTTCAAGTGAAAGCGAATAAAAAGAAGTGATGAAAAGAAAGAGAGAAAAGTTTAAAATAAACAGCAAGAAAAAGATAGTGAAAAAAGAGAGGAGTTTAAAGTAAGAAACGAAGAAAGTAAAAGTTGTGAAAAAGAAAGAGATGGGAAGTTTAAAGTAGGAAACGAAAAAAAAAAAAAAAGATAGAGGGGAAAAAGGAAAGAGAAAAGTAGTTTAAAAGTGAGAAAATATTGTTTGGTTAACAGAGTGATGGGTTACGAAATACAGTCCGACGATTGGATCCCAGTGTATGAAGAACGGTTTATTTTAATGTGGAGGAAGCAACTAAAACGATTGGTGCGTTTAGCTAAATATTCACTTTTCCTTGTAGCGATATTTTCACTCCAACTTCAGACAGAACACGCGAAAAAACTCATGTCTCTGTAAACAATGTGGAAAGAAATACGTGATATTGAATATTTAATTGAGGTTAGGTTAGAAGAGAAGAATAGTAATACTCATTCATAAAGACTCAACCCTCGAGGTGATCTACGCAGTATTCAGGTTCACGACAGGTCATGAAACAAACGCTATCAAATTGCCATGATTAGCGCTGACAGCACTTGAAAAGTTGCAATCAGAACAGACACGCGTTACGTCCCAGTGGATGGGTATATCAATGATAGGGTCGGACTTCCCCCGACTACAGAAACAAGCTCCACTTCAGGGTAACTTCATCACTTCCGGTCCGAAATTAATTCCACAGAACTCGACTGACGCGATGCGGGGAAACAAGGGAAATCAAATCTCCTCCAATTTACCTACCTGTGTGAGTATGTGAGCGTGTGTGTTGGTGTGTTCTTGAGGCCTTTGTGCCTTTCGATTTATCTGCTTGCAGAACCACTGAATTTGGATAGTCATTTAATTTCATATTCCTTTTAGATTATGAAAATATCAGCGGCTCTAGTAAGGTACACGTACCAAATAACGCCACCTTAACTCTTCAGTCACTTTTACTCTGGAAATAAGTTATGTACAAACAAGAAAATTATGAAATAGAAACTGTAATCTTATCTTTACAAAATAGCACAATGAAAATGGATATATGATATACCGAACAAGAATTAGAACTCAAATAGGAAAACTTTGTAAACTGGCGTTATTACTAACAGGTTGTCCAATTAACGCCACCTATTTTCTAGTAACCTATACACTTATAATTGTTAATGAATTATTTTCCCTAAGCAACACAAATTGACCTAACCGACTACATTTGAGTTTCTGTTAATAAAAGATATAAAATCACTCAATACTAATGAAAGATTCTTGTTCTGAAACTGAAACACCAGATGGATTAGGAAAATATGTTTTCCAGTGACTCCTTACTAAAAAAAAAGAAAAAAAAAAGTGACAGTGTGACACAGTAGAAAGTTATTAAACACAAAAACATTTACCTTAGTTTAATATGAATGTTTTCCAATAAGTAAAACAAAAAAAATAAGTTATGTAAAATAAAAAAAAATTAAGAGTTTGATAAGCACTTGAACCAATATCATCACTGCACATTCTGAACATTTGTAAGTTGAAAGCTTAGTGATTTTCCTGATGTTTTCACACTGATGCTGTACTGTCAGCCTTAGTACTAACATAGCCTAAAATTTTGTCTGTAGACCTTTAACGCCACATGACATGCCTGTTTCTCTAACATTTTCAAATTTTATAGATAGCAAATACTTTCTATACACAGAAGAATGTTCAAGGATCACGAAAATATATAGTTTAATATAGTTATTATTTGCTCAACACACAAAATAAAATATTGCCTCTTACCTTGATATAAGAACACCATTCACTATCAAGACACAACAGGAAAATGATAGAATATAATGTCACTCGTTAATGTCAGCGGACAGCTAGTAACTCATTTCATCACTAGATTGCAAGCGAATGCCGGCTACATTAATGCACTACCGAAAACTTGTGTCGTTAACAAATTTTAATAGGATGGCGTTAAAGGTATACATGGCGTTATTTGGCTCAGGGACCTTATTAAGATATTCAGTTATTTGGAACCGTTTCTCATGATAAATTACTATAAAAGTTAGTCATCTTATTAATCAGAAGACGATTTTCTGTAGAAATGAAAAAGTGGTAAAAAGAGAATGGCAAAGAAAATAGAAATTATTAAGGAAAATTGAAACAAAAGCAGCTTCATTCAATATACAGGGTTAGTACAAAAGAAATAGTCATTTTCATTGTTGTATAAAACAAAGACTATGTGTCATGTCGACATTCATTTTACGCTGTTAGACTGAAGAACTACAGAAGATTCGACAAGACACACTGTCGGTATTACTGCGTTGATTGTTGCTCTGGTGCAAGCATAATAGCTAAGATGGCTATCTGTGATATCGACATGCATTTTGCACTGTTAGGTTAAGGAACTGGCACCAGGGTATGAACTATCTGAACGAAACACTGCCATAGCGCTGGATTGGCTCTCGCGCGGTGGCCACCAAGGAGCCCCGATCTCACACTGTGTGAGTTTTTTCTTTGGGGATTTTTGAAACACGTTTAATTCCACTATTAATTTAGATGAGTTGAAATAACGCATCACGATTGCTGTTGCTAATGTCGATGCAGGTATGTTACACCGGGTTTGGGATGAACTGGACTTTTTCCTTGATATGTGCCGTGTGACACAAGAAGCACATATTGAAAATTTGTGAGTTACCAAAGTAAACTTGAAGAATTGCTTTATAAAACAGCATAAAGTGATTCCACTAATATTAATACTTTTCGATTAAAAAACATTGGAAGTGTCTAATTCTTTTCCACTAACCCTGTAACTTGATAAAAAAGTAAAGGTCAAAGATAACGAGTTTTCGATATCTTTACAGTGGAGCAGTGATGCAGACAATTACAGAATCTGTCTAATATTCGCTGAGGATATCAAAATAGGCTAATTACTTTTTCAATAATTATTGCTGACTGTCAATCTCTTTAAAATGGCACGGGCTTCTTCCTCGATGGTTTGAGGAGAATGGCATGGAATTATGTCTTCAAAACTAATGTAACGATTTTTTATTAGATGTATTACATTTTTTAAACTAATCAGGAAGAGGAAAAGGAATTGGCTGGGTCACTTGTTGAGAAGAAACTGCCTACTGAAGGATACACTGGAAGGAATGGTGAACGGGAGAAGAGTTCTTGCCAGAGGAAGATATTAGATGATAGACGACATTAAGATATATGGATCATATGCGAAGACAAAGAGGAAGGCAGAAACTAGGAGAGACTGGAGAATGCTGAGTTTGCAGTAAAATGCCTGTCCTTGGGCAGAACACTATGTATGAATGAAACATTTGTAAAATTAAATTGAGGCTCAGGGTGCAATAACAACTTAACGCTTTTTTTTTCTCTATGAGGCCAGGAGGGGAACATCCCTATGCACCGCGACCTGAGGTCTATTGAGCGCCCATGGGATGAGTTGTAGCCCAACGACCGCACCCACGCCCCTAACACCCTAACGAACAGTTCCGACATCCCTCTAAGTCCGTGTATCATTCCACCACAACAGCCCCCACATTCTCCTCCTCAAACGGTCTGAGATGTAGGCCACCCCTTCCGTCGGGAGGGGAGTCTGTTCCGCTGCTGGGTCACCAACTACCATGCTTTGGCATATCCATGGAGGCCGGCCGAGAGCGTCAGGAGCTTCGGAGGGCCGCCGCAGGCGCTATGTGAAAACCTAGGAAGACAACCGGAATGATAAGGAAAGGATGATGAAGGGGGAAAGGAAGTGGCGAGAATGAGTGGGGTTTCATACGCCTGATAAAGTTACCAGATATTCATCCATAGGAGTGAAAGGAAAACCCTGAAAAAACATCATCCAGGCAACTCGTCCCAAGAGGGGAATGGAACCCCGGCCAGCTGGGTTCGGGAGCGAACACGCTACCACGAGACCACAGCGGTGGAGTAACGCTACTTAAGTCGTTATTCCGGCGATGGAATTTTTGTAATATGCCATGTCTTCTATATCGACTGCAAAAGTTGTATTTAATTTCGTAAACTCTAAATGGCAAGAGAGTTCATTATATCATGTGATGTGTTAAGACGAATGTTCAAAATTCGAAATACAGACATATGTTACACTCATGTTTTATACATCAGGATCTCTGGCAGTATCATAATACTTACAACACCGTCTCCCAGCCATTCGTTTTTCAGAGAACATAATATACCATCAAAGGAAGAACTTAATCTAAAAAAATCCCTCTCGGTCTGGCTTAAAATTATCAAAGACAAATGATATTACTTCATTACTGAAATTCTTAAAACTAGAAAATGCATGTTCTGTTCAAAATATTTTCGATTCTGAAACAGTGCTGGATGAAAATCATCCTAAAAGTGAAATCATAGATCATGAATAAGGATATTTGACAATATAGTTTCCATCTGTACCATAATTTCAGAATTTATTTTTTTAATATATCTTCAGCTTTCATATTAGAAATTTAAAATGAAAATTATTATCTACAGTGCTAAAAATTCTTATTCTGTATTGTTTTGATAAGCTGAAGTCTTAGTGTATTATTATTATTTCTTATTATTCATTTAATAAAGTTCGTGCATGTTAGTGAAATAACACTTTTCTACAGGTATAATGCCTAGGTACTCTAATTTAAGACGTCTCAGACTTTCTGTGCAATAACGACATAAGTTTTCCATACTTTATTTTACAAATATGTTAACATTGATTTTGTTTAAGTAATAACTGATATTGTATTTGAATTATTTATAGAGTCTAAAATATTATACAAAAAAAATTATGAGTGTATGTGTATTATTAAAATGTCTACATTGTCCTGAAACTTTGACAATGTTATTCTCAAAAGATAGGTTTTTCAACTTAAGCTGTTATTGCACACAACGCCTCAATTAATATCAAAACAAATTTCCGGAACTGATTGACTCAAATGTTGTGGTTTTTGTTGTTATACAACAAAATATATTTACACAAAGATGTAAATTTCACTCTATATAAACATCATTTGGAATGTTGGATTCCATAGATAAACAACTTGTTTCTTTTAGACAATCGAATCAGTCTTAATAAAAGGTAAGCCAGTCAAACGGAAAGATTTGGTGGGCATATACTGTTCATATGGAGAGGGTGAGAATGATTATAACCGTCTCTTTTCTACCTACGTACTTTACAATTTATGACTCCTTAGGCGGTGACGTCACTATCTCCGCGTTCCCTAGTAACCAAGTTGTTTGTCTCTACCATGTTATGTTGAATGGTTTTCATCGTTATTGCAAACTGCAATTAATTGATTTTACTTCATGAGAAACTTCTCCATAACCAAAATGTAACGGTATGGTGGAATAATCGGCCCATTCTTTTTTGAGAATGAGGTCGGAAATGCAGTGACTGTTAACTCAGTGCGATATGTTGAATTGATACAGAACTTTTTTACACCACAACTCGCCCATTTTCCAGTGAATGAAAACAGACTGTTTCAACGGGACGCAACAACAACTTACACCGCAAGAAGAAATGCTTTGTTCCCGGGCCACGTCATTTCTGGGAAAGGGGCTAACGCTTGGCCACCTAGGTCACCTGATTTAACGGTATGTGATTTCTTCCTATGGGGAAGGTGTTTAGAGGTAATCCATCCAGAACAATTCCAGCCCTAAAACAACGTATACAAGAGGTCGCTGCGATACTGTCAATATGCTGAGAGGGGTTATGCAACAATTCGTGGCCAGACTCGAAGAATGTTTCAATGGAGATCATTTGGCTGACGTAATTTTTTTCATCTTGCATACCTAATGGTTATTCGTGTACTTGTCATTTCTACTCATTCAATTTATATAAGTAATAGTAACATTTCATTCTTTTTTCTGGCATAGAAATCTTTCCGTTTGACTGGCCCACCTTTTATTTTATTTTTCACTTGTCAGATAAGAATTGGAATAGCTAGTGCTCCAACGCGATAATTATTTTTAGGTAGTTTTTGGGGGTGCTTATTAGCGACTACAGATTAAAATTATTTTACTGCTTTTGTGACATTAATCCCCCTTCAAATCCCTAAATACATAAAGATTATAATGTGATTTTTTCACCTCATAGAAAGCCAATAAATTGTGGAGTTACGACAGTATAAATGGAAAGACTCCCAGAAAACCTGTCGTAAAATTGTATTGATCCTGTACAAATTCCAGTTGGATCCGTCGGAGTTCGACAGAGACTCAGCGTTAACATTGGACGCACTAGCCGTTACGCGTCTCTGTCAGTGACAATGAAACATTTCAAAATCATGAGATCGATACCTCCTTTCAAAAGCCGTTCTCGGATTGGTACAGTAAATCAAAGGTTAAATATAACAATTAGCTGACAATATGGACTGTACGACAATAAAAGTTGCTTTTAAAGATATCTAAAACCCTAGATCATATATGTAACAGATATGTCGGGCTTATAGGCTTTGAGGTTAACAACTTTTGTCAGGTTTACTACGCTGCCATCTAGTTGGTACATAAGGAGTCACGTCATAATTCCCATTTGAATTGCATTAGCGACTGTGCTGCCATCTCGTGTTCGTTTACGGCGGATGGGTGGCGATCCTGGCGGTCGTTCTCTTCAAAGTGCTGCCGAGTTTAACGTAGCGAGGAGTTATCTGTTACATATATGATCTAGGCTAAAACCCTGAATTTGAGTAGAATTCTTTCAGGATATGTGAGTTCACGTGCTTGACAATGCTGTCCGTATTCCTTTACATTTTTACATTCATATCGCCGGTTTTTAAGCAAAATAATAATAATAATAATAATAATAATAATAGTAATAATGGTGATGATATGATAATGAGATAATTTAAATATTTATTCTGTGATATATATAACCATCAAACATTGAGAAACCTGAAACAGTTATTATTGTTAACAAGAATTGTTAGAAAAATATTTCGTTAGTCTATTCTTAAATTGGTTTGATGTCTGACAGTCCCTGACATTACTCGGTAGGGAATTCCAAAGTCGAGGAACAGTCACAGTGAAAGAAGATGAATATGAGGATGTTCGGTGGGAGGGAATGGATAATATTGAGGAGTGTTGTGATCGCGTGTCTAGGTTATGATGGGTCGATAAATTTTGTAAACGAGACGCAAGATAGACAGGAATGGAGAAATGCAATATGTGAAAGAGAAGGGAAAGACAGTGGATTATTCTACGATCTTCTAGACGGAGCCAGGACAACATTTCGAGGGATGGTGTTAGTAATCAGCGCGGCGAATATTGCAGACGAAACGGACGCACATATTAAAAACACGTTGCACTCTCTGCGGCAACACAGTAATCGAAGTGGGGCATCACGAGTGTTTGCAGTAACATCTTTTTCTGGGAAAAGGGTAGAAAATTCTTCAATCGCCTAAACGAGTGGATTAATGAGAATACTTTTTTGCAGGTTTCTGCAACTTGAATGTTCCAATTTAAACTTTTATCCATATAAATACCTAGGTTCTTTACTGATTCACTGAACGGGAAAAAATATTAAGTAAATAATATTACCTCTGAGAAAAAGGCTCTTGACAGAACTGAATCCTCAAAATATTATTTTTAGTAAGTTGTTTTTCTTTATGTGTACTTCATTTTACAATTCTAAGTTTATACACATGCAGTGTGTACATTCTATACCCTTTTTCTCAGAAGTAATATTTTTGACTTCATGTGTTTTGCTTGTAAACCGAAGACATAATATTTATGACTGCGGTCTGACATTCATTGCAAACCTATATTCTCAATATGAAATGGATTTTATCCATAACATTTCATATTTCTGCAATATCTCTTTCCTATGTAAAAGTTTATTTATCCATATTGTCAAGTTACGCGCCTGATTCCTTATGGCCCCTACCAACTCTCATGAAATAATTTGTATCACTTCTAGTATATACGAGATATAAATAGCACATGCTAAGTAATATTATACTAAAATAATTCCTTTTCTCTAATTTTATATTTTTATCTCTAAACAGAAGAAACATTCAGACAAATTTCTAGTTCTGTCTCACAGCAGGCCGCTGGAATTCTAACAAATCGCCTCATTCCGTTCCATTAGGATTATTGTTTCACTGCTCTTACTACTCCCTTCCTTACCGACATTGCATCATTTAATCCGAGAGGGAACTGAACATGAGCAGCTAATGTATTTATCTTGCTAGACATAATACATATACAGGGTGGTACTTATTACATTACTTATTACATTACATCATGAGTATAAAAGAAAAGTATTGTGGTACTGCAATTGTATTTCAATATTTTAATCAAAATAAATATACGTCTTGATTACACAACTTTTAACACTGTATCACTTCGGAATATGTATGATAAGAACTTTCTTGTGTTAAATTTTAATGTACCTTGTTAACATGTTTCGACCTATTTTCGGTCATCTTCGGAACTGGTCGTTGTTGGTCTTGGCGCCTCTTGTTTCCTGTGTGGGTGCGTTCGTAGTGTAGAGTCAAAGAGTGTATATGTTTTGAAACTGAGTTGTGTGTTGAGAATATCGTTGGGGTGTGTTTTCGTGTGTCTGTATACTTCATATTGTTCTAGTATGTTGAGTTTCTGGCTTTTTGATTGGATGTGTAGTATTTCCATGTCTGTGTTGATGTATCTGTGGGTGTGGTTAGCATTTGTGATGTGTTCTGCGTATGTGGAGGTGTTTTGTAATTTTGTTATGGCTGTGATGTGTTCTTTGTAACGTGTTTGAAATGATCTGCCTGTCTGTCCTATGTAGAAGTTGTTGCAGGTGTTACATTTGAGCTTGTACGTTTGTATACACAAACACAAGAACATAAAAAATACATCACACTAACATACGAAAACAAAAATACACATAAAATTGCAACCTCATTCAAGAATTTAAACTACAACATCGCATACAGAACAAATAACACTCTACAAAAACATCTCAACACACAAACAACACAAAAAACAAATACAACCACACAGGCGTATACAAACTCAAATGTAACACCTGCAACAACTTCTACATAGGACAGACAGGCAGATCATTTCAAACACGTTACAAAGAACACATCACACCCATAACAAAATTACAAAACACCTCCACATAAGCAGAATACATCACAAATGCAACCACACTTACAGAGACATCAACACAGACAAGGAAATATTGCACATCCAACCAAAAAGCTAGAAACTCAACACACTAGAACAATATGAAACATACAGACACACAAAACACACCCCAACGATATTCTCAACACAACTCAATTTCAAAACACATACACTCTTTGACTCTACACTACGAACGCACCCACACAGGAAACAAGAGGCGCCAAGACCAACAACGACCAGATCCGAAGATGACCGAAAATAGGTCGAAACATGTTAACAAGGTATGTTAATATTTAACACAAGAAAGTTAACATACATATTCCGAAACAAAGTAAATATTTCTAGCAACACCCGTACCGAAAAGATGTATTCTGGCATTTCGTCTGTTTGTCTGTCTGCCCGTCTTTCTGCACGTATTAATATAAAATAACTTCTAAACTACTGAACGGATTTAGTGTATGATTAGTATTTAGGTACAAGATATTTCGTCGAGAGATAAAGGACATGACGAGTAACCAATTCTAATAAAAATATTAGCCTTTATTTATGTAAATAACACAAAATGGTAGATTTATTCAAAATAAACTATACAGATATTTTTGATTATCGTATTTCCTACATAACGCAATGTGACAACTGAAATGGTATGAACAGAGTATCTAAGACACTTCTGTGCAAGATAAAATTATTATTATTTAAATAGTTAAGCTTCTAATCGAAAACTTCATACAATAATTTTATTTATAGCTTAAAGGCATAAGAACTACTTTATAGAAGTATCCTTAGTTGTTATAAAAAAATTTAGAACTATATGCAAAGATAGTACAGTAGAACCTCTATTATCCGTGGTAATGAAGGGGGTGGACTGAACGGTTAATCGAAAAAATCGGAAAATCCGTACCGTGAAAGATTTTGTAATTTCCTCCGTGGTCTTGTATTTAACCCGCTAGGTAGTGGATCAGAAGTTCACTAATTTAAATGTGGTTGTCAACGACAAGTTTTTAAGGGACAAGGAAGCCCTTTGTAATGACTGTCTCAGGAGAGATAGGAATAAAGGAGGTCTCATCTTGTAGATTTACATACTTTTTTACACTTTATCCTTGTTTTTTTTTTATTAAATCGCACAATCTTGTACTCTGATGCGAGATGAGCCACAGTTTCTCTATCTCAAACCATTCAATTATTTCCATTTTTTTCGATACTTAGCACAACATGTTTTCTGTTAACATCCGTGGAAGACATTTTATATACAAGTTATATTATAGAACGGGAATTCGAACAATAGACAATGTTGTGTAACGATAATGGCTTGTAATAACACACTCTAGCAAAAACATGTAGAATCTGCTAATATGATGTACAAAACAGTACTTCATATAAGTTATTTATTTCTGAAGAAAAAAAAGGGCGATAAATAGACAGTCGGATAATCCGTCAATCGGTTAATAGGGTGACGGTTAATCGGGGTTCTACTGTATAGCGAGTTTGGCGTGGCTAAGACTGGGTGCTTGGGTGGGACATAAAATTGTCACCGAAGGACACCGCATCTGTCCATTATGTGTCGAAAAGGAGTCATGGGAGCACATTATAGTGCACTGTAAGGTAACAGAGGATTTTCGAAGAAAATGTTTACCACTCTCGATGCTAGGTAGAAATAGGATTCGCTTGCATGTCTTCACCTCATGGGGAATGAAGACTACGAACAAAAGACTGGATTGTTCCTCTTGAAGGCGAGACAGCTTAGAACAGGCCTGCACAAGGTTTGCGCTCTCCAAGCCGGCTCATAGCTCATGAGCGGAATGCAGATATTAGCTGCGCTCTGTATAAGAGTGGACTGAAAGAAGGGGTAATCTCGTACAAAATGTACACAAAAGGAAATACAGTACTAGTAAGAGTGTTTATGAAATGAATTCCCGTTCAGTGTTTGCAAAACTATCTTGAACTATTATTAATTAATAAAGAAATATTTATTTTACAGAAATAATAGAAATTCTATAGCTACTTAAATGTACAATATCATTTTGTTATATTTTTATTTATCAGTACTTCAAAACGAGGTTTTATGATGTTGGCAGCTGAAAGGAACAGTAACCTACTGATCGTACTGAAACATCAGTTACAGATGTTCGATATCTGCCTTTATTAAAGTTGATTATAGAAACAGTTGCTCACAAATATAAATGTTGAGCCAAACATAGCAATCATTTTCACAGCCAGCCTGTGTAGTCGTGGATATTACTGCTAATGTTTAGTCTTGTAAAACTCAACGAGTAGTATTATTCAAACGATCTTAAGCTCTTAGGTCACACTGAATATCAATTAATTCGAGCTGTAAATCGTTAAATGTTAAATGTTATGTTCCGTCTTTTAGATTCCTCCATACTGTACTGTAGCAGTAGGTAAGCAACGTGAAACGGTTACTGAGAATAGGCCTACACACTGCACTCCACTAGATAACTGAGTGGTCGTTTCCCCTCCTACCTACAGCAAGTCTATGTCATTCTGACGTATCTTCCTCTCCGTTTCGGCGAGCGGTAAAGAAGGCTCTCCCGCTCCGAAGGCGCGCGCGCGCTCGTTGAGCGCTTTTTGTGCAGGTATAGTTTGAACATAAGCTGTTGAAGTTTGTGATGCGAACTGACGAATGTATTACACGGATAACGCTAACTATTGAATTATACACTTTTATGTCTGCTATTAAGTTAGGTTGAAAGTTAGAATTTATAAAACAGTTATATTACCGGTTATTCTGTATGGTTGTGAAACTTGAACTCTTACTTTGACAGAGGAACAGAGATTTAGGGTGTTTGAGAATATGGTTCTTAGGAAAATATTTGGTCTAAGAGGGATGAAATTACAGAAGAATGCAGAACTGCACGCATTGTATTCTTCGCCTGACATAATTAGGAACATTAAATCCAGATGTTTGAGATGGGCAGAGTATGTACCACGTATGGGCGAATACAGATATGCATATAAAGTATTAGTTGGGAGGCCTGAGGGAAAAAACCTTTGGTGAAGCCGAAACATAGATTGGAGGATAATATTAAAATGGATTTGAGGGAGGTGGGATATGATAGTATTTTACTGTTGTTTAGTCAACTGTCCGAAAACTTGTCTGAACATCACAAGTTATACCAACATGGCACCACTTATGAGGCAATTAGGCCAGGTGGCCATTCCTTTTCCCCTCCATTGCAGACATCGCCGATTAGCTACGTGTTAAACTAATCAGACTTCAGATGCACACAAACCATTGTTTTTTCTCTGACACATATCGTCAAGTGAGATGTACTGTCTGATAAATAGATGTGCATGTGAGTCATAACCTCAATCAGAGGTATGATGATAGGGACTGGATTAATCTTGCTCGGGATAGGGTCCACTGGTGGGCTTATGTGAGGGCGGCAATGAACCTCCGGGCTCTCTAAATACCTTTTGTATACAAGCATCTGTTCGGAAAATCTTAATTTTCGTTATCAATTTAACTTTAACATGTGAGGCGCCCATTTCCAAAAGGATCGTTGTCCATGCTGTTTAATTTTAGGAAATATGAAAAAAAAACTTTTTATTGATATTTTTTATTGAAAAATGTTAATGAAACTTTTGTATTTTGTTTATTCATGATTGTAGAATGGCATTCTGAAAGAATTAACTCCAAATTCTTATTGGTTTTGTTGAAAATGAGGTTATTTACTTGGACAAGGGTCATCTTGGAATTGTTTCATGGACAAGGGCGATTTTGAAACTCTTTGAAATGGACAAGGAGCATTTTGTTCTTGCAACATTTTATTAGTGACAGAAAAAACATATTATTTAATAATAATAATAATAATAATAATAATAATAATAATAATAATAATAATAATAATAATAATAATAACAATAATAATAATAATAATAATCCGTGGCGCCACAGCCCGTGAAGGGCCTAGACCGACCAGCCGGCTGCTGGCTTCACGCCCACATACCGAAGAAGAGGTGGACGATCATCCAACCAGAATGGAGGTATCGTGTGGTTAGCACGATGATCCCCCAGTCGTTATAGCTGGTATTCGCATCCGGATTTCGCTACCTATCGTAGCTCCCCAAGTGCATCACGATGCTGGGTGGACACTGGTCCCATACACTGGCCGAAATTTCATGAGAAAATTTCTTCCCCCATGAGGACTCGAACCAGCGCGCATTCCGTAACGCGAGTCCTAGGCCTTAGACCGCGACGCCACGGCGCGGGACTGGGAGGCCTACACTTAATAATAACAATACTAATAATAATAATAATAATAATAATAATAATAATAATAATAATAAATGGCTTTCAAGAAACACGCAGGTTCATTGCCGCCCTCACATAAGCCTGCCTTCGGTCCTATCCTGTGCAAAATTAATATAATAATTATATAATAATAATAATAATAATAATAATAATAATAATAATAATAATAATAATAATAATAATAATGATAATAATAATAATGATAATAAAGAATCTCTATTATCTTGTTTAGTATACAAATACTGAAAAATAAAAGCAATATAGATGCCTAAATAACAGAAATGTATACTTCGATCATCTCCACTAAGGCAAAGAAGAAAGGCCATCAATGAAATTAACACAAAATTAATTTAAAATGAATGGAACACAATTCACAATTTTGATAAATCATAGTTATCTATGAATAGCAAAATAGCAAATAACATTTACATTGTCTCTAGCCATTGGCAGTTTCAAGATCTTCCATGAAATCCCCTTAATTTTCATCTTCCGATGGCAACTCAACTTGAACATCACTGACAGTCTTAAGTTATTTGTAAAATTCGCAAGTTAGTCCAGGTCTCTCCAAAGTGCGGGCTCAGTAAGCGATGAGGGTGTCACTGCACTAGATACTCGCCTAGCCTCACTCTCAAAACTTATAGACGGCTGCTGTCGTTAATCCATATTCTTGAAAAAGCTATGATGAATTAAAACGTAATAATTAATGCAATGATTAAACTGAGCATATGTGGGTAAAAATAAAATAAGGTAAGAGAAATAAAAGCCTACAATGAACCATTTACCTCAACAAAACAAGACAAAATTTGAATACCTATGTTTCACAGCTGTACTGGGCGTTCAAATTTATGTCTTTCTTATGCTCTGTGCCTATTGAGGTACTACTAACAGAAACATATTAAATTATTGTATAAAAATGTTTAATTCTCTGTACAATTAAGCATTAAACCAAAGATGACAAATGCAAATGAGAAATGGACAAGGGAACTTATGGAAGTAAATATCATATTCTTCATAAGCTCTGCCATTGGACAAGATTCCATTTGTTTCTGTACTGATGACTTCTGCTATACACAACCATGGCTGATTCTTTGTTGTGGACAAGGTGCATTTTTTCAATCTGTTCGTAATTTTTAAATGCTTTTTATATAGGTGTAAATGCGTTTTGGAACTGTAAGACGTGTATATTTAAATTGAGATTGATCACCTAAATGCAGGGATACCAATACATCAATTTCGAAAATTTGTGGACAAGGGAGCATTTGGAAATGGACGCCTCTTATCACTTCATGAAGTGTTTCCTAAAGGTTTATAAGAATTTAATTTCAAATGCAATATTTCAGTAGGAATGTCATTTATTTTGTAAAGTCTTTTTATACAGGGACATCATTTTATTTTTACTTCAATTTTTATTGTACCTGAGTTTTGAATGTACTTCACTCCCACCCCTTCTACTAAGGAAGTTCCAACTCCACACAGAACCAAGACCGCAGATAGTAAGCAGTACTGAGTTACTGAGTATAGTACGTTCCAGAAATATGTTCGCGTTTTCCAGTGACGAAAGAGCTTTCAATATTGAATCATATTTTCGCACAGGTACTGTCCGTTTGCCTACGTCGCATCCCGATTTCCCCCACCTGCTTCTGCTCGCCCCTCTGTAATAGCTGGGCTGTCTTAGCTCTTTTCTGAAAACATTAATTTCTCTTAGGAATTGGAAGTTTACGTAATATTATACAGCTGTTTAATTTAACTTAAATAAAAGGGCCTCGTTAAGTAATTAACTGTCACGTGATTTCCTCCCTTTCTACAATCCTGCGGCATAACCACTTGGACGGACAGTAGATAGCATGTCTGAGTCATTTTATATTTTCGGGTCGGGCAGAAGTGAAGATTGAATTTACAGTACGTAGAGTAGGTACAGAATTATTTCAATATGAGTTACTAGTACGAAGGACGAAACTGGCAATTGGAATTAGATGCAATAGTCTATAGTGCGATAATATGCACAAAAGAAATGAAGCCTGTATAGAAATGAACGGCCACCATTTTCAAAATTGTGTTTAAATATTCATATTATGATTATTTTTCAATTTAACTTCTTTCTCTATATTGTACGCTAATGTGCTGTAGACAGTATCATATACACTGCATAATGAATACGTTCGCATGGATAACTCACTTCGTGAGTAAAAACACTTATTCTTAATACAGTACTGTACTTTGATTAAAGAAAAACCTAATGAAAATTATCAAACTCAAAATCGCGATATTTCCTAGTTTACGTAAATGGATGAACTACTTTTCTTCCTTCCTATACCTAGTAGAGTGATTTGTGTTTTACGCCAGTATCATCGAACTCCAGTCTTGGAGGGGGGAGCAAGCGGTGTTTCCGGTTCTCTAAAGGTATAGACAGGGTAATATTAAAAATGTTAGTAAAAATAAAATGATGTCCCTGTATAATGTAGGCCAGGTATGCTAAAAATTGTAAAAGCGCCGATTACACGGATGATGCTGCACTGCATAACACACACAGTGTACGAACTGGGCTCCGCAACTACATTGCAGCATCTCCAGTGGCATCGCTCTCATACTCTTACACATATGGATAATAAACTGAATTTGAAAAAGAAAAGAATATACACTGCAATATTCAGTTATTACATTGTGTATTATTTTTAATTTATGATATTATTATTATTATTATTATTATTATTATTATTATTATTATTATTATATCACAGATAATGTTATTTTCATATTCCACCATACATTACGGCCTGTTGAACATGTGCATTGTTTTCTGCAAGTAATCGGAAATCTATTTCCAACGAATTTACTCAATGCGCAGCTGGCTCAAAAAATGCTCATCTGTTAATCGGGATCTATGTTTGGATTTAGCAACTTTCATTCTCTAAAATAATTCTTCGTACACAAGTCGAGGCAAAGGTAGCTAACATAGTGGCAGCGAATAAGCTCATATTCGGATATTTCGTCAGGCACCATACATCACTTTACAAGTTCACCATCTGTGAAGGGTTTTAGTGCCTTAACTAATTCCCAACACACTACATAACTTGCTCCTAAACATAGACTCTGAATTGTTCGACTCTCTTCAATGTTTGGCCTTTCATTAAGTGCTTTCAATTCTTGAAACTGTAATGCCTCTGAAAAATTATTTTTTCATAACATGTATTTCTGTTGAAATAAAATCACCACAATAATAATAATAATAATAATAATAATAATAATAATAATAATAATTGTAATTTATCTAACAATAGTAATAACAATACTATTACTACTACTACTAATAATAATAATAAAATAATAATTGTAATTTACAAACAATAGTAATAACAATACTACTACTACTATTACTACTACTACTACTACTACTACTACTACTACTACTACTACTACTACTACTACTAATAATAATAATAATAATAATAATTGTAATTTACCTAACAATAGTAATAACAATACTACTACTACTACTACTACTACTACTACTAATAATAATAATAATAATAATAATAATAATAATAATAATAATAATAATAATAATAGTAATTGTAATTTACCTAACAATAGTAATAACAATACTACTACTACTACTAGGTTTTTCTCCGGTGTTTTCCCTCAACCCAATATGAGCAAATGCTGGGTAACTTTCGGTGCTGGACCCTGGACTCCTTTCACCGGCATTATCACCTCCATCTCATTCAGACGTTAAATAACCTAAGCTGTTGATAAAGCGTCGTAAATAACCTACTAAAATAAAACTACTACTACTACTACTACTAATAAAAATAATAATTGTAATTTACCTAACAATAGTAATAACAATACTACTACTACTACTACTACTACTACTACTACTACTACTACTACTACTACTACTACTACTACTACTACTACTACTACTACTACTACTACTACTACTACTACTAGGTTTTCTCCGGTGTTTTCCCTCAACCCAATATGAGCAAATGCTGGGTAACTTTCGGTGCTGGACCCTGGACTCCTTTCACCGGCATTATCACCTTCATCTCATTCAGACGCTAAATAACCTAAGCTGTTGATAAAGCGTCGTAAAATAACCTACTAAAATAAAACTACTACTACTACTACTAATAATAATAAAAATAATAATTGTAATTTACCTAACAATAGTAATAACAATAACTAATACTACTACTACTACTACTACTACTAATAATAATAATAATAATAATAATAATAATAATAATAATAGTAATTTAGTAATAACAATACTACTACTACTAATAATAATAATAATAATAATAATAATAATAATAATAATAATAATAATAATAATAATAATAATAGTAATTTGTAATTTACCTAACAATAGCAATAACAATACTACTACTACTACTACTACTACTACTACTACTACTACTACTACTACTACTAATAATAATAATAATAATAATAATAGTAATTTACCTAACAATAGTAATAACAATACTACTACTGCTACTACTACTACTACTACTACTACTACTACTACTACTACTACTAACTACTACTAACTAATAATAATAATAATAATAATATGATTTACCTAACAATAGTAATAACAATACTACTACTACTACTAATAATAATAATAATAATAATAATAATAATAATTGTAATTTACCTAACAATAGTAATAACAATACTACTACTACTACTACTACTAATAATAATAATAATAATTGTAATTTACCTAACAATAGTAATAACAATACTACTACTACTACTACTAATTAATAATAATAATAATAATAATAATAATAATAATAATAATAATAATAATAAAATTAATAATTGTAATTTACCTAACAATAGTAATAACAATACTACTACTACTACTACTACTAATACTACTAATAATAATAATAATAATAATAATAATAATAATAATAATAATAATAACAATAATAATAACAACCTTGGTATATGAATAAATATTACAGAAAACAGCTTCTCTATCACTTCGGCATGTTCTGGATGGCAGAGCGTATAATGTCATTTTATATTGCTCAGTAGTATTCCTGACAGTACCTTACAACATAGTAAACACTTTACCGAAGTCAAAAGAATATCGTATATGTCGTTTGCTTACAGAAGATTTTGACTGTGTCATTGTCCCGCACTGTTCGTACATTACTAAGTACTTGAACTGCCTTCCGCAGTCATCCGTCGAGCTTCGAACGAGGAACAGCACGCTCTACATTGGAAGGTTGAGATTATAGAACGTAATCAGGAGTCAGAGAATGAGCATACCTGATGTAGGCTATCAGCAATTCGATCGTAAATCTGCGATATGCTTTTAAGATTGCGAGTAAACCTGAGCACGAAATAAAACGAACTGTGTGGCACCCTGTTGCTCGTACAGGAGCTCCTTCTCCAGGTCATGGGTCCACGAGCAGAGCCGGAGATTGCTAGCAGATGAAATTGTCGCAGCAACGGAGCAAATAATGGGAGGGCCGGCTGGTCCCTAGGGCAGGGACGACGAGGTGACGGAAGCTAGACTCGGGGCCTCCGCCGTGAATCAATTCCAAGCTTGCCAGACTACGTCAAAAAGCAGGGAGTGGGGGGGAAATACAGACATAAACAAGGACGAGGTTGCTGAATGAACGGAGCGCAATCTCACTCATTGTTGGGCACCAATATCACAAATTCTTTCACCGGCGTCATGTTCGTAGGCGTTTGTAAGATGTGGAATGTTACCGCATGGCGACAAAAACCCATTCTTTTAGAGTTTCGGTTTGTAAGGAGAAATAAAATAGACGAGTAAAGTGTTTATTTTTTCGTTTAATTTATTAACTACTTCAGTACGACAAAATTACTTATTAACGTTATTAAATTTAATTATTTATTTATTTATTTAGCTAATAATTGTAACATAAAATATAACATAAACAGAAAAACTTTATCTTAGAAATCATGCTGATAGAAATATTCCGATAGTCAATGTAATATAATATAATGTTATTTTATTTAGAGTTCAGTCTAATTGACATATCACAATTTAAAATCAATAACACATACGGATGTAAGTGATCATTGCATATTATGAAATTGGAATGCAAACGTTTTCGCCCTTGGGCATCATCAGGCATTTGACTCACAATATCTTATACAATTTTCATATCTTTGCTATGGAGTGCGTACCAGATAATTAAAATTTACAATCTTGTATATAATAATATACAACTATTTACATCATTAACTCTATAATATAATAACGATCTGAAATTTAAATGAGCACAGGTATTAAAATTATATATGACTATTACACTCTTACTACGTCATACTACTTTTGACCAATAAAACGGTACGAAAGGACGTATTTAAACCAATCATAGCTGCTTATCGTACAATTTTATCGCGTCCCTAGCATTTGTTTAATTTTATCGCGTCCCTAGCATTTGTTTCTTTTTGTTTGTTTGCCAACATTTGAAACTGCGCTGGTCTGGACGTAAAAAAATATATATATAACTTATATATATATATATAATTACAAACCACTCCAGTCGATGCACAGCAGTTACAAATATGACTCACATTGGCATTCAAGAACAAGAATTAATAAAAATCACTGATCATACCTATGCATCTTCTGAAATCCGATTTACAAATAAATGAAGAGCACCATTCGAAAATCATGAATTGAATACACCATGTAGGCCTAAATCAACGAGTTCCACTTCTATTACGCACACGTCCAATATAACATCAATTGAACCACCAACCACATTCAAATTTGAAAATTGTACATTCAATAATTATTCCTTTTAAAATTATTCATTCGGAAATTCTGAATAAGTTGAATACACCATGTAGGCCTAAATCAACGAGTTCCACTTCTATTACGCACACGTCCAATATAACATCAACTGAACCACCAACCACATTCAAATTTGAAAATTGTACATTCAATAATTATTTTTTTTAATTATTCATGTTTATTTTTTATGTCATCGTCGTTAATTAAAACTTTTCTAACACTTGTGTATATTAGTTATATATGATATTATGGATAGTCACGTATCAGAGATTGTTTAATATTAAGATTTATTGAAAATCATCTGTCAAGTGACGTTGATTACTGGGATTCGGATAATTGAAGTAGAATGTTGCATTTTAATAAAAATGAAACTGAATCCACAAAGCCTTCTTGACTAGTAACATTGCCATCGTGTATAATAGATCGAGAACTTCTCGACGAGAAGGCATTGCTCACTACTGCCATCTAGCATGCATCTAGCGTAATATTTGTAATGTTGATATGGTACAATAATACATTTGAAGACAGTTGTATTTTCGTAAGTCAATTAATATTTTATTGTATTGGAGTAGTTCGTTACTTCTAATCTGTATATACTTTCTTCTAATCGTGCAATAGTCAATTAAATCCCACTCGAGTTTTGATTTTCTCTAGATAAATCAAAACGTCTAGTGAGATTACTGTTGATAAAATTGTGGCTAAAAATGTTGTGTAGATCTTATGTTCCAAATTATAAAATTGTGAACATTGAAACAACATGATGAAAAACCATATGATTCCTCTTTAAACTTCATAATAGGTCAAATACACTTTCATTAGTTGGGTGTTTATAGTGCGAGCATTGGTCTGAATGATTTGTCACTCCATTCAATGGTGGAATCATTTTGAAATATATATTTTATATCTCGTTACAGATAAACCCAGCCCTATAAATTATTTTAATGCCAAAGTCAATACATATAACCTAGTGCAGTACATATGATCTCAAATGTGAGTATTCAAAATAATAATTTTGTAATTTTCATTTGAATAAATTTTCCGTTTGAGTACATTAATAAAAGTTGCTCAAACAAACAATATATATTTCAAAATGATTCCACCATTGAATGAAGTGACAAATCATTCAGACCAATGCTCGCACTATAAACACCCAACTAATGAAAGTGTATTTGACCTATTATGAAGTTTAAAGAGGAATCATATGGTTTTTCATCATGTTGTTTCAATGTTCACAATTTTATAATTTGAAACACAAGATCTACATAACATTTTTAGCCACAATTTTATCATATACAGGGTGTTTCAAAATAGAGGGCATAATTTCAGGTATGTATTCCCCATATGTAGGCAATACAAAAAGTTCATTACAACATATATCCTAAAATGTTTGGTTTCCGAGTTATGGCCTTCAAAACAGTGATATTCACCGGAAAGGTTTTCTTTCCGTAGTTAGTTGCCTTTACAGCAGATGTTCAAAATGTCCACCTCCTGCTTGAATACAGGCCTCATATCGATTTCTCATGGCCCTACGAACACGATCCCAAATTCCAGGAGTACTGCGTATTTCCTCACGATCTGCCACAATTCGATTCCGAAGGGATTCCATGTCAGGCACCGGAGACGAATACACCAATGATTTTAAATAGCCCCACAAATAGAAATCGATAGGGTTCAAATCAGGTGAGCGTGGAGGCCAAGCAATTGGGCCAACTCTACCTATCCGTCGACCAGGGTTTCTCCTAGTACGAACGATGAGCCAGCGCAGCATTGCCGTCCGCCTTACCGTACATGAAGTTTCTGCCACCTGATTTGAGTTGTCGCACAGTACGACGCCAGACACAACACTCAATGTATCCTTCGTCTCGGAATTAACTGTCAGAGTGTCCTCTGTTTATATCTTCTGTCACGACACCTACCTGCGGGAAGAAAAACGTTCCGGTGAATATCACTGTTTTGAAGATAACTCGGAAACCAAGCATTTCCGGACACATGTTGTGATGAACTTTTTGTATTATCTACATATACATATCTGAAATTATGACCTCTATTTTTGAAACACTCTGTATAATTTTAATACCTGTGCTCATTTAAATTTCAGATTGTTATTTATCATAGAGTTAATGATGTAAATAGTTGTTTATTATTATATACAAAATTGTAAATTTTAATTATCTGGTACGCACTCCACAGCAAAGATATGAAAAATTGTATAAGATATTGTGAGTCAAATCCCTGATGATTCCCAAGGGCGAAAACGTTTGCATTCCAATTTCATAATATGCAATGATCATTTACATTTGAAAGTGTTATTGATTTTAAATTGTGATATGTCAATTAGACTGAACTCTAAATAAAATAGCATTATATTATATTAGAAAAACTTTAGCTCGCTCCTGAAAGAGCAGAACTCGTGCTCAAGGGCGGATTCCTCAATTGGAATTAAAAAGTATATAATATAATTTGTCTTACGTCTACTACGCAATAAGAATATAATTACATTAGCGTGAAAATTAATCCGCTCATACCGCTTTAATTGACATCTGTAGTACGTGTAATCCCATTGTTGAAGGTCTGTCATTATTTTTTTAATAATATGTGACATTTTGTTTGTCCTTTTTTACTTATAAGCATTTCAGTTATGTTGAAGACTTAATACTGCAATCCTGTGTACATTCTGTCGTCTTCACAAATGGATACAACTCCACGAAAACGGTCTAAAATTATAACATTAGCAGAGCATTCTTCTAAAAGAGGCAAATTAGACTAACATCGATTTGGCTACTGTTAATTCAGATACAGCTGGATCCATCACACCCCAGAAAAAAGAAACTGTGGCCGGAAAAGGAAGACTTCACCTGCAGATGATCGTTTAATTGTCAGGAAAAGTAAATTAAATCCTAGACTAACTGCTGTCGACTTAACCCGCTTAATGGCTACCACTGGGGCGAATATTCACGTCACAACAGTGCGGCGTAGGCTTTTGGAAGCTGGAAAAAGGGCTCGTAAGCCTATTAAGAAGCAACTGCTAACCCCTGTTATGTGCAAAAAACGCTTAATGTGGGCAAAATTACATCAACACTGGACAGTGAATGACTGGAAGAATGTACTTTTTTCCGATGAGTCTCATTTCGAGGTCCACGAACACCGTGTTTCTTACGTACGGAAAGGATCCGAAAAAGTAACAGCAGCTCATCTCCAACAAGCACCCAAATACCCCTAAAATAATGTTTTGGGGTTGTTTTACACATGAAGGGCCTGGAGCATTAATACCTATCAAGGGAATGATGAATTTTGACAAATATATTCACTTATTGGAAACCAGAATCGTAGCCCAACTGCAAAAATCATTTCCGGATGGCAGAGGTGTGTTCCAACAAGACCTGGCACCATGCCATACGTCTAGAAAAACTACAGAATTCTTCAACAAGAAGAATATTCAGGTACTCCCCTGGCTAGGCAACTCACCCGACATCAACACCATTGAGAACTTGCAGAAGAAGAATGCAAAAAATGGATTGTTCTACAAAGGAGAAGACGATTTCTGCCCTCATTGGTGTATGGTTTCGCGATGAAGAAATGAAGAATATTTGTGGGAAATTAGTGGAATCCATGCCAAGTCGTCTCAGAGCTGTTATTAGGAACAAGGGACGCCACATAGATTACTGAGGTATGTCTTAGATCCTTTTTTTTTTTATCCCGTTTGAGTGTTTTTGCATAAGTAATTACGTTGTTCGGATTAATTTGCACGCTACTGTATAAATTAAAATTTACAATTTTTCAATTTTTATAAAATCCATACATAACATTTTAAATTTAACACTGGAACTACTGTATTAGAATTGACAAGATTAGGATATTTAAATAATATAAATTTGTTATTTATATTCTTGGGCCTAAATTACTACTATAATTAAATACTATAGCAGTGTTGTATTTTGGTTCAAATAATCTTAAAGAATTCATACCTTTTGTTTCATAACTATTATATGATATGATTAATTCTCCATAACTCACTTGGTCGTGCTGGTCTTTATATTCCTATGTACGGTCAGCATTCCCTTCCTTTATATGTATTTAACATTTTTACGCGTTACGGGACACATTTCGTTCCTCACTCTTATTACTCTTAATATTTATCACTCTCTCTTTCATACCACTTCCTTCCCCATCAACTCTCCTATTTCTTTGTATCAAATACCTCACTACTACCAATCTACTCCCTTTACATTTACTACTTCTACTCCTATCTATATATCCTATCTATTTCTTTTTACATTTAATTCTTTCTACTTTTCTCTTCCACTCATATAGACCTACTTTACAATTAATTACATATAGGCAGTTTTATTACGAGTCCAAAACCATCACTGAAAAAAATTATGGTTTATTTAACGACGCTCGCAACTGCAGAGTTTAGATCAGCGTCGCCAGTGTGCCGGAATTTTGTCCCGCAGGAGTTCTTTTACATGCCAGAAAATTTACTGACATGAGCCTATCGTATTTAAACACACTTAAATGCCATCGACCTGGGCCTGGATCGAACCTGCAATCTCGAGCACAGAAGGCCAGCGCTATACCGACTACGCTATCGAAGCCGACCCATCACTGTAATTTTCTATATTATTTTTGACGAAATTCCCTCAGTATAAAAATGATGACAAAAGTATATAATGACGAAATATCTTCGGCGAGAAAATCTCCTCAGTCACAGAAAACATTAAGACAAAATGTATTTGATTACCAAAAAATTAATGACGAAAAATGGTGACAAACTATAACAGTGATGAAATTTCCTCGGATCTTGTCTACCACATTATCATTTCACTCAGCGTCGAAAACCAAACCAAAGTTCGAAAAAAACGCATGCATTGACAGTTTTTAGCTTTAATGTAGATATTACGTCACTGAAAAAGGAGTGTATCTATGTGTAGAGATATTTCTCTGAAAAACCTCCAATCAGTTAATACGAAAGTAACAGTAGTAGAAGGTGCAAAGAATTTGTAAATACCTGTACATGGAAAGTCGGCCAAGAGCTGTTCTACCGCAATGGCATAAAGCATCATTCATCCAGAACAATCGATTGCAATTTAGTTTAACTTGCGTTAAACTAGATTGCGCTGCAAATCCACATACCGAAAGTCAATTGTCCATAACGTCCAATTTCACGCCCAAAGATAACAACACACTGACCACAACAGTCGTCTAAAATAGATCTAAAATATACCTCACGTATCTCTTGAAAATTATTAAAAATTAATTACATTAATTTAATAAGAACAGTTGAAATTTAGTACTTCAAGTCTAAATTATTAACATAGATTACGAACAGAGTAAGAAATAATAAATTGGTTTATGGAGCTATTATGATATAACGTTTGCGAGGACACGCAAGGGGTATAATTAGGGACCACATTCTTTCGCAGGGCGTACGGAGTTGAGGTTAATTGTTCATAGACTATATTGGCGTGACATACTGGCGCGTGGCACAGGTACTATAAGGGAACATTTTCCACTCCGAACCGACCCGTGGCACTTGAATTTTGAAATTTTGTGCTGAGAGTTCGTGTGAAGCAAATGAGACTGTAGTTTTGTAGTTTTTCTTGTTTTAATATATTTTAATATAGCCTATATATTTAAATGTTAGATTTCACAGAAAAGTTTGTGAAAGAACATAAATGCAGACTTCCAAATAACTGTAAAATTCTAAACAATATGTCTGCCCTTTCGGTGAAGAACTGTTTAATGTCGTTAAAAATCCTATTTTTTACTTAGTTGAAGAAATAGGCTGTAGTGCTTCAGAAATTGGGCAGATCGAAAATCAGTGGCGTAACTTCAGCCTCCTAAAATGGAATCCGATATCCCAAATAATTGGGTTGGACTATATGATTACAAATATTCCGCAGGATATAATTCATTCAAGGAACTCACAAATTTTACTATGAAGGTCCTTTCACTTCTACATTCAAACGCAGAAGCGGAAAGACTCTTTAGCCAGCTTAAGATTGTAAAAATCTAAATTAAGAAAGAAGATGAATACGGAAACAGTGAGAAATTACCTCAAATTACTTGGGGAAAATTGTCACATTTACATTTTGACAGAAACTGTAGAGTCAATGATTGGATCAAGTGCAGTGTATTCACAATCAGCTGCTGCCACACCTTCCACCTCAACATCACAGCCGTCAACAACACAACCAGACTCCGCAGAAGAGGGTGACGACGAGGAAATGATATTTTTCTCTGCATATGTATGTTTTCTTATTTTTATTTAGTGATATTTATTATTAATTTTTAGCTATATTTCTGGGGATTTTTTTTACAAACTCTGGAGAGATTTAGCTACTTTTTTCTGGAAAGTTAGTCAGATTGTAGGGCGATATGTTGGCAGCAGTGATTCAGAATTGTAAGTAGTCATCAATATACAATACAAGTACTATAATCTATCACTTGGAAGGTTCAGACCTGTCTTCGAACAGTTGATTAAACAACAACAATAATTTATAAAAATCATTTACAAAAACAAAATTAACGACCCTTAAAGGAACTTCACACATTAGAAATAAGATAATTAGAGTAGAACCTCGCTAGTCCGAACAAACTGGATTATCGAAATTTAGGATTAAGCGGGGAACAGGAATTCAAATAGAGTAACCATGTCATCTCTCTCCCCCCCCTCACTGCCGATCGCTTTGTTCAGTTTCGAAACATTGCCCAATGCCGCTTCATTTAAGCCTTGGTTTTTCTGAACCGACGCATGCGACGTACGAGATGCGAGGCCCGCCTCGCACAAATCACGAGAGATAGTGAGTGGTTTCTATAACTGCGAGATGCGAGGTCTGCGCACCTCACAACTAAAGAAACCACTCACTATCTCTCGTGCAGTCCGGATTTGTGCGAGACGGGCCTCGCACCTCGCACGTCGCATGCGTTGGTTCAGAAAAACCAAGGCTTAAGATTATCTACTCTACGTCAGAAGAAGCTGACAGATATAATAGTAAAGGTAAAAAACCAGTTTAATTACTAGTGATGAAGTACCTAAGTTGTACTGTATATTAGCCCAGATTTTCCCACCGTCCTTTTTTAAGGACAGTTGCAGTGTCTTTCGGATATTATGTCATTGTTGGTGTTAGGGACATTTTATAAGTTGTGCTATAATGTTGGTATTATTTGTTAGCTTTAGAAAATATACGTTCCTTGTTTCAGTTTATTTCAACATCATTTAACCGATTTTTTAGAGTAACTAATGTGCTACTGTATTTTTATCACAAACAATTTTTAGGCTTATCTGGGTTAAGCATGTTAAATTTGTAAATACTGTAGTATTAAATTGATTTTCAGTTCAAAATCTCGTTTTTTTGTCACTCTCTAACATTTTTGGGTTATCTGGAATTTCGGATTAGCAGGATTCTACTGTACTGAAAACATAATAAGTGAACACTTTTAACTTCCTGGATGAAAAATGTCTTAATTATGAGAAAAATT
This sequence comes from Periplaneta americana, assembly GCA_025594305.2. Taxonomy (NCBI): domain Eukaryota; kingdom Metazoa; phylum Arthropoda; class Insecta; order Blattodea; family Blattidae; genus Periplaneta; species Periplaneta americana. Next base: position 35,220,703 of record JAJSOF020000009.1, read on the forward strand.
TAAAGAAAATAAAATGAATAAATTTACTTCGGAAAACGTATATTGTGTCTTTCTCGTGTTAAATTTTACATTACCTCGTTAACATATTTCAGTCTGTTATCGGCCATCTTCAGAACTGGTTGTTGCTGGTCTTGGCGCCTATTTTTGTGTTTCTTGTGGGGTGTGTGTGTGCGTGTGTGTGTGACAAACGACAAACAAACACACCCACATAGGAAACACAAACAAAAAGTGCCAAGACCAGCTACAACCAGTTCTGAAGATGGCCGATAACAGACTGAAATATGTTAATGAGGTAATGTAAAAATTTAACATGAGAAAGACAAATAATACGTTTTCCGAAGTGATATAGTGTTAAAAGTTGTGTTATCAAGAAGTATAGAATAAATTTAATTATTTTCGCACACCTGTAAAAAAAAACTGAAATGCAAAGCAAGGAAGAGACACTGGTACAACCTCATAAAACAATCGGTATTTCTAGAACTTTTTATGATAAGGAGATTTTGATAATAAAAAATGACGAAAGTAGACAACAGGCATCAGATATGAGATATACATAGAGATAATTACGAGGGAAGAGAAATAACAAATGAGATAAAAGATAAAGCTAACAAGTTAAAAATAGATATAGGCTACTTATAGGAGCACAATAATATAGTCAAAGATGATTGAATCACGTACACTGGCGTTCAAAATATCCTGACCTACAATTTTTATGATCGTGTAAGCGATCTTTTAACTACTGAATAAATTAGAACCAGAGATGCTATAAGTTTACAGACTTCGATACAGTTTCCTTAGTTCTCAATAGGTGACACTACTTTTGAGAAGGGTAAAAAGTATTGAAGAATATTGTGATGTAGATTAAGTTTAAATTATCGTCATAATTGACAGTATCAGCGGTTTCCCCCTAAACCTAATGCTTTTCACAATCATTAGAGAGGGATGAAATTTTGAATTTTATAATGTGGGTATATTTATGTACTATTGGCGACACTGACTGCTGTGTTCGCCATCTGTTCATAGAAGTAATAACTAACGAAGCCACATTTACACGAACAAATTATCGATCACTATCGATTAGTAGAGGTCAGGTATGTTTGAACACCAGTGTACAACATATGGAAGGAAACAGATTTTCAAAGAGAATATTCTACAAACAAAGAGATTGTAGAAATGCGTGTCGTCCACAGAAAATATTGCATGATTAATTATGAGGCGCAACGAACTAAAACTAAGGCTCATAAAATGAAGAAGAAGAATCACGTCAAGATTAAATGAAAAAAGAATGGTATTCAATCATATGACTTATCTTTATTGCAAATTATGCAATTATAAATTTACATTATATTTTAAATTGTTAACGTTTTCGCCATTCTAGTATGGCATCTTCAGAGATTGGTAATAAGAGATATCTTGTGAAAAAACATTCCATGAAAACTGTAGTGAAAGATTTTTACATAATATCAAAATAGAGGTTGTTGACGTCAATATTAAAAAACATTAAAAACGGTAAGACACTATTAATCAAATGCGTATATCACTTGTATTCCCATATTAAGTATCGTTTAGAAAGAATACAAAAATTGTCTTTGAATGTGTTACGTACATGAAAAAATCAGTATCCATGTACATTTATTTTAGCGTACTATGATATGGTTACTTAACTCAAGTCCAATTAAATATGCATATTTTAAATTTGTGATTTTAATTGCTACATTTAAGTGTCTTGCCGTTTTTAATGTTTTTTTAATATTGACGTCAAAATCTATACTTTGATATTATGTAAAAATCTCTCACTACAGTTTTGATGCAATGTTTTTTCACAAGTTATCTCTAATTACCAATGTCTGAAGATGCCATAATAGAATGGCGAAAACGTTAACAATTTAAAATACAATGTAAGTTTATAATTTGCATTAAAGATAAGTCATATGATGAATATAATTCATTTTTAATTTATTACTTGACTTATTGGAATTTTCAAAATGAACTAAAAAACGTAAAGATTATCTTTAGCGAGAAGTTACAGCAGACTGATATGTAATGACAAGGGATTTATTAAATATCTGCATATCACAGAATGGCGGTGGAGCCGTTGTGTAATATATTTTTCCTGTTCAAGGAGAGTAGAAACAATAACTTGTTCATCTACAAGAGTGGAAGATTCCTTTTTATTTTTATCACAGAAAGTTCCCTTTTATTTACATTAACACCATGGTAACCGGAACACTATGTGGTTTCTGGTCTTGTGGAAAGCAAAACGGGAGCAGGAAAGCAGAGACGAGAAATAAAAGTTTCAAGACAGCGGTACTGCTTAGAAAAAGGAATGTAGTGTAAGAGAAGAAAGGCAGGAAGCAATGGAAAAGGAAAAGTATAAAAAAGAAGAGCTTGGCGAGACAGAGAGAATAATATATGAAATGAAAGTATGTGGCTCATAAAGAGCGACGGAATTCAATGAGCTGGTCCCTTCCAGTGATATATGACTGGCGCTGCAGTAGTGACGGTCCCTCAACTTCTTCGCAACTACTACAATTACAGGTTGGCTTACGACCACTACTACGTACACGTTGTTTAAAAAATGCTTACTTACGATTAGATTGAATTATATTATATTGTATTGTATTGTATTGTATTGTATTGTATTGTATTGTATTGTATTGTATTGTATTAGTATTATATTATATTATATTATATTATATATTTATTTATAAATAAATTTAGTTTCCTTATGAAAAGGTTGCCATATTTGACAAAGCGTATTACATATAATTTGGAAACACACCTAAAAGGTAAATGATATACATTTGAATCGTTAGGGAATCAATAAACAAAATATCAGACAAATTTACACTTAAGTAGCGTTTGTGCCCATTTACAGCTAAGAAATGGGGAAAAAATATCATCAGATAGATTAGAATGATTTGAATGCCATATATTATTATAAAATACTATTATATTATATTATATTATATTATATTATATTATATTATATTATATTATATTATATTATATTATATTATATTATATTATATTAATTTAATTTAAACAAACTTCATCTAAAATAGGGGTTGCCCTGAAGGACAAAGTATACCAAATATACAAGTATTAGTAAATGCGTACAATTTTATAAAATTTTTCCCTGAGAAATATACGTAATTATTATTATTGTGTTATTAATTTACTTTATAATATGTGATTTCTCAGAAGACAGATTGAATATTTTAAGCTATCAGAAAAAGCAGTGTTGGCTAAAGAGGATTCAAGATTGAACTCTTTGCAGAAATTAATAATTTTTTTGTAATCATGCTTCTAGCACCCACTAACAATCCAATAATTTCAATAGTTTGTAACTCATACATGTAAATAATAAGCAACAGTATTGGACCATAAATTTGATACTTCTCATTGTTGACATCTTCCGGCTGAGTTGTATTCAATTCAAAGAGGATAGTAGGATCTATTATATAGCCTGTTGTGTTGTTAAAGGCTAATATATAAACCCGCTAATATATCATATCATATCATATCATATCATATCATATCATATCATATATCATATCATATCATATCATATCATATCATATCATATCATATCATATCATATCATATCATATCATATCATATCATATCATATATCATATCATATAATCATATCATATCATATCATATATCATATCATATCATATCATATCATATCATATCATATCATATCATATCATATCATATCATATCATATCATATCATATAATATCATATCATCGTATATATCATATCATATCATATATCATATCATATCATATCATATCATATCATATCATATCATATCATATCATATCATATCATATCATATCATATCATACCATATATCATATCACATCACATCATATATATATCATATCACAACACATATATATTATATTGTACTGTATTATACAGGGCTCCTACAAAACATCTTTCCGGTTTCTAACACATATAATTTACGTCCTATGAATCTGAGGTGCATGAAAAAAGCACTAATGGAAAGAGAAACTCATAAAGTTTAGTTGTGACAACATTGTTTTGCTAATTGGTAAAACTGCCTCGTACAGTAATAACTCATATAAACAAATTTTCACTGTTGAATGAAATGGCTGCAATAGAGAACAGAAGAGCTTGATTTTCATGTGAACCAGTCGGTTATTAATGTGCAATGGCATTACCGAACAAAGTTTGGTGCAGATGCACCCATTGGGTTTAAAATCCGTTAAAGGTACACTGATTTTAAGGCAAGATTCTTCGTAAGCGGTTACGATTTCATCCGTACCGACTACAGTTGCTGCAAGCCCTAAAACCAGAGGACAAAGTGTTACGAAGAAGTTTCTGCATATGTATGTACACTTTAATTGAAAACGATGATGAGTTTATTCGTTCCGTGGTGTTTTCTGACGAAGCCACTTTTCATCTTTCTGGTAAGGTGAACAGACATAACCTCAGAATCTGGGGGTCGGAAAATCCGCGTACCTACGTGAAACTTGACTATAGGCTTGATGTGTGCCATGTGACCAAGGGGGGGGACACATTGAACATCTTTAAGGAAGGAACTAAACTTTTTAAGTTTCTCTTTCCATTGGTGCTATTTTTATGCAGCTCAGAATAATAGAACGTAAATTACATGTGTTCGAAACCGGAAAGGGCTTTTGTAGGAGACCTGTATTATATTACTAGAATTGTGTATTTTCAAAAGCAGCTACATCACTTTTTTATGAAGCTGTGTTTCCACTGGTTTTACTACGTCCAAACTAAAAAGTATTTTACTAACAACTTCAAATTAGTGTAACTCTGAAAATATTTATATTATGACAAATGTTTATACTGTATGACTTTTTTTGCTCAGAATGTCTTCAGAAATAAGCTCTGTAAGTGACGGTAAATCCTCGTAAATCACTCTGTATTTTCCACTGCGTATTTGATATTAACGAATTCCATAATTTTCTCTTTCATCTGTTACAGACACTTTGAATCTAAAGACAGAGCGCTTTCAAGATATATGATTATTAAAATGTAACATATTTGAAATTAATATAGCTGCGAAACAAATTCAAACTCACGATGAATTAAGCGGCTGTAGAATATGCTAAGAATGTAATTTAATCCGTGCACGTGAAATGTCTGTTATCCATATTTCAAAATTGTGAGCATTGATTCCACCACTGAGAATAAAATGGACCTTACCTCCACACAATATTCGTGATAACCATTTCTCTTCGAACTAATATACATAATGAAAAGATGTATCTCACAATGAGCTTATTTAAAGGACAAAACTAACATTCTTTCAATCAATTAGGCATGCTATCACCACAGTCTAGTATATACAGTCACGAAGCTTGAGTTGTGAGGGTGCTAGGAACAATAGACTGTGCCGGTAATATTTTACATTGTCTGTAATGAGTAGACTTCGTGGAATTGCCACGAGAATCGCAAGGTTTACTGCGCAAGCAGTATAGACTGTATGAGAACGGGGCGTGCAAAGAATTGAGTATGCCTCTGATGTAAACACTGGGCAGTATACTGCGGTTACAATAAAACCTGTATCCTGCATTCAAGAAATATAATGAATGATCTTTGAAGTAGGAAATGTCTAAACATGTAAATACACAATTGTTTTATAGTGAGATATATTAACTCTTAAAATTTAATGTAAGATACTCACATCATTCTTGAATATGTGCATTGCAGTGAAAAGTTACGTACATTTTCAGCGACTGCAAAGTAATCTCCTCCGATGGTCACATAAACAGTTTTTATATTGGGAAATGTACGTTCAACATCACACGATGTAATACGTGCATATTTGAAGAAATGAAAGTTACTACTTTTTAGTACACCAACTTCAGATGTCTTGTCATGACCTGATAGTACATCATTTAAAATACGAAGGTTGTGAATAGGCAGAATTTTTAGCAATAATGTTTCTCAACTCACATTTCACTTTTTCTGAAATTAGTGAATTGTTATTTTGGATAAGGGTTTGTGATACTTTATCCACTATACTAAGGGCTTCTGAGAGTTGCAGTTTAGACGATTCTAACAGAATGATGCTTTTGGACACGATTTTAAAATTAGAATCAATGAACAGAATATCTTCCAATAGCTGTTCAGAAGGCAATGATTTTATAACTGCAACAGCGGAACTGTCTCTCCTATCCAATGCATCAATTACCTCCATTATTTTGCTGTAATGTTCTGCATAATAATTAACAGCATCCAACCACGTTCCCCAACGGGTCAAGACTGGCTGCGGGGGTAAGGGTATTCCAGGGGCAATTATTTGGAACAGCAACACTCTCATTGTAGTATGTTTGATTGAATTCTTGTCTACACTGAGCAAATGTTAAGCTTTGATTATTCCAACCACAGTAATGCAAAAACAAGTGCTTACATAGGTATACATTAGCTGTAACTGCTCTATCTATTTGAACCGGTCACAACTCTTAACATGAATATCTTATACTACGCAACCGGGCGGTCGCTCACTTCCTCTATACTACCGTACGTCGACAACCTGATTGCATGCTGCGTGTGGCAATTCAACGAAGTCTAGTAATGAGGCAATCGTAGCGATCCTAGTGGTTAGCAATTATCTATGGATGCATATTTACTACGTATTGAGCTTCGTGACTGTATATACTAGACGTGTGCTATCACAATGCAATGCTCTCTTAAATTGACTGAGCATATTGGGAATTCAATCAATGGCTGTCCAAAAAACACGGCATGAAATTTTTCACATAAAACAATTTATGTCTCGAAAAGAAAGCAAAAACGAGCAAACATGTATTTAACTTCTTTGTTTGAGTATCAAATATGTGTAGGTTTATACAGTCAAATTACTTATCAGTAGTACACACGTTGAACCATTACAATATTACATAAAATGGTATATAAAGGTTTTTGACAAACGTTTCCGCCATAACCATGGCATCTTCAGGTCATATTAAACGAGAACACAATAACACATGACGAACACTTAAAATATTCAGGTTAAAACAATCGTTAAAAAGTAAAAACTGGTGTGGTAAGCAGAACATACGCCATTGAAAATTTACATGTAGCATGAAATTAACACCATGAAGAACATAGCATAGGCAATTAACACTGTACTAATTGATAAGTGTACAAAGAAGTACTCTAATGGCATATGTTCTAACTGCCTATCACACCAGTTTTTAAACTTTAACGATTGTTTTAACCTGAATATTTTTAAGTGTTCATCATGTGTTATTGCGTTATCTTTTAATATGACCTGAAGATGCAATGTTATGGCGAAAACGTTTGTCAAAAACTGTTATATAGGCCTACCATTTCATGTAATATTGTAATGGTTCAACGTGTGTACTATTGATAAGTAAGTTGACTGTAATAAACCTACACATATTTGATACTTATATTATACTTATCGAACACAATAAATTTCTTTGTTTAAATAACTCAAAGAATAACCCTTTAAATTAATGACTTACTTACTATTCATCCTCTTTACAACTAATTGTAATTCGGGACATCCAGGAAATAAACCCTAGGTTCTGTCTGTTAAAACCTGTACTAAACTTGGAAACTAGCGGGGAATTACGTCTGCATCGACGCAAAAATACAACGTAAGGAAGATATTAAGTCTGGCCAAGTTTCTTTACTGCATGTGTGTTTTAATCTTCGCTATTCTTGCTGGAAGGCTTTTGAATGTATTTATATAAATCTATGCGTAATAATATTATATCTCTAAGGTTCCGAACTTACGTAATAATTTAGCGGAAAGCCTGTGAGTACTGAAGAGTAAAGTAACATCTTCTCTGAGGGCATGTGTACAGAGAGGGATGAAATATGTGTAGCGGGCTGCTATAACTTGCAGACTGTTTCTGAAACTTTATAGCCCTTCATATAGATGCAGCCCGCTCTTACACATTTTTATTACTCTGTGCAAAAGAGGTGGGGGGGTTAAAAGTCAACCCCATCTACTTGTCATAGCGGAATGAATTTATACATAGCTCTATAAGAGACAATGATATATCGCATAAAGAAATTATGATTATTAGAGACAGTTGTCAAGGGATCATGTACCGTTACCACCCCCGTATTTCTCATTGTCTCTTTACGTGCAATTAAATTCAGACAATAGGCTAATGCTTCAATACGCAACGTGTTATGACAGTTACTGCAAGGGTGGCTTTTAACACACATCAAACATTGTTTTCATAATTTTTAATAGGGTTGTCCAAATATGAATTCTTGTTAGAAACTTTAGGCTCGTGAACAAACAACTTACTTACTTACACAGGCTTTTAAGGAACTCGGAAGTTCATTGCCGCCCTCACATAAGCCCGCCATTGGTCCCTAGCCTGAGCAAGATTAATCCAGTCTCTATCATCATATCCCACCTCCTTCAAATCCATGTTAATATTATCTTTCCATCTACGTCTCGGCCTCCCTAAAGGTCTTTTTCCCTCCGGCCTCCCAACTAACACTCTATATGCATTTCTGGATTCGCCCATACGTGCTACATGCCCTGCCCATCTCAAACGTCTGGATATAATGTTCCTAATTATGTCAGGCGAAGAATACAATGCGTGCAGTTCTGTGTTGTGTAACTTTCTCCATTCTCCTGTAACTTCATCCCTCTTAGTCCCAAATATTTTCCTAAGCACCTTATTCTCAAATATCCTTAACCTATGTTTCTCTCTCAAAGTGAGAGTCCAAGTTTCACAACCATAAAGAACAACCGGTAATATAACTGTTTTTATAAATTCTAACTTTCAGTTTTTTTGACAGCAGACTGGATGATAAAAGCTTCTCAACCGAATAATAACAGGCAATTCCCATATTTATTCTGGAACAAACAACAACTATTTTTAACAAAATAATCTGCCCTCAATGAGGGTGACCATAAAGATCCAGAATAAAAGCACTACAGAATGATTTAGAATGACAAAATAATTAAATACGGGAATTGTTTAGTAAAACATCCAGAGAAATGCAAACCCAATAGAATCTGCAATGGACAAAATACAAATGGTATTGTAATATTTGGATTGAATCCTTAAGAATATTCAAACAAATTAAGTACCTATCAGCGAAATTCATCATTGAAAAAATCGCAGTTACCGGTCTCTCCTTTGGAGCGAGAGGCACCATTCCGAAAGCCTTTGTAAAGTGGAGAGAAAAATACAAGTTGACGAGAGATCTTCAAGATGCCATCGTCACCACCATAATAAAATTTTCTGTAGCGATATTTCGTCAGCATCTTTATGGCGTACATTCAATTTAAATTATACTTGGTTCTATTTTTTTTCTTATGTCTTAATCACTTTTGTTTGGAACCAGTTTATATAATTTTTCATTTTAAATTTTATTGTGAGCTATTCTGTGTCGCAGGGCAAACTCAAAATATTGGGTCAGACCAATAAATTAAATTAAATTAATAACAAATAAACAATTGAATATTTAAATAAATAAATAAACATATAACTAAATAAATAAGAAATAACTAAATAAATAAAAAATAAATAAGTAACTAAATAAATATATTAAGAAACAAATAATAAAGTGTATGGTTTTAATATAATTTCATAAATAAGTTACGGTAATTATAATACTGTTATCTTATACCTTTCTTATTTTTTTCATATTATATAGTCCTCAGCAAAACATTCTGCACGTCTTCTCTGCCGAAAAGTCGTTGTTATGAAGTAGGCATGTATTTTGACATGCTGAAGATGATGGCAATGGTGGCAAGCACAGGTGCGTTCCCTTTCTTGCCGCTCCATAAGCACAACCCACTGCAGGCACTGCATCAAGATAGAAACTCTGCCTCATGTGCTTGGGTTACTTTGGATGCATGCATACATACATACATACATACATACATACATACATACATACATACATACATACATACATACAGCCTCGGTAGCGCAGTTGGTATAGCGCTGGCCTTCTGTGCTCGAGGTTGCGGGTTCGATCCCGGCCCAGGTCGATGGAATTTAAGTGTCCTTATATGCGACAGGCTCATGTCAGTAGATTTACTGGCATGTAAAAGAACTCCTGCAGGAAAAATTCCGGCACACCGGCGACACTGATATAACTTCACTTAGTATATTATGCAAGGCATACAAAAAAATCTTAACTAACTTAAACTAGCCTACCACAGATTCGTATATGTAAGGCATATTAAAAACCTAAACTAACTTAAACTAGCCTACCACAGATTCGTATATGTAAGGCATATTAAAAACCTAAACTAACCTAACCTGTAACAGATTTGTATTTACAAGGCATATGAAAAGGTTAATCTAACCTCATCAGTCACAGATTCTCGCACCGGAGAACTTAGAAAAACTCAAGTTGGAATTTTCAGCGTCGCGTGCTATAGAAAAATCAATAACGGTAATACCAGTCTAGTTAAGTATATACAGTCACGAAGCTCAATTCGTAATAAATATGCATCCATAGATAGTTGCTAACCACTAGGATCGCTACTATCGCCTCATTACAGACAATGCGAAATAGTACCTGCACAGTCCATTGTTCCTAGCACCCTCAAAACTCAAGCTTCGTGACTGTAGCCTGTACACTAGACTGTGGTAATAGGTTCGTTCCAACAACAGTCAGGAACCGTCCGTAACCATCGTGAGCATGCGCAGTACAAAAAAAGCGTTCCAACACAATCCGAACCAGTCCTGAACCGGAAACATGTACTGCAGTCGAGCGTTCCAACAAGCTTTTGACACGGGTTCGGAACGGTCAAAAATAGTCCGTGGATTGAGGCATGTACGGAAGAGTACGCAAGACGCGCATGCGCATAAGCTCACCAACGTCTCCTGGATACTGAAGAAAGACATGATCGACTGTTCACATCATTGAGGTTAAAGATGTAAAGTGACAGTACAGACGAATAATAAAACTAGAGATTTAATTTAAATTTTCGCCAAAAAGAAAGGGAATGGAAATTATTTGGGTATTGAAACAGTTAATTACAATTTCAACATACAGTTTTGATTAAAAATATAATAAATAACTTACATACATTAATAATTAAAAAAAGAACTATTTTTAGATAAGAGTCCCCCAATACACGACGTTGAATTATCGAATTCTTGCCTTCCATATTTTTGTCATCTTTTTATAGAAAATGATCGAAATTCTATTTTCTGCAATTAGAATTAGCTGCCGATAATAATTAAGCATCCCGTTCTTAGCAAAGATTATCACAGCTATAGCATCTCTGGATTTAGTACAAAACGATCCGCGAAAGCGTTCCAACAGCGTCCAGTCCAGTTTCAATCCCATAGCAGATGCTCAACTAGCGCATGCGCATAAGATGGTACAGGAACCGTACATGAACTGATCCATGAACCGCTTGTTGGAACGAACCTAATACTATTCCGAAAAACGGGTAAAATAGTTCTTTGGAGTGAATGTTCTCGTACTCTTACAGTAAATTTCTTTTCTGCAAATAAGCTTATCTTCAAGGACTTATTCAGAATGATATTATGATGCTAATGTATTGTCATTGTAAAAATAATATTTGAAATATGTCAGAGTATGTTTTATAATGAGGGGCTCACAACCAGAGTGGACCAACTCCACCAGTGAAAAGTTTGTGGATTAATACAATCTCGGATGAAGGAAACTTAGATTTATAAATTGCCGTAACAAACAAAGTCCATAACTCATTTGTTACTCCACAGAGGGCAGCATTTCCTATGGAAGTTGAAGGTTGCTAAGCATGAGCCAGGAACTTTAAGACTCAATTTCTCAAAATTATTCCAGAAGGACTTGGTCCACTCTGGTTGTGAACCTCTCAATTTCTCATATATTTAAAAATAATACGTATTTATTCATTTCAAAGTTACTTAAGTATTGATGTTTAAAAATAAATATAATTGTCAATATATATTATTATAATGTACCGAAGTACATATGATATTTCCATGCAGATATTCTGCGTCATCATACGATGAAAGAGTAATGGAACGGAGAAAAATTCTCTCCGCCGCCGGTGTGGCTTAGTGGATAAAGCGTCATGTACTTCGGTACATTATAATAACATATATGATATGCGTAAATCACTTCGTGATTTAAGACGGCGCTTATTCCGTCGGATCCCGGCCAACTAGTCACTCATTACGAGTGCACCTCAGCACATGTGTGGACTTCGGTCGTAGGTTCATAGATATCTATGCATAGTGCAGAGGGCGGCCATTAGAGGGAACCCAAGAGTTTGAACTTAAAACTGAGACGATTCTTCCGACCCGGGGTGGAATCCGGTGTGGCTTATTGGATAAAGCGTCAGCACGTAGAGCTGAAAACCCGGGTTCAAATCCCGGCGCCGGAGAGAATTTTTCTCCGTTCCATTACTCTTTCATCGTATAATTGTCAATGGTCAGAAGAGAGATTACGCGGCGTAATGGGCATAAACTAAAATTGCTCAAATTCAGCATACTTTTATCATCAACTATTTCAATTTTCTGATAACTATCATCTGACGACAAGGAGAATTCTATGAAATTTCCCCCCCCCCCCCAATTATGACTTGTTCTTGTATCATCTGCAAGACTTCGGTTGATAACTTATTTATTTGTTTGTTTGTTTGCTTGTTTGTTTTTGTTTGTTTATTTGTTCGTTGTGTTTGTTTGTTTGTTTATTTATTTATTTATTTATTTATTTCTTTATTTCTTTACTTCTTTATTGCTTTATTTATTTATTTATTTATTTATTTATTTATTTATTTATTTATTTATTTATTCTGGTGTAGTTAATTTGGAGTTTTATACATTGCTTGTTAAACTGGATGTTAACTTTTGTTAAACTTAGCTTAGTTTTGGTGATCAAATAGGCATTTGTTCCATAATCTCATCCTTTCTTCCCTGTTGTTAACTTCTGTATATTCTTACTGTCCCCATATGATTTTTATTTCTTTCTAGTCTATTAATGCTTCTAAATTATTTAAATTGCTAAACGTTTCCTGTCTCACTATCTGATTATTCCTCTCCATTATAATTTTACCTATCAAATTGAAATTAATTTCACAAATTTCTTGCTATAATCAATTAAATCCTAAACTGCTTACATTATTTTCTAATTATTTTATCCACTTAGACTTAATTTCTTTCGTTTGTAGGAATCTTAAACATTTTTTTCAAGATATCATTTTCTTCTTTCTCTACAATAATCCGAAAAAATTTAATTTTCCTAACTAATCCATCAAGTGATTTACCAACACGCTGTTGTTAAAGGAAAGCAGGTGAATTGATTCAAAGAAAAGATAGGACCATTCGAACGGAATTAATTATTTAAAGGGACTAGGTAAAACATATACATAAACATAGGAAAACCACAGGTCAAAATTCCAAAGACCGCATACTGAACCAGTTATATTCGTAAATATAAACTGACAGCATGAAAACAAAATGTAGGAGACTAAAGAAAAATCTAACTAAAATTAATGAAAACGGAACAATTCAAAATAATTAAACCATTCTGCTTCTCTCGCTAAAACGTTTTATTTTGTCCAGTTTTTACTATGGTCATTAATTGTGCAGTAGAATTGTTCTATTTCATGTGCATAATTTCGGAACATGAGTTAGCGAACCATTAATTAGGCCATTCTCTGTGGTTTTGTTCGCAATTTCATGCCCTTTTCGCAGTAACTGCACTATATTAGGTAAATATGCACGGGAAAACCTGCATTCAAGTCTTTTGCTCACTGTATTACAAGGCAGCTCCCATGCATAAAGTAATCAGCCATGGGTAGCATATAATTTTTTCCTGCATTTTACAGGTACCTATCGGGCGCTGTACCTGGGGAAGCCATAGCATTGTAAAGGGGGTGGAAGTTCGAAATTAATTATATTGAAGTTGTATTGCATAAGTTACTTGTGTCATCGAACTCGTTAATTTCGCAGATAATTACAGCGTATTAATTTTTACACAGGGAGAAGGGAAGAAAGGATGAGATTATGGAACAAATGCCTATTTGATCACCAAAACTAAGCTAAGTTTAACAAAAGTTAACATCCAGTTTAACAAGCAATGTATAAAACTCCAAATTAAAACAAATTAATGAGTTAATATATTACAAGTCAATCAATTAATCAATCAATCAAACTCCTGTATCTCCTCATGAGGAGCATAGGGCATTCACAAAGTGCCTCCATCGGACCCTATTTGTAGCCAACTTCTTCACTTCGCTCCATGTTTTCCCCTCCCTAGCAATTTCCTCCAAAACTGTTCTCTTCCATGTATTTTTTGGCCTTCCTCTTGTTCTACTACCCTGGGGGTTCCAATCCAAAGCCATTCTTTCTACTGCTCCATCTTCTTTCCTGATTGTGTGCCCTATCCAATTTCACTTTCGTCTTTTGATTTCTATTGTGATTTCTTTCTGATTTGTTATCTTCCATAGTTCTGAGTTTGTGATTATATCTGGCCATCTAATTTTTTTAATTCTTCGTAAACATCTATTAACGAATGTAGGGAAGTGGCGTCCCCATCGCCCAGTGAGAAACCACTGCAGATAGCCACCAGAGTATTGGCGGGAAACCCATAGCAAATGAGCAATGGGGGAAATGCCCTTGCTCCGCCTCAAGATCCGAGGAGGGCAGGTCCGGAGGCCTAGGTGGCAGCCCCACCACCGGACTCTGGTGCTGTTTTGGCTAACAACCAGTACACCCTAAAACAATTTTATTAATGAAAATAAAGCAAAGAGCCGGTATTACAAGTGACTTACCTCCATGCAAAAGTGAAGCAAATATCAGTCACAAATTTCTAAAAAAAAATCTGGCTTAACAAAAATATAAAATTCGAAAAAATAATTAACGATGGAAATCATATCTTTAATGTCTATCAAATTATTAAACGGTCTGTCAGAAAAATATTTAGTCTTGAACAATGCTTGGGAAGATTTAACGAAACTAACATCAGGCTCAAGAATTCTAAAACTGCAAAAAGGAATATATATTACAGAATGTTTCTGACTTTGCCTATCAAATTTTAAACTCAAAAAA
Source organism: Periplaneta americana (assembly GCA_025594305.2). Lineage (NCBI taxonomy): Eukaryota > Metazoa > Arthropoda > Insecta > Blattodea > Blattidae > Periplaneta > Periplaneta americana. The sequence continues at coordinate 35,235,741 of JAJSOF020000009.1, forward strand.
TATTTAATGGAATCCTAATGGACATTTAACGAAAGCCATCTTTAACAAGCAATATATAAAATTCAATGAAAATCAATTAACGAATTAATGTATTACAAGTGACTTACCTAAAAATAATAACATATACCAAATTATTAAATGCTAGTGAAGCAAATATGCCTACTTAAACACCAAAACTAAGCTACATTTAAACGAAAGCTAACATCTGGCTTAACAAGCAATATATAAAATTCCAAATTTAAACAAATTAATCTATTACAAGTGACTTATCTGACAAATAATAATGCCTATCAAATTATTAAACGCTAGTCAAGCAAAAATATTTAATGCCTACTTGAACACCTAAACTAAGCTACATTTAACGAAAGCTAACATCTGGCTTAACAAGCAATATATAAAACTCCAAATTAAAACCAATTAATGAATAAATGCATTACAAGTGACTTATCTAAAAATAAAAATATCTATCAAATTATTAAACTCTAGTAAAGCAAAAATATTTAATTCTACTTGAACACCTAAACTAAACTACATTTAACAAAAGCTAACATCTGGTTTAATAAGTGATGTATAAAACTCCAAATTAAAATTTGGTAAGTGTAGACGGGCCAATAAACTAATGAACTAATTCCTAAGGTTTTCTTTTGCCTATAAAATGTATGAAATATTGTTTTATAGTTCACTTAAAGCAAAATGATAATTAAATCTCGTATTATTTATATTTCATTATGTCTTTGCAGTCTTCATAATAAGAACTACAGACGTAGTTCTTCTCTTTCTCAACCTCCACGAACATAGAGACGAACAAGTGTGGGCGATTGCAGAAGAACGAGCTCTGCAGTCCTTGTAGGTAGAGGAATACGTAACTGCCTGACATTTCCGTACGTACCTGATTGTTATGTATTAAAGTTTAAAATACATCAACTCTCTACAGACTCGCGCTTTGATGGTATAATTACGGGACTGCTTGGTTCAAAGCATTCACAAGACGACGCGAACAAAAAGAACGAATTCAAAGACAACAGTAAAGTTCAACGACGTGACACTAAAGACTATTCTTAAGTCGCATTCGAATTTCACTCAAGTGAAAAGACGTTTTATTCCCGGTCGGCCGTTTCCGTGGAGCGGAAGGTGACAATCAATTCCAGGAGACTACAGTTCGCATTACTACAGAGGTTGCACCCGTGCAGAGCCTGGTCGGCTGCAACAGGGTGCATAACAGCGAGAAATGTCACCTCTTCAATTGACTTAAGAAATGAAGAGTGCAGGAGAGAAAAGATAAATGTCTCATTGTAGTTAAGGGTGAGATTATAATCTAATTCAGTATATTAGTGCAAAATTTATTGCTGCTCCTATTAAAACATTAACATCGATGTGTGAAGATATAATATATTGCCAATCCCCTTCGAGTTTCGAAGAATAAAACTACAGGTATTTCCCTACATTTTTAGTGCATTTTGCTGCTCCTATTAAAACATTAAGGAGTTAGGACAGACGCACAGTGGTTCCAAACTCAAATCTGACTGGACAAAAAGTATAAAAGTTTGAACTTCAAAACAATATAAATACTGCAGTTCTATAATCCGAAATAGTCGTGTACCTATGATTCGTATTCAGTTTTCCATAAAAATTATTGTGCTCTGCGCAGGAACAAGTAGAAGTCAAGTGTTCAGCACAGACATTCTATTCTCGTTAGCATCGCCCGGCAAGTTACCTTCGGAACATCGGTGTGTGAAGATATAATATATTGCCAATCCCCTTCGAGTTTCGAAGAATAAAACTACAAGTATTTCCCTACATTTTTAGTGCATTTTCGAACTTTAACATTGTGTTATTTAGTTATAATACTCATTAATACACAGAGAAGTGTTCCATGAAAATTTTTAAAATTGTATTTGCTGTAGCAGGCCCGCAAAAGCAAAGGCCACAAAAGGCCATTGTCAAAGCAGGTTCAGCATTTACATTAGTCGTTTAGGTATGTAATTATAAAGGTTTTATAACCAACTTCAACCACCTTCTCCTTTTATTTATATTTTAGTGATGGTGGAAGGAATTCCAAGAAGAGAACTAGTTGACATTTCGTGAAAAGAAAATAATATTTTAAGAAGATTAGCTTGTGTGTGTGTGTGAGTATGTATTAATTAAAATGGTTTAGGAGATTCTGAGGGACATGATCGTAAATTAGTGCAGAAAAAAGTGCTGAATTCTGAATGAAACTTACAGAGCAATGGACTAATTGCCTCAACGTATTAAAAAAATTTCTTAAGGAAATACTAGGATTGGTTAAGTGTTGAAATGACTTTCTTTTAAAATAGACTGTGTCTAGCAAAGAAAAAACAAAAATCGTCCACAAAAGCCGTTTCATGAATGTGCTGAGAAAAGTCAGAAGAGGAAGCTGAAGCCTTTGCTGGAAACACACTCGGTTGAAGAGATTGCTCTTGTCGCAGAAATAGATTTGAGATTAACATAGAGGCTTGATGCAGCACAAATGGTAAAGCAAGTGCTAAGTTTTTACTCAGAAAGGGTCACGAAAATGAATGAAAGAAAAGAAAACAAGATCGCTTATGTAAAGAAATGGGACCTTATGTCGACATTCCCAAACCAGAATTAGGTACGACTAATGTCGGGATTAGTGCGCGGAGGTTCTTTGAAGATCCAGGTTTGGCATCAGAAACTATTGGCGTAGATGAAGGCTTGATTCGGTGATTTGGAACCATCTTTAAAACCAGTGGTCGTCATTTCGTAACTCGCGAATATACAAGCAGGGGGGAGGGGTAAGGCATGATTTACATCCCCTTAGCCAACACTTGTTCATTCAACGTTAAGCAATCTGGATATCCTTCTCTCCTACATTCCCCTTCGCTGTGTATTGCGGGCTGCATTTTATATGACGTAATCTTTGCCGACCACTGCTTAAAACAATCGCCAGTGGGTACAGTATTAATATTGGAGAGTTTGAAAAAATACTGCTTGGGCACTGTAGAATTATACATCCAGAAATATAAGTGGCATTACATGCGGCAAAGTGTGCATAAAATACTTACCCATGGTGCGCATTTGATAAAGGAAGCCGTACTTCAGTTGGGATGATGTTCGAGGAACCCCAAGAAGTCCGAAATAAAGATTACAAGAATTTCAGGGAACAAATTTATCACGCGCACAAATTTTGTAGAGCCGATACGACGATGGATTTGATGGAATTTCCTCTGGCCCGATGGTATACTTACCATCTTCGTATCTAACGCCAAAAGATTAGAAAAAGTGTATCTTCTGATGTACACCTATTGAGACTGCTCCAGGATCACGATGGTGATGATGATGATGATGATGATGATGACGATGATGATGATGATGATAAAGATGATGATGTTTGAAAATTAATAGAGTTACAACTCTCTCAAATATCTGTAAATATTTCAAATGTAGGTTTATTTAACCAGAGTTAGCGGTTTTGTTAAAAATGTATTAATATGTAAGCTATTTTATTAAAAAAATTAAATGATATTTGACTCAGTATGTTCAACTGTTGTGTATTTTTAGCATCTTTCACACATTAAAATCTAATAGAAAGTATATAATGCATTTGTGATTTCGTTCCAATCCCTGCGAAAATCAGTTTTGTAAAATTATTATGATTTTTTTAAAATTCAACCCCTGTAAAAGGGTGGTTTATTTTATCCAATCGTAATCAGAGTTTACACGCAAATGCAAAATGCCATTTGTAACCTGTATACAAAATTTTATGAAAAATCTGTTAGAAACGAGGAGAGTTATTAATTTTGTCCTGCTAGATTTGTATTTGGAACCACTGTGAGACGTGGGCATTTAAAGAGATGCGCCATACTACTCTGATTGCTGCAACACGCATCACCTGTTAACGTAATACTCAGCGGTGGATCGCGTGAAATATTGAAACACGGAATGTTGAGCAATTAAGCAGGACAAAAAGATACACAGTTTTCTGAATGTTAGTTTTATGAATAATGACAATGAAAGATAACAAATTTTCCAAAACAAATGCAAACTATTTTACAAAAAGCTGAAACATAACTGTATTTCTAATTTAAACAATTACTGTAAAAACCTTATAAAATTACATAAAACATACAATTCCACAACAGTTAAAATGTAATGCCATAATCTGAACCGATTTGTTCTGAAAGGGCATCAATCACTAATTTGCATCACTAGAAAATAAAATTAAGGAACTTATGAAAAACAGATTCTTAACAAAATATCAAGCACATTACTAAGAAACAGAAAAACAACAATTAGGCTGTTTTTAAATCTATTACTGTAGTTCTTTATTGTCAATTTACGTCAATTAACTTATCCCCTTAAAAGAAGGGATTCATTTATTCTTCTTCGTCACGTAAATCAGCAAGTGTTTCAAAATTTGAAGTTAGCTATGTCAGACATTGCAATTGTGAGCTAATGGAATAAATTTTCGTCTGAAATGCATGATCTTGATTTGGATTTTACAATGGCCAACTGAGAAAACAACTGTTCACAAGTATAGGTTGAGCCAAACATAGAAGCAATTTTCATAACAAAACTCCGAAGATGTGGATATTTTACTTTTGAACGTTGCTCTTCTTCACTGCTAGTAACATTTTGTAGCATAATAAGCACCAAACACTTTCCCCTTCTTCATAACAAGAGAATCCATTTTTCATTTTTTGTGGAAGTAATATTTTTCGACTTTTTTACTTCAGGAGCTTCCTTAGAGAGCGAAATATTTTTACTGAAATCCACCGCTGACTGCCAGTACCTCAACCGGTCTGACAGGTACCCCGATATGGTGAACAGCTAGGGGTGTGGAGGGAGGGAGGTCACGTAGTTGCGTTCGACTCCATGCGACATGTACTACTGATGCCCACGTCTGGGTTAGGTACAGCTTACAGCGGTAAAATTTTTGGAAATATTCAACTTTTTTTGCTCCATTACTGTACCTTGTACAATAATGAAAATTGGTGTGTGTAAACCACTGTCCTTCTGCTATATGAAAAAAAAAATATATTTTTACGATTTAAAAAAATTATTTATGTATTTTTTTCTCAAAATAGAAAATTGTGGCATTTTACTGTTCTCCAACCAGGAGATAAATCGTGAAAGGAATGTGCTTACTATTGGACATGTATTGAAGCGAAGTAGATCAATAATATTATCGTCATAACGTCTGTTTAAAAACCATGCGCTCTCCTGCATTTGTTATTTCCTGTATGGACAGATTAAAAGACCAGGAGACTAACAGTGATCTAATTTTGTAACTAGGGTAGTATAAACTTGTGTGTATCAATGTTATTGTTTGTGCTGTGACAGCGAGCCAATAGAGATATGAGTACCCACGTGTGTGACCTTATGACATCTTATGACATCAACATTCATTCACAGCATTACTCCCTTTCGTCTCATCCGGCAGAGACTTTCTCGTGGTTGGAGCACAGTACAGTGCAGTGATGAAACGTTTCCCTCATAACTCATAAACTTGTTAACTTTTTCATGCTCTCTCTCTTTTATTTTATTGCTGAAACTCACGTTTAAAATATCATTTCAACTACTTCCTTAATACTTTTTTTTTTGTTAGAAGAAAATATTGATATTTGACTATTTTATAAATGAATTTTTTTATCAAACAATCTATCAAAGGTAGAGAAGTGATCTTGCATCATTTTGCAAATATGACATGCATAAATACACACAAAAAATTCATCACAGAATGTTGGATAGTTTTTGAGTTATGTGGGAAACGTTTCATCACTGCAGAGTGAAATGAATTTTGAAAATAAATAAATAAATAAATATTTTTTTAATCGTAAAGATATTTTTTTCATATAGCAGGAGGACAATGTTTTACACATACTAATTTTCATTATTGCACAATATACAGTAATTGAGCAAAAAATGTTGAATATTTCCAAAATTTTACTGCTGTAAGCTGTACCTAACCCCTTAAGGGAAGGATGGCTATATCCGTGGTGATAATTCTCCTTTTTAGCAGGTTGACAAGAATAACGCTAAAGTTTGTAGTAATCTATTGAATTAGATACTGACATCACAGGGGACAAGGTAGTATGAAATGGTCAAAAATGGCATTTTTTAATGTTGGAGTAGTTAAATTCTCCAATCTTTCCTGATTAAGAAAATATATAGGTTTATAGTGATACGACAATTTATGGCAATTTAAATGCCATTTTAAATATGACAGTGCATCCCTTTAAACTTGGAGTGCCACACCTCCTTCTTGGTACATGTATTTCTTTGCTTCCAGAGGTGATAAAAACCGCAGGTAAATGTTATTTTGCGCTGGAAAGTTAGTGACTGCACTGCAGCTTCGTAACGCTGCTTTGTTCTTTCTCTGTTGTTGTGTGGAAAAGAATGTGAGCATTTTTTCTTGTGGATAATAGTGAAAAGTTTAGCAGACAGTCAAAATTTTGGAGTTCATTATAGTTTGATTTCATTTCTACAACATGCCGAGAAGTACGAGAGTGTACAAAAAACACAGATTTCATGGTAATCAACATACCAAAAACAATGTACAGTCTAACCTCCGAACTCCACGTGTTGACCATAGTGTTACAGAGTGTGTGGTTAGTGCTTCCAAGAGGAAACTAAGTGAAGCAGTTGTACATAATGATAGTAGTAATAGTGAAAATAGTATGCCTAATGATGTAAATATTATTATTAGTGTTGACTTACTTTCATCTTTTGTGAATAAAAACACTATCTGTAAATACTGTAAGTCTTCAGACTCATTGTATATAGAGGAAAATATTAGTGGTAGATTGGGTCTGTGCTCCCAGATTGTTATGAAGTGCAAGAAGTGTGATGCTGCCAACACATCAAGAACTTCAGTATGCACGAGGCACAAATACTATGATATTAATGTCAGACTTGTATATGGTCTCCGATCTATAGGCAAAGGGAAGAAATGTGGTGAACTCCTGTGTGGCATGCTCAAGCTCCCTCCTCCACCTACTAAATTTAGTGACTACACTGAATTCTTGGAAAGAAACTTGAGAGAAGTTTCCAAGGGTTCAATGATGAATGCTGCCATGGAAGCCAAGAGAGCAAATGGAGGAAATGGTGACCTGACAGTGGCTATCGATGGAACATGGCAACGTAGGGGACATTTGTCTCATCATGGTGTCGTAGCAGCAACGTCCCTTGCTACGGGCAAGGTATTGGATGTGGAAGTATTATCCAACCACTGTAGGGGCTGCAGCACTAATATAGAAGGTCACAAGTGTGTCAAGAATCATGACGGGTAAAGTGGAGCCATGGAGGCAGAGGGTGCTAAAGAAATTTTCCAGCGCTCTTTAGGAGACCGCGGTGTCAGGTATGTAAAATATTTGGGCGATGGAGACTCTAAGGCCTACAAGACTGTTTGTGAGAGTAAGCCTTATGGAGATGTAGCTATTGAAAAGCTAGAGTGTGTGGGCCACATGCAAAAGAGAATGGGGAGAAGGTTGAGAAACCTCAAGAAAGAAATGAAGGGGAAAAAACTTTCTGACGGAAAGAGTCTTGGTGGACCAGGCCGACTAACTGAGGCTGAAATAGACAAACTTCAGACTTATTATGGCCTGGCTATTAGACGTAACACAAACAGTCTCAATGAAATGACATCAGCAGTGTGGGCATCATTCCTCCATAAGGCTTCAACTGATGACAGACCTCAACACCAACTCTGCCCGAAAGGACCCTACTCATGGTGTGGATTTCAGAAGGCTACAGCTTCTGGAGAGGCATACCACCACAAGCATTCTCTTCCTAATGCAGTATTGGAGACCATAAAACCAGTGTATAAAGATATGTCAGATGTTAACCTACTCAGAAAGTGTTTACATGGCCAGACACAGAACCAAAATGAAAGTTTTAACAACTTAATCTGGGAGCGAGCACCTAAAACAGTATTTGTGGGACATCAGACAATTTGGATTGCTGTGCATGATGCCGTGATCACATTCAATAATGGTGCTGCACGTAGATTGCTGGTTTTGAATGAAATGGGCCTAAAACCAGGTTTCAACACAGAGAGAGCACTATGTCGCATCGACAACGAACGGGTTTATCATGCACAGCGAGCTGCCCAGTCATCCACGAAGGAAGCCAGGACCACAAGAAGGAATGCTGAGAAGCAGAAAGAGTCGGCTCATGAAGAAGCAGATGATTATGATCCTGGAATGCATTGATGTGAGGTACAATTTGTTATCACTAAGTTTAAACCCATTTTTCTCAAATCTAAATTTTTTGACACATATGTTCCTTTTTCTCAGGAACTATTGGAGCTAAAAATCTGAAATTTTGCACAATTCTTTCATATATAGTTTTGAACTTTATCCGCCATAAGACATAAGAATATAATGATAATTTTGGTTTTTAGTGACACATTACCATTGGAAAAATTAGAGCAAAAATGGTTTTTAATTTCTTAAATGTGAATAAATTTATTTCTCCTAACCTGGTAGTCCTAACAACGTATTTGTGGCAGACAAAGTAAAAAACTATATAATGAACATGTACAAAAAAATTAATCCTGTACTGCATGTCACTTCTGAGAAAAACGTACATGAAGATACCACTGTTTTAGATAAAAATTTCGATAATTTTTATCACATAATAATTTTTATAAAATCAAATACAATAGATAGCAAGACAAACTAAAAACAAAAATAATCTCCAAGGCATTGTGTATATATGGTAAAATTTACATGCAAATTCATTGGGAACCTTGTGAGTAATAGACATTTTCTTTCCGGAATGTGTGACAGCTAGACGTTCACACTACCTTGTTCCCTTAATAGCACCGTGACCTTCATATTTTTTCCCTGTACTCTTCAATTGGTTTTAGAAAAGTTTGAAACATGTGGCTTAAATACAAAATTTCGTATATATCCAAGACTGTAAAAAAAATGTTAACATTTTGGAACTTTCATCAAAACGTTCTATTCTTTCTTAATCAGAATAGTAATTTATGTAACTAGTATATAATATTGGCAATTATGGCACGAGTGAGTTACCTATTCAGAACCTCAGGTGAGTCAGCGTTTTCATGACATTTGGCCACCCATTCCGTAGGGAATCCCCTGATTTACCTCGCTGTCACCAATTCCACCTACGGTAGATAACTTCGCAGTTGATCGTGATTAAGTTACCGTCAGCGTTTGTAAAAGTGCTGTTAAAATATTGTACATAGTAGCTATTGTTTGTGAAAGTTCCAGTTAAAATATTGTAAATAGTAAAGTCATTGTTTGTGAAAGTTGTAGTTAAAATATTGTAAATAGTAAAGTCATTGTTTGTGAAAGTTCTATTTAAAATATTGTAAATAGTAAAGCCATTGTTTGTGAAAGTTCTATTTAAAATATTGTAAATAGTAAAGTCATTGTTTTTTAAAGTTCTAGTTAAAATATTGTAAATAGTAAAGTCATTGTTTGTGAAAGTTCTAGTTAAAATATTGTAAATAGTAAAGTAATTGTTTGTGAAAGTTGCAGTTAAAATATTGTAAATAGTAAAGTCATTGTTTGTGAAAGTTGTAGTTAAAATATTGTAAATAGTAGAGTCATTGTTAGTGAAATTTCTATTTAAAATATTGTAAATAGTGAAGTCATTGTTTGTGAAAGTTCTAGTTACAATGTTGTAAATAGTAAAGCCATTGTTTGTCATAGTTCAAGTTAAAATATTGTAAATAGTAAAGTCATTGTTTGTGAAAGTTGTAGTTAAAATATTTTAAATAGTAAAGCCATTGTTTGTGAAAGTTCTAGTTAAAATATTGTAAATAGTAAAGTCATTGTTTGTGAAAGTTCTAGTTAAAATATTATAAATAGTAAAGTCATTGTTTGTGAAAGTTCTAGTTAAAATATTGTAAATAGTAAAGTCATTGTTTGTGAAAGTTCTAGTTAAAATATTGTAAATAGTAAAGCCATTGTTTGTCAAAGTTCTAGTTAAAATATTGTAAATAGTAAAGCCATTGTTTGTGAAAGTTCTAGTTAAAATATTGTAAATAGTAAAGTCATTGTTTGTGAAAGTTCTAGTTAAAATATTGTAAATAGTTAAGTCATTGTTTGTGGAAGTTCTATTTAAAATATTGTAAATAGTAAAGTCATTATTTGTTAAAGTTCTACTTAAAATATTGTAAATAGTAAAGTCATTGTTTGTGAAAGTTCTAGTTAAAATATTGTAAATAGTAAAGTCATTGTTTGTGAAAGTTCTAGTTAAAATATTGTAAATAGTAAAGTCATTGTTTATGAAAGTTCTAGTTAAAACATTGTAAATAGTAGAGTCACTGTTTGTGAAAGTTCTAGTTAAAATATTGTAAATAGTAAAGTCATTGTTTGTGAAAGTTCTAGTTAAAATATTGTAAATAGTAAAGTCATTGTTTGTGAAAGTTCTACTTAAAATATTGTAAATAGTAAAGTCATTGTTTGTGAAAATTCTAGTTAAAATATTTTAAATAGTAATCTTAGTGTTTGTCAAAGTGCTGGTGTTAGTATTACGTGGACAGTGCAGAAAAAGAACAAAGTGCTGAGACTAGTTAAAGTTCAACAGGGTTAATAACAGGTCACAACACTATATCAGCCCGCCTGGGTTGGCTCACCAAGCGTGTACTCATGAGCCACTCCTGTAACGGGGTGGGTCCTACCCCCAGCACAGGATGCCTTTGCCCAACTTGAGACATCATGGCTAGTATTCATTCACAACTTGTTTACGCAGTGCTCACAACCATGGACTGATGGCAACACGTAACATTATTTTGCAAGTCGCATCAGACACAGTGATGGTCAGTAACTCAAATTTTTAGGCGATGGTATGTATAATATCAAATAATCGCAGGACGGAAGAATTCCTTTCATCCCTAGTATAAAGAAAATCATCTTTCATTCAAATGTATTGTTACATGCGGTAATTACACATTTAAGGTAGACGCTCATCGCAACGGATAAATTCAGCACGTTAGGATTTATATTCTTTGCACTATTTTAAAATTAAACATCGCCCACTTAGCCGTAATGCCTCTTTCCGCATGAGTGGATTCCGTCCAGAACTCTGATCAGAGAAATCTAGACAGATTTCCGTACGGGCCAAGAACGAAATAAAGAAAGCCATGACAGTATATCGATTGCAAGGCCTCCAATGGCAGTAATACTGAAGACATAAATGGTATGAATGGCGCGAAGTTTATTTATTTTTTCTTCTTTCAAAGTAGATAAATATACATCCTCCTCAGATCTACTCATTTTATTTCCGGTTTCACTAAAACGAAGTAATGTTCACATTCTATCAGTAAATAACAACATTATTAGATATCAATTCGGAAATGCAGACAACTGCGCGATACTAAAACAAAAATCCAAACGCGCCTAACGATTTTTTCCCGGTAAGTGACCTTCTACCTTTATTCAATGTTCCTTTCCAAAATTGTAGATCATCTTCGGAGAGAGAGATGGCAAAAATGAAGCTATGGTAAAAAGAAACAGAAGGATAGTCGTGTGAAATATAAAGGCATCTACCAACTATAAAAGTCCCGTCGCTCTAATTTCCGGCAGCCAATCGCATTGTAGGTCAGCTACATTTAAACGTGTGCGTCTTGTGATTCGCTGAGGAAGACGTTATTCATTTCTTAAGGCTCGATAAATACTTAATATAATCGCCCGCCATTTCGGCTCTTTCGTTGGCGTTCGCAGAAAGCACACGAAGACGTTATTTTCCGCTCAATTATTTGCTTAATTACAGTGCGTTTGATTTATTATCATAGGAGCTACGACATGATAATGTTTAGCGGTGTGGCAAATAGATTGCTCGTATGTTAGCTCGGCAACGAAAGAACAAAAATGGCGAACGATACTAACTACCTAGACTTCATAGAGCCTGATGGCCTTAACTTCGCCAGAATAAATAAATATATTATTATTAGTATTATTATTATTATTATTATTATTATTATTATTATTATTAGACGTAAGCAAAGAGGAGGAGTCACGCCAGGAATAAGAGCGTCGCGACTATAACTTTCTCATGACTAATCCCACAGAATTTATTGAGCGTCAAACTCAGATCTCTTTGGTTGAGAATACAACAGTTATTTAAGAATAACTTTGCACTGCTTAATAGTTTAGAAGTATTCGGAAGAGTATGTTTGTGGGAGGAAGGGAAATTTCAATCCGTTACGTTAAAAGCAATGCACACAGCACATGAAGCGTGGAAAATCCTTTCATGGGATCCCCAAACAACTCAACAAGTTTCTTGTTCAGTGGATGTAGTAAGGCGCTAAGGATTTTATGGCGCAATACTCAAATGCGGATTGAAAACTGCACAACTTTGAGAGCATCCGGGAATCCATGTAAACGCCAGTACAGAGAAGTCCTCGAAATCTTGAGAAGTTTTATGGCACTCTACCTTGATGTTACATGGACAGAATTCAATATCATGGACCCATTGAAAACACGAATTCGTTTTTTATACACCAGCCTATGACGTCATCTCAATTCTTCTTTGTTATTCTGAAAATAAAACAAGAAATAAAACGCGTTTTTCACTCTCTACACAGTGTTTCCAAATCTTCAATCTGATGTGAATGTTTATCCCTTTAAAGTTCATTGACGACAAACATTCGCTTTGTAAAACCAATAGGCCTTTTTGCTGTCTTCCGTCTAGATTTTGAGTTGAAGAATCCGGCCAGAGAAGGAGACAAGCCACAAATTCTGATATGTACGATGTAAATCAATAATCCCAAAAAGATTAACCTCATTCCGTACCTGTTTGAAGTAAGACATTAGCATAATGCCAGTACTAAATCAATTTATATTCATTCATTTATTTACATTTTTCTGTCCAAGAGCAGGTCTTTCACTGCAAACCAGTTATTCTCCAATCTTCACTCTTTTCCGTCTACCCTTAGTCTGCGCATATGTAGGCCCTATATTAATGTTGTTAATCATCTGATAACTTCTTCTGCCCCAAACTGTTCACCATTCCTTTCAGTGCATCCTTCAGTAGTCTGTTTCTTGAACCCAAGGGGGCTCCACCAACGTCAGTATTCCTTATTGTGGCAAACGATTTAAAGAAGGGAGACATTTCTGCGCGGTGGGTCCCTCACTGCTTGACTGCTGAACAAAAGCAAAAACACCTGGAAATTTCACCCTTGCTGAAACAAGATTCGACGTTGATGGTCAAGCATTCTCGAGTTAAATTGTCGCTGTTGATGAAACTTGGGTTAGAGACTTTGAGCCTGAGTTGAAATCACAATCCAACGAATGGAGAGGTTCAGTTGCCCCAAGACCAAAGAAATTTCGACGATCTCAATCAAAGGACAAGAAATGATGCCCATTGCTTATGATTACCAGGAATCATAATCACAGAAAGAGTCCCATGTGGAACAAGTGTCACAGCAATGTATTATCGCAGCTTCATGTAAAATCTGCGCAGAAAAATGCACAAAAACAAACCACAGTTTCTCGAGGCTGGACCACTGATTCTCCATGACAATGCTCGCCCTCACATCGGGAATGTTGTAAACCAAAAGCTGCGTAAATACGGATGGGAAGTGTAGCCTCATGCTCCCTACAGTCCGGATGAGTCCACACTAGACTTCGACTTGTTCTCAAAGTTGAAAGGATCTATGCGTCGACGTCGTTTTGCTTCTCTGGATGATCTTTCTGCCACCGTTACCCAAACAATTCGACATATGAACAGATGGAATATTAAAGCTTGAATGGAGTATTAAAGCTTCCCAGACGTTGGGATTCTGTGATTGAAAAGCGGGGAGACTATATGAAAGATTGTAAAGAGATTCTATAAAAAATAAAGTGCAAGTAAAAAATAATTGTGTGCATTATTTATGAAATGACCCTCGTAAATTAAAGAAAATAATAGCTTTCGAATATTTTTAATATAATTTGAAACACTCCTTAGGATTTTGGTACATGAAAATAGAGTGTATAACTTTCGAGCATTTTCAATTAAACTTTCGCCTAGAGATCCTGAGTACTTGCACTGAAAGGCAATCTTGAACTGATTACAAATGAATTACCCTGTCTCGAGGATTCACCATGCAGTTTCGGAACTAGTATCCCTCAATTCATAAGTAAAAGGAGAAAACAGAAGTCTCAAAATAATATCAGTTTGCTTGCTTGCATAAAGTTGAATTTATCTTCATTCCTAGACGTATTCAATTCCCCTCCAAATCATAGCCGACGTTACTGTACAAATATTTGTTTCCAGAGAAAGTTATACATAACAATATCAATTTTATTAAAACGGCATCTCTTTCCCTCTACTTCAGTTTATTGAATTTCCTCCACTATGTTTGTTCTTTTCAATTTATTTTTAATTGCATGCAATGCCAAAGTTTTTCTACTACGTACAAGAGTTTATGAATGAAATTAATTAGTTACAATCAAAGAAAAGGAAAAATTTACAAATATATATGTAATAAGAAATAACAGAAGTAAATGTAGCAGTAGCAGCAGTAGTAGTAGCAGTAGCAGATTCAATGTGTTGGCAATAAATTCGCAACTTATACATTGCAGCAGAGTTTCTCAACTCTTCGGGTGATGAGGCCCTCTTTTCCTCACTTTGCTCAAGATGTAAAGTAGAACAGTGGTTCTCAACCGGATAACCGCGGTCTTTTCGGGTTATATTGGCAGCAATAATATTTCGGTTTGCACTCCCCAAGTATGACTTCTAAATTTACTGATGAAGTATTCTCCTATGATTGTGATTGTGTTGTAGAGAGTCTTTTAAATTGTCTTTAGGATAATGTATATTTAGTGAGAAAAGTAATATTATTTTGAATGTCAGACCAACTCCTGAATTCAAAGATTTGAATACTAAATCACATGGAGGTTTCGAAAGACATTTTAATGTATCATGGTATACAGAATCATTGTGGCTATGAAGTTGTGCAAAATTATCACGACTCTTTTGCCGGCCGTATTTACCTTTTTAATGTGTAAAAAAAGCGACTGGACAAAATACTGTATCAAGAATATGGATAGTTTCCGTGTGCTACGTGCTCGTCATGAAAATACTAAAAATCGTGTTGTATCCGTTGTTTTTCTAGCGGGTTTTGGCAAAACGAGAATAGACTTGTCATTAAGCGAGGCATTTAAAAAATCAACAGAAAAATAAAATCACTCATTCCGGGGGAAAAAAAAAAAAATCACATTTTTCAGGAGGGATATTTTTTTTGTTTCCAGTAATTTTATGACTCTCATTTAGTTGGGGAATCATATAATTGTTTTCTTTAATATCAGAAATTAACAGGTTAGTGAAATATGCCAGTTGAACAAGAATTTTCTCATATTCACGACTTATCTGTTTCTGGCCTCTATCAAAATTGACTTATCCCATTATGATCCAGGTATATTCTTGACTTACCTGTTTCTGCCGCTATCAATAGTGACTTAACCTATTATGATGCAGGTATATTCTTGAATTACCTGTTTCTGGCCGCTATAAAAATTGACTTATTCTCTAAAGATCAGTGTATTCGTTACTTACGGTACCTCTTCCTGGCCGCTATCAAATCGACTTATTCCCTTAAGGTTAGATGTATAACATAGACTACTATTAGGCCTACTTTATGATTATTTTGGAATCACATTTTTCGTATATGTATGTAGTATTGTAAGTTTAATTTATACACTATGATTTTTACGTAACAAACATAAATGACACTCGGGAGGAAATTAAACGCAGAATAAATATGGGAAATACGTATTATTATTCGGTTGAGAAGCTTTTGTCATCTAGTCTTCTGTCAAAAAATCTGAAAGTTAGAATTTATAAAACAGTTATATTACCGGTTGTTCTGTATGGTTGTAAAACTAGGACTCTCACTTTGAGAGAGGAGCAGAGATTAAGGGTGTCTGAGAATAAGGTTCTTAGGAAAATATTTGGGGCTAAGAGGGATGAAGTTACAGGAGAATGGAGAAAGTTACACAACGCAGAGCTGCACGCATTGTATTCTTCACCTGACATAATTAGGAACATAAAATCCACGTTTGAGATGGGCAGGGCTTGTAGCACGTATGGGCGAATCCAGAAATGCATATAGAGTGTTAGTTGGGAGGCCGGAGGGGAAAAGACCTTTGGGGAGGCCGAGACGTAGGTGGGAAGATAATATTAAAATGGATCTGAGGGAGGTGGGATATGATGGTAGAGACTGGATTAATTTTGCTTAGAATAGGGCCAATGGCGGGCTTATTTGAGAGCGGTAATGAACCTCCGGGTTCCTTAAAAGCCAGTAAGTAAGTAAGTATGATTTTTACAGTCATATTTTTTCATAACTGCTATAGGCTACTGTGTTCACGTATATAAAAAAATAAGGAATTGTAAGATGTAAGCCTACCGGTATCTAAAATTTATCAAGTTTATCTAATATTTGCGTTATTCATATCTAAACAGCTCTTCATTTTCATTTCAGTTATATTGTTAACTTACATTAGGGGAGAGTCGGGTAGTATCGGACATCGGGTAATATCGGACAGCGAGTTTCTTTCATCTACCACACGATGATAGTACATGATTGACATGGTTACGTTTCTGTGAAGTCGCATAGAGAAACGTAACCATGTCATTCAGGTACTACCATATGGTGGTAGATGGAAGAAACGCACTGTCCGATACTACCTGATGTCCGATACTACCCGACTCTCCCCTAATCTATACTAATAATAAATATGTAGCCGAAATTTTTATGGTAATTTTCGATTTTCCAAAAATAATTGGTCCTAACATATATAATTAACTACCCTGAAACCAAAATCGCTTTTTTGAAATTTTTGTTTGTATGTCTGTCTGTCTGTCTGTCTGTCTGTATGTTTGTTACCTTTTCACGCTATAATGGCTGAACGGATTTCGATGAAACTTGGAATATAAATTACGTTCGTTGTAACTTAGATTTTAGGCTATATGGCATTCAAAATTCATTATTTAAAAGGGGGTTATAAGGGGGCCTGAATTAAATAAATCTAAATATCTCGCTTATTATTGATTTTTGTGAAAAATGTTACATGATAAAAGGTTCTTTAAAATAATGTGCGATAAGTTTTATTCCTTGAAAAAGTTTGATAGGACTGATATTTAATGAGATAAATGAGTTTTAAAATTAAAATAACTGCCATCTAAGGCCGTGTAATGAATTAAAAAACAAATGACTTCGTCTATAAGGGGCCTTGGACAGCAACAATCGAAAGCTATGAAAGATAGCCTACAGAGAATGTTTCTGTGTTTGTATGAAGTAATATCGGAAGCTAAATTAACCGATTTGTATAATTAATTATTATTTCACCACTGGAAAGTGTAGTTTCTCTAGATGGACATAATGGTATAATGTTATTACAGTAACTTCTGATATAATATAATATAATATAATATAATATAATATAATATAATATAATATAATATAATATAATATAATATAATATGTAATATAATATAATATAATTTAAGTTATTTGAAGGGTTCAGAACCATAGTGGGCCAAGCGCCATTTACTGAATACGTAGAAAAAAGGGTTAAAATTAAGTTATTACCATAATTCAATGGAAACCTATAACAATTAAAATAAAATATACACATTAAATATAAATTATGTCAATCTTCATTAAGCTATGGTTGCATGTCATAAAAATTAAGAAACATGTTAAAGGAATTATAATTGCACCAAATGAGTGGTCTCTGGACCAAAATGATCGCATTTTAATTATTTGGATGCAGTTTAAATTAAGTAACATATTAAACGATTTATCCTTCTATCAAACACGAATGTTCCCTGGATCAAATGTCCTATTTTAATTATGTAATTACTTTATATTTATTTCTAACGAGTGCAGCGGAGCGCACGGGTACGGCTAGTCATATTAATAAGAAATAATACACTTAAATTTAGGCACTGCATAGGCATAGTAAAAATCTGTAAGAATTGTGTGCATAATATCGAGATAATCAGGTAAACGGTCCAAGCGAGAATCGAACCCATGCCTAGATCAACAGGCAAGCGCCTCTACTGACTGAGTTACGTCGGTGACTTCTACTAATTATCCTTACTTTTCCATTGGTATATCTTACTCCATAACAGGCGAACTAATGATACCCTGTACTGCTATATTAATGAAATGCTGGCTTGAGATCTGCAATTATATTCAAATTACATTACCAGTATAATACCAGGAATCATATTATTCAGTATTAATGGTTTCAGTGTTCAGTGCTAATGATATGAACGATTATTATTCTGTAATAGAATCACACGCAACAGTTTACCGCAATACAACAACAATGCAATCCGAAACCACGGAAACATTTACGGATTTACGGTATGAGAATCTTTTAACGAGCATGGAATTATTTCACAAAATTATGGATGGACAAATAAAAACAAATTGTGTAGTGACTAATACAACTTTATTTCACAAAGGATTATACTCGTAATATATTTATAATTATTATATTATTCCATAATTTTATTAGAATTATTACTCGATATGATCTAATACCACAGGTTTTATTTTTTAAGACTGTTATATTCATCGTATCCTCAGTAAAATACTACCGTATGTCGAAAATCACATTTACTTCTGTAAATTATTTCCAACGCTGTTTTACTAGTTTGAGGTATGAAATTCTAGTAATAAAATGGTAAATAACAGTATCTAATGGAAGGGTTCAGAGCCAAGTGGGCCAAGCGCCATTTCTTAAACACGGAGAAAGCAAGGGCTAAAGTTAAGTGAATACCATAGTTTAATGAAGATTGGCATATCATTTATTTTTAATGTGTATATTTTATTTTACTTGCTATACGTTTCCATTAAATTATGGTAATAACTTCATTTTAACCATTGTTTTATACGGTTTTAGTAAATGGCGCTTGGCCCACTATGGTTCCTGAACCCTTCGATTAGACTATGACTATTATTGTTATAATTATTACTATCATAATAAGAGTGTTGTATTGACATACCAATTGCAAAATTACCAGATAATATCAAACAATGCGAATCTTTGAAAGTGGAAATGGTTTTTTTATATCTTGCAGATTTAATGGCAAAATATCGAATTGGGCGAGATGTGTTTAGAAGAATATACAGGGTGATTCACGAGGAAAGGAAAAAAATTTAGGATGTGAATTCTCAAGTCATTCCGAGTAAAAATGTTCATGTGAATATAGGTCCGTTTTCGAACGGTTACGGAGATATGGCTCTTTGATTACACAAAAACTTCTGAGATTCCATTGTACTAACTCGTATTTAGAGACAGATAACGGACAAATTTAAAGTTTATATTCGCGTATGCATACATGCCTAATATTCTAGAAGTCGGGGTCGATGTTTTCGCACATTTTCAAAGGTACTTACCTCTGATTCAACACACTGCTGCGCTCGGGCGTGAATCGCGCTCATCGCTCGGGAGAGTTGCACGTGGCTGTTCTTATGCCGCATCCAAAATACGATCGATTAGCGCCTCTCTCTCGTTTCTCCGTTTCTTTGCTATACCAAGTCTTTCATCCAACCCCATAGACAGTAAATACTCTTCGATATGATACCCTTCTGTTCGGAAAGCATCGTTCATAATCAGCGACGGCATGCAAGGTACTTCCATCGCACAAACCACTAAACATACACAATATCGGCGTATTCTGTAGTCGAAAATTTATAAGGCATCTTGAAAACACAACTTAACACTTACGATAACTGTACCTGTATAACTACTGTACTGTACTGTAGGTAGCTGACTGAACTGCTGTGAACTGATGTGATAGTGTATTTGTTGTGACATTTGTAATGCCCCACCACCCGGTTTGTTTCTCTTATCTACATCGCTCACAATGCAGATTCCAATGTTACGTCATTCATTGCGATCGGTGACCTTGTCTCAAGTCAGCAGCATATGAAGGGTCCAGGGAAGAACCTGCTAAGTCACATTTTACTGTTTTCACAGGAGAGAAAGTTAAAAGTTTCAAGGTCCATTACATTCTATTGTCTCTGAGGTATCATTCTTCAAATATTTCTGGTTTAATCAAGTTTTTACTCTGTACAATCAAACCACAGAAATCTCTACTGCCTGAGGTATTACATGGCATCCAAAACAAAAAATTGATAATTTTGGACTTAACAGGTTTTTCCCCTGGACCCTTCATATGGTAACGTCTGATTCACACTGGGGCGATACGTTTTACCAAAAATGCATCTAGCTCCGCCATCGTTCGAAAACGGACCTATTTTCATATGAACTTTTTCACTCAAAATGGCCTAACTATCGTGAATCACCCTGTATTACAGGAGAGAAGTACATAGCACTCATTTTCCACATGTGCCGGCATTTAATTTCTTACCGAGTTCGAGGTTTAGATGGTATATTTTATTTTATATTTCAATGGGTTATAATGACAATTTACTTTATTATTATTATTATTATTATTATTATTATTATTATTATTATTATTATTATTATTATTATTATTAGCTAACACAGACATACATTTTTCTACGAGTCCTCGAAGTCAGACAAATATATTTTACTGCAGGACTCGTATGTGCAACAGAATGGGAAATATCTGAGAAAGTAAAGAGAAGGAAAATGGCGGCAAGCCAAGATTTCAACTATGTACGCTAATTAAATTGTTTGTAAACTTGGAACATTCTAAAAGTTTGGGGCTGGCTGAAATGACATGATCTATATACAGACTTGTAACTGGAACCAACTGTGATATACAGCCAAATATATGCAGATTCAGACAAGAACTTATAGAGGTTCGAGTTTAATATAAAGCATGTTACTATTACAATTCCTCTTCAGTATGAAACTAGTTCGTAATCGAAATTCATGGTCCAATAATCTGAAAGTCAATGCCGCTGAAACAAAATTCTCTGACAACTCAATTTGTGGTCCGCTTTGATTTAAAACTAAAGAAATAAAAGCATTATGTAAATGCCACTTTGTAAGAGTTAACAGATAAAACACATTTTATTTATAAGTACTTCTGTTAAATTGATTATTAGGTCTAGTAACCACCATCTCACAGACATTTCCTTTTCGTAAATTAATAATCTTCCAATCTTCTTACAGGCAAACATTCTGATGGGGGCAGATAAAAAGTTAAATTTTTTCTTCCACCATGTTAATAATGTCAAAAGAAGTGCTTATACAAATTTTGATCACTCGACCGCAATTATGAGGCCGTCCAGAAAATGATTTTCCGTGGGGGCGTTTATAGAAAGAAGCACAATTGCATGGAAAGATTTATTGAAACAGATACAGCAATTGTTGCGCTGTTTGTCAACATATCCTCCACTGGAATTGAGACATGTGTCATACCATGGTATCAATTTTAGTATCCTTGTGTAGTAGAAGTCAGCCGCCTGAAATCGGAACCAGCGTTTGACAGCCGTCTGCACCTCTTTGTTGATTTCAGGATATGACAAATGTCTCAGTTCCGCGGGGAATATGTTCAAAAATAGCTCAACAATTGCTGTGTCTGTTTCAATAAATTTTTCAAATGAAATTGTGTTTTCTTTCTGTTAACGGTCCCTGGGGAATCTATTTTTACGTCCCTCTTAATTGCGGTCGAGTAGCCAAAATTTGTATAAGCACTTCTTTTGACATTATTAACATGGTGAAGGAAAAAAATATATAACTTTTTTTATCTGCCCCCATCACAATGTTTGCTTGTTAGCGCAATTACGCCTAAATGATAATTTCAGCTCAAAAGAGCAAAATGTGTTTCTATATCAGCACCATTATGATTCTTTTTGAGAGCATAGATGAGAAGAGAACTTTAGTTTCCAAACATTTCTCAAATTATAACAGTGTCTTTCTGCTTAACTCAGAGAAATAACAAAACGTAGACCTACACGCGAAAAATCTCCCCCATACAAGTTTTCTAAAATATATCAATTTTAATGCAAGATAATGATTTGGAAAGTGTGTATATCAATCTGAAGCTTATACGAATTGTCTCGTACTTAATATTCATGAACTCGATTTTCTTGGTTTATTTCATTAGATTTAGAGAGAGAGAGAGAAAAAAACTCATCCGGCCTTAATTAAGGATGACCACGAGAATCCGGAAATGAATAGCAAGCAAATACAATTAATTAAATATGAATAGTGTTATAAAAATAAAGTGTAATAATTAAGTACCATTGATTATCAATTGTAAAATAAAATCTTAGAAGATGACTAAATTATAATGATAAAAAAATATTTTATTTAAGATCATATCCTTAATTAAGGCCTTCTGAGTGGTATAAATGAAATTGTATAATCTGCAGGGAATCTTTGAGACTTTGCGAGATGATTTTTTGAATTTCAAAAGATGATATTGATAATTCTTTTAAAAAATGATATGTAAATTTTGGTAAAGAACTCCGAGCATCAAAAATAAACCTGTCACTGACCAATTGAAGAGAGGGATGTTATACTTGGCACTAAGGTAGGGAATACAAGGTT
Organism: Periplaneta americana; assembly: GCA_025594305.2. Lineage (NCBI taxonomy): Eukaryota > Metazoa > Arthropoda > Insecta > Blattodea > Blattidae > Periplaneta > Periplaneta americana. The sequence continues at coordinate 35,258,189 of JAJSOF020000009.1, forward strand.
CATAAATGGCCCTCTTTTCCTGATCAATCTGATGAGCTTGGTTTAGATCTCTCTCCATGCGTACAGTTGGATCTATGATAATAGCCTTTTGTTGTTGCCTGTTTATTGCTATTATATCCGCTCTTCTGTGAGAGTCTTCTTCAGAAATACAGTGGACCTCTTCACTTAAGACTCACTTTAGAAAAAAAATGTTTCAAAGGCACCTTGTCCGATTTATTGAGGTGAATCAAAATATCCAACAAAATGTCTATCATTCTATTCAAAATAACAGCTGTCTTCCGCACTCCCGGAGTGAGGCATAACGAATTGCTGTCTATTACGCAGTCTGAAAGGTCTCCTCTCCTAATGAGATTTGTAAAAATCAGCATTTAGTTTTACCGATCCGTTTAAGAGAAACTAACTCATAACACTTTATGTGGGTCACTTTGCATATAGCATAATCCTCAATCTTGTTTCTCCCTTCATTGCATACATCGCTGACTAGTAACATATTACACTAATCAGACTTCAGATGTAGGCTAAAGGTTAGTAATATTGTGGTAGTTCTTTTTGAGAATTTATTACAATTTTACTGAGCGGGAGAAGGACCGGTTTGAGAATTTATTACAATTCTACTGAGTGGGAGAAGGGCCGGTTTGAGAATTTATTACAATTTTACTGAGCGGGATAAGGACCGGTTTGAGAATTTATTGCAATTTTACTGAGCCGGAGAAGGACCGGTTTGAGAATTTTACTGAGCGAGAGAACGACCGGTTTGAGAATTTATTACAATTTTACTGAGTGGGAGAAGGACCGGTTTGAGAATTTATTACATTTTTACTGAGCGGGAGAAGGACCTGTTTGAGAATTTATTACAATTTTACTGAGCGGGAGAAGGACCGGTTTGAGAATTTATTACAATTTTACTGAGCGGAAGAAGGACCGGTTTGAGAATTTATTACAATTTTACTGAGCGGGAGAAGGACCTGTTTGAGAATTTATTACAATTTTACTGAGTGGGACAAGGACCGGTTTGAGAATTTATTACAATTTTACTGAGCGGGAGAAGGACCGGTTTGAGAATTTATTACAATTTTACTGAGCGGGAGAAGGACCGGTTTGATAATTTATTACAATTTTCTGAGCGGGAGAAGGACCGGTTTGAGAATTTATTACAATATTACTGAGCGGGAGAAGGACCGGTTTGAGAATTTATTACAATTTTACTGATCCTGAGAAGGACCGGTTTGAGAATTTATTACAATTTTACTGAGCGGGAGAAGGACCGGTTTGAGAATTTATTACAATTTTCTGAGCGGGAGAAGGACCGGTTTGAGAATTTATTACAATTTTACTGAGCGGGAGAAGGACCGGTTTGAGAATTTATTACAATTTTACTGAGCGGGAGAAGGACCGGTTTGAGAATTTATTACAATTTTCTGAGCGGGAGAAGGACCGGTTTGAGAATTTATTACAATTTTACTGAGCGAGAGAACGACCGGTTTGAGAATTTATTACAATTTTACTGAGCGGGAGAAGGACCGGTTTGAGAATTTATTACAATTTTACTGAGCGGGAGAAGGACCGGTTTGAGAATTTATTACAATTTTCTGAGAGGGAGAAGGACCAAGAATTTATTACAATTTTACTAAGAATATCCGGTTTGAGAATTTGTTACAATTTTACTGAGCGGGAGAAGGACCGGTTTTGCGTAGAAACCTGTTCACGAACATTCCCTTAAAACATTGACGCAAAAAACCGATCTTCCTCTCGGTCAGTAAAATTGTAATAAATTCTCAAAAAGAACTACCACAATATTACCAACCTTCACCCTATACAAATATCTGTTTTTCTTCCGACGTAAAGCAAAGGGAGATGTACTGCCTGATATCATCTTATATAATGAGCAAATGTTAAGACATAGCTAGAGCAGACTTCAAGAACAACGGCTAATTATGTTTTTAATTTAAATAAAGTCTGACAAATTTCATAACAACACTTATTAACATTGCTATAAATGGCTTCATTCCAAGTTTCTTTCATTAAATAAATATCAAAATTAACCTCAGTTCCTTTTTGATTAACAATTGCCGACATTCAAAATGTAAGAATTCATGATGAAGGTAAACTAATAATACACAATGTGTTTTAAATTTTCACCATTAAAAGAAGTCACATATTTGAAATATCCGAATATTATTATTGATCAGAATTTAAAATAAAATAATTTTATTTCATTAGGCTACTTATCTTTGTAAGAGACATAAATCTGTCAATTTTCGATGCTACTTATCCGTTAGGTTGTTCATAATGTTTATTTAGCCCCTTTTCAGTCTATTATTCAACATGGGATTATTGTTTGGGGTGAATGTACAAAATTAATTTCAATTCATTAAATTTACTACAAAAACGAATAACAAATTTTTTAAGAAATGTTTTTATAATCCAACTGAATTAATTTATTTTGAATTTAATGTATATTTATAATTAACCAAATTTATAAACATAAACTGTTAAGATTTTACCATAAAAATTGAGGGGTTGGGTGCAAGAAAAGCACTTCTCTCAAATGAAAGTTTTGAGAAAATTGATGTTGAAAATTGAATGTTACCTATGCACGCCTTTACATTTTGGGTACTCCCGACTTCTATAATCACAGTATTGAACTACAACTTGGTGATCATATGCATAGCAGATCAGAGAATGCAATAAAGCGTTTTACTCAAAAGGGAACATCCTCTAAAATGCCCTTCTTGCACCCAACCCCTCAACTGAAATAAGTTTATATTACAGGCGCATATGGTAGAAGACGAAAAATAACTCAACATTAGTAGAACCTAATTGTTTTAATTCTGCTGGTCTAAAGCAAAGCATTGATTTTGGTCCTCGGTTCTCTACTTCTGTAGCTAAATTACACTCAGAACTTCTGACATGTAACTCACTAAAACACAATAAGAAAATTAGAAATTTCTTAAGGTTTTCATCTTCATTAAGTAAATCTATATGTATATAAATTAATCAGCCTATATTATACTTATATTCTCTGATTTCAGAATTTTTTTGTATAAACCTATATTTCTTATTTAATTTGTTTATTTTATATAAATGTCCTAGTTGATAGACGTAAGAAATTATGCAAATTCCCCTCTATGTTAACATTATATTGTGTGATTTCATTATAGCTCTCATTTTATTCTAGTTTATTTCTATATTCCTTTTGTATTAATATTATTTCTGAACTATGACCCAGCACAAGGGCTGTTCTTCCGGTCCTCATATTTATTGAATACATTCATATCTATTCCTTTAGTCTACTTGTATTTTGTATTTATCTTAAATTTTTTGTATTTATTTACACAATGTAAATAAAATTTCAAATTTGAAATAAATTCCCAGTTAAATGGGATTGTAGGCATGGAACATGAACAGAACCTATCCAATAGTTTACAGTAAATCGCTATAGCAGACAGACAAATGATATGGGAATAAGGGACGCTTGAAGCATACATTTAAAAGAAGAACTCGAGATGGATATTTTTCAGCGTGATAATACTTGTCCTTTATACTCCGTGAACTAAAGAAAACAAAAGTATTAATTTTATAAATCTCAAATGTTTTTTTTTCTATTGGCGGGTGCCTGACTGTTCATCATTCACCCATATGAAGCCAGTTGTGTAGACCAATTTACATTTCCCGCCTGGAATCTGCAAGCATGAGTGACGTCACACGATGGGTAGAAGCAGTACTATAGTAAATGCTCGCACATGCGCACCAGCGAATAGGGATTATATAGAAAGGACACTGAGCGAATTTTCCTGTGTTTTGTTTCTCTGTGCGCCGACGTTTAGTTCCACTTTCAAGCGCTAGAGGTTAGTGTAATCGAGCACACGCTAAGATAATAATTGACAGTAGAGTTGAGACACAGGATCCAAACATCGCCTACCTTATTGGATAATTCAGTAACCCTTTGCGTCAAATAAATTCAAGTTAACAGCGTTTCCTTATTTCTCAGTGACAAACTAGTTGCAATAATTTTTTATATTTTATGTATAATAAATTATATTATAAAATAATATAATACATTATAAAATTATGTATCAAATTCGTTTAATATGTGTATACAATATAATATAGGTATATGGTTTTACTTCTCATAGGAGTTTGGTTTTTCCATTTTCAGGACTGTCAAATCATTACATATTTTAATTGTTGTTGGGTCAACGTCTCAACTCTCATTATAAAGGAACTCTAGAGTCTAGATATTACAGTTAATGACGGATTTAATTATTTCATCGATCCAATTTATTTTATTTGAGTACATAATGTACCTAGATGTATTAGTTGCACGTGTTATATTTCTGCTGTTTCGACTGCTAGCTGGTGTGATGTCAGTGCCAACTCCTGGGAGAAAGCAGAATCTCACGCTTAAACTGGTTTGAAGGTCATTGAAATCAGTCCTGCTACATCAAAGGTACCGACGCGAAGTGTCCATACTGTATAATTATCTATACGTTGTGCGCACTCTCTGTTTTACAAACGACAGCTAACGGCTGCTATGCTCTCAGATTCCAGGCGACTAGTATACTGACTAGAGATGGGATAAACTGTTCTTTTTAAGAAACAGTTTCGACTGTAACTGTTTCATGAACGAAGCTGTTCTAAAAATAACAGTTTCGTAAGAATATGTTTAATACATCAGTGCCAACTGTTCCAAGTGTTCCAACTGTTTCAACTTCCCATATGCTTCAGGAACATGTTTCAAAGCCTTTGAATCGCCTTTAAATCAGCTGTTCAGTGCATTATGACAACGAAAGTCATTTTTCGTAGGTTACTGTTAAAGAGTACAGTAAATAACTACAATTCAAAATGAATCGATTTTAGTAAAATTAACGCATATAACCCTAAGAGAATTTAATAACGATAACATATTAGCCAATCATATTTTTCGCGGTATATTAATAATTAACACTATTTTTGGGCACCATGAACATATTCTTCATCAATGGGCAGCTAATAATAATTAATAGCACATTTAATAGGGAATTTGATTCGTACAGTTAAATTGCGCTGTCTTACATAGGCTACTGTCGCACGAAGGCCGTGTGGAACATCGATATTATATCTACTTTCGATTGGAGGTCGATGATAGCGCTACACGTGGTCTTTGCAGACAGCAAAGAAGAGGGAAGCTGTTTAGAAATTGAACTGTTTATCCCTTGGAACCATATAGAACAGTGGTCGTCAGCACTCGCTGAAATGTGCAACGGGTACGCTGTGCCGTCCCGTGTGCACTGTCGTGCAACAGGGAGAGATAGAGAGCATACCTGCTAGCAGCTACGGAGTGCACCCTAGTGCACTGCGTTTTCCGCGGGTAAGAGAGGCTAGCCCCAGCGTGCTCTGTGCTGACGACCCCTGATATAGAACGTTGAAATGATCACTGGAGCAGTGTAACATAGTTGGAACAGGTTATTTCACGAAACTGTTTCAATAACGAAACAGTTTCAATAACGAAACAGTTTCAATTGTGGAACAGTTTCAAAAAAACTGTTCCAGCTTTTTTTTACCCATCTCTAATAATGACTAGTCGTAGCCCAAGGTGCCCCATAGGAGGCTCGTCTACGCTACATTGCGATGAGATGATTATGGAGATTTGTTGGGATGTCATGGGGGAACTGGAACTCCCGGAGAAAACCTCAGTGTAGTGTTATCTGTGCCATGGGCTTGCCCGGCACAAATTTTAAATCGGGGCTACACCGGGGATCGAACCGGGTCCACAGGATTATAAGTCCAGCGCTGTAATCACTAGACTACCATGGTGGTTAGTCTCAAATTTTAACACATCACATTTGAATTAATAGATAAAGTCTATTTGCTGGTAATGAGGAGCTTGTCAATTCATTTCGTCGCCTGATATCAGTTCGTGGAGTACTGAGGAGCCGGGATTCGCGCGGGAATCGATTCGAAGATCATCAATTACACAGTAACGACGAGACTGAACGCGAGTTGCTGAATTATGGAGTTCTCCCCACTTAGCGGGAGTACATAGTGATTACCCCGAATCCGCTTATTACAGGGAAGTGTTTTAGCGCACAGGTGAGTGGTTTACGGACAACTTTGTCACTGCTGTGCGGGAATTATTCCGAGTTCTCAAACTTGGGCGTCGTTAGCTGCTGATCCTTCACAGCGCGGTGACAGGGGTGAGGCAAATATTAACCCTCATAAATCCAACCGTGTCGCAAAGCAGCATCAACTGACAATCTTCATGACTTTATAAGCTACAACATACAAATTACTAACCGAATGGAAGAGCTTGTGAATGATTGAATGTATGAGAGAGAGAAAAGAGAGAGAGACTTTGGATTTAAATGAGTTAACGAGAGAGAGATGAACCAATGAATAGATTAGTGAGCGAGAAAGAGAGAAACAAATACGTGAAAATAAAGAATAATGATTGAATAAATATATAAATAAATTAATCAAATAATTCACGAATGAATGAATGAGGAATGAATGAATCTATCAATGAACCGATGTATGATTAAATTAATGAATCAATCAGTGATCGAGTGGGTGAGAAAGAGAATTGCGAATCGATGGGAGAAGAAAGAATAAATGCGTAAGTGAGAATTGTGAGCTGCATGAGAAAGTGAACAACAAAAATGGGAGAGGGAAGTGTGAATGAATGAGAGAGTAAAGAATAATTACGTCAGAGAAAAGTATGCAAGAATGAGAGAGTGAAGAATAAATGTGTGAGAGGTGTGAATGAATGACAGAGTGAAGAATAAATGTGTGAGAGGTGTGAATGAATGACAGAGTGAAGAATAAATGTGTGAATGAATGACAAGTGAAGAATGAATGAATGAATGACAGAGTGAAGAATAAATGTGTGAATGAATGACAAGTGAAGAATAAATGAATGAATGACAGAGTGAAGAATGAAGAATAAATGTGACAGAGTGAGAATAAATGTGTGTGAATGAATGACAGAGTGAAGAATAAATGTGTGAGAGACAAGTATGAATGAATGACAGAGTGAAGAATAAATGTGTGAGAGACAAGTATGAATGAATGACAGAGTGAAGAATAAGTGTGAATGAATGACAGAGTGAAGAATAAATGTGTGAGAGACAAGTATGAATGAATGACAGAGTGAAGAATAAATGTGTGAGAGACAAGTATGAATGAATGACAGAGTGAAGAATAAATAAATGTGTGAGAGACAAGTGTGAATGAATGACAGAGTGAAGAATAAATGAATAAATGAATGACAGTGAGAATAAATGTGTGAATGAATGAATGAATGACAGAGTGAAGAATAAATGTGTGAGAGGTATGAATGAATGACAGAGTGAAGAATAAATGAATGAATGAATGAAGAATAAATGTGTGAGAGACAGTGTGAATGAATGACATGAAGAATAAATGTGTGAGATGTGAATGAATGACAGAGTGAAGAATAAATGTGTGAGAGACAAGTGAATGAATGACAGAGTGAAGAATAAATGAATAAATGACAGTGAGAATAAATGGTGAGAGACAAGTGAATGAATGACAGAGAATGAATGACAGAGTGAAGAATAAATGTGTGAGAGGTGTGAATGAATGACAGAGTAAATGTGAAGAATAAATGTGACAGAGTGAAGAATAAATGTGTGAGAAGTGTGAATGAATGACAGAGTGAAGAATAAATGTGTGAATGAATGACAGTGAAGAATAAATGAATGAATGACAGAAGTGAAGAATAAATGTGTGAATGAATGACAGTGTGAATAAATGAATGAATGAATGACAGAGTGAAGAATAAATGTGTGAGAGGTGTGAATGAATGAAGAATAAATGTGTGAGAGGTGAATGAATAAATGTGAGAGACAAGTGAATGAATGACAGAGTGAAGAATAAATGTGTGAGAGACAAGTATGAATGAATGACAGAGTGAAGAATAAATGTGTGAGAGGTGTGAATGAATGACAGAGTGAAGAATAAATGTGTGTGAATGAATGACAGTGTGAATGAATGACAGAGTGAAGAATAAATGTGTGAGAGGTGTGAATGAATGACAGAGTGAAGAATAAATGTGTGAGAGGTGTGAATGAATGACAGAGTGAAGAATAAATGTGTGAGTGAATGAATGACAGAGTGAAGAATAAATGTGTGAGAGAATGACAGAGTGTGAATGAATGACAGAGTGAAGAATAAATGTGAGAGACAGTGTAAATGAATGAATGAATGACAAATGTGTGAAGTGAAGAATAAATGTAAATGTGAGAGACAAGTGAAGAATGAATGAATGACAGAGTGAAGAATAAATGTGTGAGAGGTGTGAATGAATGACAGAGTGAAGAATAAATGTGTGAGAGACAAGTATGAATGAATGACAGAGTGAAGAATAAATGTGTGAGAGACAAGTATGAATGAATGACAGAGTGAAGAATAAATGTGTGAGAGGTGTGAATGAATGACAGAGTGAAGAATAAATGTGTGAGAGACAAGTATGAATGAATGACAGAGTGAAGAATAAATGTGTGAGAGGTGTGAATGAATGAATGACAATAAATGTGAAGAATAAATGTAAATGTGAGAGACAAGTATGAATGAATGACAAAATGAAGAATAAAATGTGTGAGAGACAAGTATGAATGAATGACAGAGTGAAGAATAAATGTGTGAGAGACAAGTATGAATGAATGACAGAATAAATGTGAAGAATAAATGAATGACAGAGTGAGAGACAAGTATGAATGAATGACAGAGTGAAGAATAAATGTATGAGAGACAAGTATGAATGAATGACAGAGTGAAGAATAAATGTTTGAGAGACAAGTATGAATGAATGACAAAGTGAAGAATAAATGTGTGAGAGACAAGTATGAATGAATGACAAAGTGAAGAATAAATGTGTGAGAGACAAGTATGAATGAATGACAGAGTGAAGAATAAATGTGTGAGAGGCAAGTATGAATGAATGAGAAAGTGAAGAATAAATGTGTTAGATACAAGTATGAATGAATGAGAAATTGAATAATAAATATGTGAGGAAGATGTGTGGAAGATGACAGACTGAAGAACAAATGATAGATGTGAGAATGAATGATAAGTATGTCAGAGAATGAGGGTAAAAATATGCAGAAAATTAATTGTGAAAAATAAATATAGCGGGAAGTAATGAGTGAAACTATCATCATATATTCTGTAAATTATTATACAATGAGACCTATTACATTCTTGAATTTTCTATATCTTTTGAGAAGCGGCCGGGAGGCTGATATGATCTTATCAGCATAATGTCTCCAGTTATTTTGGAAACTTACTATGTATTCCAATATCCATTCAATCCTTGTATTCTTCTAAAATTTCCTTATGTCCTTTGTCAACGAATTTGATATATACCTCTCTCCGTCTCATAAAATGCATTTCATACATACAATACTCTTGGTATCAGATATTTGAAGAGTCAATGTCCCACTCATTACCACTGCACAAAGTTAGTTTCGCTAGAATTTTATGAGTAGGCCTACAGATATAGATGAGTAAGTTTACAAAATTGTCGATAATTCCCACTGATTTTCTGTTTTTGTTAATTTTTTTTAGAAAAATATTATTGAAAAAATCTGCGCCATCTCCTAGGCGCTGAATAATATATTTACTTTGTGAAAAATACTGAAAAGTGAACGTTCAGTGTCATCATGCCTTACCGGTATGCGGGGTCTTGTATTCCACTGATTTCAGCTTACTTTAGACGCAAACGCATTCTACTAAATCGGCGGAGGATTGTACTTGTACAGAATGTTAAAAAAAGAGTGCTCAATATTTTACGAGATGCTAGTATGCATCAAAACAAGAAAATAATGTCTAATAAACATGGGTCCTACAACACATATTTCTGAGATCTGAACACTTGTTCATAGGAAACGTTCAATGTGACGTCCATTCATGGCAATGCATTTCTCTGTCCTACAATTCAGCAGACTACCAGATAAACATACCGTATTTAACATCCCTGGCATGGAATACTGATACTTCACACGGAATACTGAAAATAAAAGTCTGGTTGCGGATATGAGCGGGGTTCAGCAGAGATGGTGTTGTGAATTTTCGTAATCAGCATGTGTGGGCTGATGAAAATCCCCATGCAGTTGAAGAAACAAGGCATCATCACCGATTATCAATCAATTTATGGGCAGGCGTTCTTGCTGATAAATTAATAGGGCATACGTGCTACCACTGAGATTAACTGGGCATTGTTATCAGGCTTTCTTATTAAGGTATTAAAACGAATTTCAAAGAGTGCGTGATACCTTATGCCGATAGGCAGAGGAATGCATTGCCATGAATGGACGTCACATTGAGCACCTCCTAGGGACAATTGTTCAGATCTCAGAAAGTATGTGTCGTAGGACTCATGTGTATTGAACATTATTTTCTTGCCTTGATGCATACTAGCATCTCTTAAAATATTGGATACTTTTTTTAACACCCCATCTCTTGAGCTGCTCTTGTGGGCTCGTCTAAAGGAACGAAGCACGCTCTTTCACTACTTTACAAAATTTTACACAACTCTTCTCCAAATTACTTGTCTTCACGCTTTCAGTTCCTCACTACTTCACGAAATCAGCATCAATCTGTCCTTTCTATTCCTCGTCACAGAACTTCCCTATACGCCTCCTCCTATACTGTATCATTGCCTTGCCTCTGGAATACGTTACCTAGTGACGTCAGGATTGCCGGACACTGCCACAGTTTAAAAGTCAACTAGAAAATAATGTTTTATCACACGAAATACGTTTCTGAGAAGTTGCTAGATTTATGCCGAAGTTTTTAACTGTAGTATTTTGGCAATAATTTCCTTTTGTTGGGTTAACCCTTTCTCTTGCCTTTGTGCCAGGATACTAGAACAGCTTATTGTGTGTCTGTATTTGTTGTGTATGTTTTCACTTTTTGTGTGTTCATTTTTTTTGCATCATTTAATATGTTACACTAATTTTTTATTATTTTCAATTTGCATTTGTATGTTCAGTTTTTTATGTCGTATTCATTCCGCCACTAGTTATTACTGTAGATTTATTGCATTGATGTATAATTTTTCTTGTAGTTGTATTATATTTCTGGTGGTGTGGAAGAGAAGGCCTGATGGTCTTAACTCCATTCGAGTAAATAAATATATACAGTAGAACTTGGTTATAGACCTCGTTTTGTGCGACACCTCGCCTATAACGTCAAATATTCTGGCACTAATTCCCCATAAGATAAATGCTTTCCTACCTTGCTTAATACGACAAACGCATATGCGTCTACCTCGCATATAACGTCATTTTCAACCTCAGTTTTAAATAAGATTTTCTAAGAACCAAAGTATTTTAAGAAATATTTTGTTGAAATCTGACCCTGACAAATTCTTTACAGTCTCCTTCTGTCATAGATCTCTGGAATTCAGGCGGATTCCCCACCCCATTGTAACCTGCCCGAATTCATGCGGTATTAGATCAGTTTCAACAGGAAGTTTTCATTAAGTGCACGCATTTTAACGCAGTATGGCCACTAAAAGGAGTGACGCTTTAGAAGTCATTAGAATTATGAACATGTTCTATGAAGCTAGGAAAGGGAGCAGTGAAATTGCAACTGAAATTATGAACATAGAACGTAATTTAGCCCTAGAAAGTGTGTATTTGGCAAGTAGAAGACAACAGAGTAAAATGACTGATTACTTCACTTCTAAGTATGTAGTTTGGTGAACACTGAACAAACTGTTTTGATACAGAATACTGTATTTATAATTCCAGGCATACGTGTATTTTATTTTTGTTCATTGTAGGCTTAAAAGTTAATAGATAAATCTAAAATAAGTCTAATTAAATTTGTTATTTTTCATTTTCCACCTCACTAGATTGATAATGTGAATCTCGGTTACTACGACACTCGTTTATAACAACATAATGTTTAAGGTCCCTTGGATGTCGTTATAACCAAGTTCTACTGTATATTCATGATAAGTTTTTATACTATTTTTATACAAACAACCCTTACTATAAAAATATATCACATTTTTATTTAAGCACCCAGCATTTCTCCAATAAGATTCTGATGTGAGCTCAGTAAAACGGATAATTTCCACATCGTAGGACAAGTTTACAGTACCTGACCACATTATTATAATCACTCACATTTTTACTATAATTTACATATTACTTCCTCATTTGATCTCTGGTTTCCTTTCTTAAGCAGAATTCACATTACATATTTCTTTTTTAAACAATATTAAGTAAAATTATAATTATAACAATGTTAATTCAAGAAATATTGATAAATAACCAACCACACCTCATTTTGAAAATTTCAGTATTTCGTTTGATCTCGTTTGGCTTTAATTACAGCTTCAAATCTCATTGGCATGCTTACAATACACTTCTGTATTATTTTCTGGGTCTTGTGATTCCAAACATGATTTTCAATAAGTCGAACTTTAGTAATAAATTCTTTTGCCATCTCTCTTGTTACTTCCAACATTCTCAATGGGATTCAAGTGTGAGTTTCCTGAATGGCAAAAAAAGTTTGGAAGCCAGAAACGTTTTGACTCTCCTAGCAGTGTGCATGCAAAATCTTGCAAAAAATATATTTCTCCCCATTTGAAACCATTCGTTCTGGTATAAGCCTGTTTTCCAATACCTGGATATTTGATCTTGTTTCATTGTTCCCTGAACACTTGTTCATAGGAACCTTTGCAATATCACAGACCATCCATTCATGGCAATGGCATCCAGGATTTTCTCCTTTCGTCGATGAACAAACATTGCTTTTTCCATCAAACGCTGAAAGCATCGGAGACAAACCTGAAAATTGTCAAAGAAAACTGATAAAAACTCTAAATGTTGTCTTTAAGTATTAAATACTGTATTTAAAAATACAAAATTTAGAGTTTTTATCAGTTTCTTTGAAAATTTTTAGGTTTGCTTCTCCGATGAATCAACCTTTCAGCATTTGATGGAAAAAGCAATATTTGTTCGTCGACGAAAGGGAGAAAATTTTGGGCTGATGAATGCCTGGTTAACACAGTTAAACACCCAAATCAGTCATCATAATATGGTCTGTGATATCAGGCAAAGGTTCAGGACGACTTTATTGTTCAGGGAACAATGAAACAAGATCAATATATCCAGGTATTGGAAAACAGGCTTATATCTCAGCTGAACGAATGGTTAAATGGGGAGAAATTGTTTTATGCAAGATGCTTTCCTTGCCACACTGCTAGGAGAGTCAAAACGTTTCTGGCTTCCAAAATTCCACTTTCCATAAGAAACTCACCGTTGAATCCCATTGCCGATGTCTGGAACCTCATAACAAGAGAATGGCAAAAGAATTTAATGGACCAGAGTCACATTGAAAGGCTGATTGCATGTTTGGAATCACAATGAGAGGTTCCAGAAATAATACAGAAGTGTATTGTAAGTCCAAAGAGAATTGAAGCTGTAATTGAAACATTATTTTCCTTAAAAATGAGGTGTGGTGGTTATTTATCAATATTTCTTGAAAATATTGTTATAATTATAATTTTACTTAATATTGTTTAAAAATTAAATATGTAATGCTGAATTCTCTTAAGAAAGGAAACCAGTGTTCAAATGAGAAGTAAGCACGCTCTTAGTAAAAATGTGAGTGATTATAATAATGTGGCCAGGTACTGTACATGCGTGCTATGGCTACCTGATTTGAAACTTTAATGCTTCTGTTTTAGAACGCAATATGGACGTGAACCTGCATAGGGAAAAGTATCCGGTTTTGAGAAAAGAAACCGAGGAGTAGAGGAAGTCTATTTTTCATGTTGTACATCTTTCTTCTAGACCAGGGCTGGGCACATTACGTTATTCTAAGAAATGAGCGCTGTGTGCTTTAAAGAGCGGTTCTTACGAGCGCTGTGACATATGCATACTGTACGTCATTCAGAGTCGGTGCAGTGGTTGACTCTGCAGTATGATGGCGAACTATGAAGACGGAGCTTCCGCTCATACATTAAAGTGGCCCGCTACTTCTAATGTGTTTAATGTATCATGGGAGGAGGAGTTTTTTTTTTTTTCGTAGAGAGCAGTGGATTAGCAAAGTGTTTAATTTGTCATAAAACACTCCAACTGATTAAGAAGTTCAATATTCAACGGCATTATTATTTACAACATGCTACTGAATATGACAAATATGTTGGTAATGAACGCCATAAATTAATACAACTTAAAGAAAATGTTTCTCAGGTACATTATGTTAGAGTATCTATTTGATATTTATATTGCATTATAAGTTCTTATACATTTAGTAATATATAATTTTAAATTATACAAGTATTATGATATATCATAGTATAGTATATTACAGTTCATGATGTATCATATATCATATATCATATCATATCATATCATATCATATCATATCATATCATATCATATCATATCATATCATATCATATCATATCATATCATATATCATATACCATATATCATGTCATGTCATATCATATATTATATTATATTATGTATTAACAGGATGACAATAATGCACTTAGTGAATCGGCTATGAGAATTAGCTACAAAAATTTGCCACGAAATTGCGAAGGAGTTGAAAACATTCAACGAAGGTGAATTTATCAAGCGATGTTTAATTATATTGGCAGATGAACTCTGTCCACAGCAAGTACGGAAAGTGGAAGCCATTTGCCTGTCTCGTAGAACCGTGGTGAGGAGGTTGCAGTATGTGCGTATGGGTTATGTAAATAAGCCTGATGATTTGTGTGTGTGCATAGAGCGAAGTTTATTTCATTAAATTAATAAGAGTGTTATAAATTCTGTAATGTACAATGGATTGATGTAATATCCTTATAAACTATTATATACTGACAGACTGAATGAATAGAACAACCGTGGCTCTTGTTATATTAATGCAGGGAAGGTAGCTATAATGCGAGTCCGCCACTGCATGAGCGTTCTGCTCCGGCTTGCCTTGCGGAGCGAGAGCAGCTCTGGCCGGTTACACGGAGCCGCTCTCATGCCCGGCCCTCTATATCTCTTTCTGTTCAGAAATACTTTCAGGTCAGAAATGTGATTCACTTGCAGGCAAATGCGTTACATTAACCCCAGTTACGTGTTGTCTGTTTAATAGTGAACGCTACAACTAGAACTACGAGAGCCGTTAAGTAACGCTACTTGTTCGACTATTGGAAATCGATTACTGGTTTATTCACACACTAGTTTATTTAAAAGACCTTTCCTAGCTTGTCGATGGCGTTGCGTGTAATTTGTTAACAAGTGAAGTACCGACAGAACCAAAGCTGAAGGCGAGTTCCTGAAACGTGTTAATTCCGCCCCTCTGCTTGAGCTACTTGTCTCAACGACTTGCAGCACAAGTTCTTAATCCGAGTTATGCAGTTTCCTGTGTGTCTGGGGGTGGGGGTGAATACAGGAGCACCAACACTCAAGAGCACCAGACAGCTAAGAGGCAGCCCAGCACTCTAATCCGATATTGCAGTAATATATCACGCAGTATAAAAAGAAAACGCTGCTTTAATCTTGACTGTGTTTTCATTTCAATATCTCTCTTTTTACTCCTCCAAGACCAGATGCTGGGTGAACCCACATGTGGTTTATGCTGAGACAGATCTCGTATTGCGAATATATTCTCTATTTATTATCTGCTCTTCGCACAAAGGGATCACATATGGCGAGTCAGGTCTGTTCATATCTGAAACTTGAGGATTTGATAGGCTGTATTTTTTTAACAAGAATATCGGTCCGAATCCATTATATAGCTAAAGATCTTCAGTTTCATAATATCTCATCACTTTAGAGGTAAAAGTCGGTTCTTTTTTTTACTGATTAGCTAAATTGAAACATATTTTCATCGTAGAAATACAGAATGCAAGAGGAATAATCAGGGTGCGAATTAAGATTTCTGATAAGGGGGGACAAAATCCTAGATACAGAATATCATACATAAAATAATTATTATTACCATCATTATTATTATTATCATCATCATTATTCGACAGATATTGGAGAAAAAATGGGAGTATAAGGGTACAGTACATCAGTTATTCATAGATTTCAAAAAGGCATATGACTCGGTTAAGAGAGATGTTTTATATAATATTCTTATTTAATTTGGTATTCCCAAGAAACTAGTTCGATTAATTAAAACTTGTTTTAATGAAACTTACAGCAGAGTCCGTATAAAGCAGCCATCTGATGCTTTTCCAATTCACTGCGGGCTAAAGCAGGAGATGCACTATCACCTTTACTTTTTAACTTCGCTCTGAATATGCCATTAGGAAAGTTCAGGATAATAGACAGGGTTTGGAGTTGAATGGGTTACATCAGCTTCTTCTCTATGACGGAATATGCTAGGAGAAAATCCACAAACGATTAGGGAAAATGCGGAAATTCTAGTTGAAGCAAGTAAAGCGATAGGGTTGGAAGTAAATCCCGAAAAGACTAAGTATATGAGTGTGTCTCGTGACCAGAATATTATACGAAATGGAAGTATAAAAATTGGAGATTTATCTTTCGAAGAGGTGGAAAATTCAAATATCTTGGAGCAACAGTAACAAATATAAATGACACTGAGAGGAAATTAAACGCAGAATAAATATGGAAAATACCTGTTATTATTCGGTTGAGAAGCTTTTGTCATCTGGTCTTCTGTCAAAAAATCTGAAAGTTAGAATTTATAAAACAGTTATATTACCGGTTGTTCTGTATGGTTGTGAAACTTGGACTCTCACTTTGAGAGAGGAACAGAGATTAAGGGTGTTTGAGAATAAGGTGCTTAGGAAAATATTTGGAGCTAAGAGGGTTGAAGTTACAGGAGAATGGAGAAAGTTACACACGCAGAGCTGCACGCATTGTATTCTTCACCTGACATAATTAGGAACATAAAATCCAGACGTTTGAGATGGGCAGGACATGTAGCACGTATGGGCGAATCCAGAAATGCATATAGAGTGTTAGTTGGGAGGCCGGAGGGAAAAAGACCTTTGGGGAGGCCGAGACATAGATGGGAAGATAATGTTAAAATGGATTTGAGGGAGGTGGGATATGATGATAGAAAATGGATTAATCTTGCTCAGGATAGGGACCAATGGCGGACTTATGTGAGGGCGGCAATGAAGCTCCGGGTTCCTTAAAAGCCAGTAAGTAAGTATTATTATTATTATTATTATTATTATTATTATTATTATTATTATTATTTTATTATTATTATTATTATGGCTCAACACTTGGTCGCACTGAGTTGCTTGTCTTGCATGTTGATCATAATAATAATAATTATATCCATGAGCAGACTTGATAAAATGTGTAATTTCTAAGTTATTGAGTGTTGTCAGCTTGTCGGTGATAACACATCAATATTATTTTCTTTACTTACTTTATACTTTATAATTATACCCGTATTCAAACAATTATATTTTGTGAGAGGAATAGAAGTTATCACTGGCAGGGATGTTAATATGAATTCATGAGAGGGGATAACTTTCCAACTGGGAGGAAATGCCCCTCCCAATCCTCCCGTTAATTCGCACCCTGGAAATAACCTTTGCAGATTTTCAGAGCGAATAGTTCATGTTGTATGTAACAAAAAAGTATAATAATATTTTGGTGAAAAATCCATAGTTTTCTCAGAAAAAAGTTTTTTCCAAAATGTTTACCACCCTCTTATTCGGTTACTATTGTGAGTAGGATCATGATTTTTGTCCATATCGATAGAAAATCTAATAAATATTCATTTATTCGTCTGGTTTATTCCAATATCGTGGACGCTTATCTTGTAAATTTAATTTTAAAGCCACTAATTTGAAGCCACTGACTGACCAACTTGCAACCTTGTAGCCAGAAAGGGATGATTGGAGGTAGTTCACTAAGGCAGACAGACCTGATTTCGTTAACCTCTTACATCTGTACAACGATAAGAAAGAGGCGTGTTTTAGCTGCCAGACTGTTGCCGGACTGCTGCAACTTCCAACTCAATATTTTCTAATTAACCGTGTTTTCAATCACAAAACGTAATATAGGTTTCAGATTCATTTAAGTGTACATTATCGTGTTTTTCGATCTGCAGGATTATTTCACTTCTATCCTATAAGGGATTCAATTCCATTATAACAGATGCTTTAATAAAAAATCCAAGAAAAAACATAAGAATAACACGTCAGCTGTTTTCGTACAATTGGTGTTTATCCTTGTGGCTATTGCACTTGACATGCGTCGTTTTTGGAGACTATAAACATTTAAAATTATAGCAAATGGTGTCTTTTAGGAACATTAGGGGAGAGTCGGGTAGTATCGGACATCGGGTAATATCGGACAGTGAGTTTCTTTCATCTACCACACGATGATAGTACCTGATTGACATGGTTACGTTTCTGTGATGTCGCATAGAGAAACGTAACCATGTCATTCAGGTACTACCATATGGTGGTAGATGAAAGAAACGCATTGTCCGATACTACCTGATGTCCGATACTACCCGACTCTCCCCTAAATCCAGACGTTTGAGATGGGCAGGGCATGTAGCACGTAGCGAATCCAGAAATGCATATAGAGTGTTAGTTGGGAGGCCGGAGGGAAAAAGACCTTTGGGAAGGCCGAGACGTAGATGGGAGGATAATATTAAAATGGATTTGAGGGAGGTGGGAAATGATGATAGAGAGTGGATTAATCTTGTTCAGAATAGGAACCAATGGCGGGCTTATGTGAGGGCGGCAATGAACCTCCGGGTTCCTTGAAAGTAAGTAAGTAAGCAAGCAAAAATGGTGTCTTGAGAAGTATGGTATTCATGCTGTAGTTTTAAGTTGGTTTTCATCATACCTGAGAGAGATAGATATCAATAGCCTATGTTGAAATGTAGAAAGAACAGATAAGTGTATGAAGGCCTACAAATCAAACTATACTGATATTGATGTTGGTGTCCCTCAGGGCTCAATTTTGGGTCCTGTGGTTTACATTGGTCCTAATTTATTGTATTTTTATCTATTTTAATTATTGTTTTCTGTTTTAGTTATTGTTTTCTCTCTTTCTCTCTTTTTCACAAGTCCTACGGTTTTAATTCTTTCATGGACAAATAAAAATGAAATGAAATGTCCTTAACTCAATTTCATTAAAAGTGACTAGGGCTGTTTTTGTAATAATATCTTCATATGTGATCAGGAATAAAACTAACAAGTGTGTTTCCATAAACTTCTCTACATTTATCGGCATTAAATATTTCATGGTGTCGTTTGGTACTACATCCTTTTTTTGAGGGGGGATGTTCAACCCTTTCTTTCTCATTTTCTACTAGCGTCGCACGACTTACAAGCACCAAGTATAAGCGGTCAACCAAGTGTACACAGTGAATTACAATACCGGTAAAGTACAGGGTTTCAAAATTGATATAACTTAAAATGTTTTGTTTGGGATTTGTGAAGGACACTATGTATGCACAATGACTCAGCAATAATGTTAATCTCAGGACCAAGATAATAGTAGCTCATATTTATACTAGGACATTCGAAAAGTAATGGCTGCATTGTTACCGCTTCAAACTAAATGTATTTAAGTTACTTTTGACATTACATACTTCAAATATATCTTCTGCCATGTCAATAAAACGTTGCCACATTTTTGTAAGTCTTCGGACTCCATCTGCAGCAGCATTTCTGGATATTTCTCTCACTGATCAATATAAAGCTCTTCGGATATCAACTCTTGATTGAAAGCGAATTCCTCGCTTCCACTAAACTTGCAATAGTCCAGTATAATAATAATAATAATAATAATAATAATAATAATAATAATAATAATAATAATAATGATTTATTTTAGCTGGCAGAGTTAAGGCCGTAAGGCCTTCTCTTCCACTCAACCAGCAATGGTAGGACTTCTCTCCCACAGGCTTCTTGTAATGCCCTAAAGCACTGAGTTGCATGTTTTTCTCTTGCAAATTGGATTTTTATGAAGTACCTTTGTTCGTACCTTTAGGGCTGTATTGCTTAGTACAAATCAGAATCAGCCACTGTATTTACAAAATATGGCTATTTCGAGACTTTCAAAATTACAAATTTATGAAATAATCGCTCCTTTATTACGTAGTAAGTTGGGTGCTCCTGTTGCGGCCATGTTCCTGATATGTCCACCCCCCTATTGTGAGTTAGTTAACCAAAAAATCCGCTAAATTGCAACAACATCCAGTGAAAGAGCATCCTGGTATATCACTTGATCGTTTTCCATCCAGTCAAGTTGAGAAATATGGCGTCAGTTGCCTGTTTTGCGGTTTTCATGTGACCTCTTCTTATTTTTCTCTGGTAAGTCTCCTTTGTTTTATGCATGTTTTTCAAAGACTTGTTTCATGAAATACATAGTACTCCATTCAGTTTTTAATGTTCTGTTGATTGGTGTTGTCGTTGATGGCGTATCTTTTACGAGTTGTTCATAATCAAACGATTTTCGTGAAAGCTTACCTGCTCCTGATATGGCCATATCAAATTCATTTCACTTTTATTTTTTCACCTGACAAATTTACATGCCTTATAGCTGGGATTATGCAAACATTTTCTATTTTAAGAAAAACAACTTAATTTTTTGTGCAAAAACCTGTTTTGACTACACTTTTGAATTATAAAAAATTATTAAGTGTTATGTTTATTCATTTTACACTAGAATTATTTAATTTTAGCACAACTGCGCTATCAAAGTGAAAACAATCACGATTTGTAGAACATGGAACAAGGGTGGCCATATCATGTGCACATGTTCCTGATATGGCCACTAGGTAGACTTTTGGAATTTGGGACTTTCTGGACAATTAAAGCTATTTTATGGGGGAAGAAAATTCTTTTAAGAATGTCCATTAGACTGAGAACGAGTAAGAAAAAAGTGGTTTACATTTTTTTTTTTTCCAAAATAGCGGCTAGAAAAATTCTCAAACTTTAGCATGGTCATATCAGGGACACCTACCTTACAAGATTGGTCACCGCTAGGAGCACTGATTTACAGCATTGTTGTCATTACTTATTGAGTACCATAGTATTTGTGTCGTGTTTATGGTAATCATATCTAAGGAAATAGAACAAAACTGCGAATTTACTACAATTCATTTACGAAATACCGAACAATAAATTGCAAACGTTTTCATTTTATAGTTAATTTATTTCATCCGTCCCAAAATGGATCATCCGGTTTTTCTCTTTATTTTAGTGTACAACCTACAATTCTCAAATTTTCTTTTGTACCACTCTGTAGATACAAGAAATTTTCTCTACGCTTACCAGAACCGAGCCGAGAAATTCGTTCTCCTTTTTGTCATGTTCGTCGTACTTCTTGCTTTTGTTCCGATTTGAGCAATATTTCTCTTTCACAAATTTTTATATGAGGAATATCCATATTCGGTAGCCAACTGTTAACATTGGATAACGCAGCCGTTTACAATACTCAGTTCAAACTATGTCATAAGGAAAACGACATAGAAATCCCATGTAAAACTTTTGTAATGCCCCTTTTTTCATCTCCCGAGTTTGAATGAGGCTGCAGCACGTGCTATTATGCAACATCTGTACTGCCCATATTTCACTCCTTGGACCTCAACTATAAAAGCTGAAGCCGTTTTATGCTGCTCTTCCCATGTTGAACGTTAAGCAATATTTTAGATAAGATAACAACGAGTCCCTAAGAACTCGTCTCACCAGCTCCTCCCACATCAAGCAAAGAAAAACTACATGGGGTCTGGGAGGAAATTCGCTTGACTTAATATAAAATGTATAACGAGTTCCGTTGCTTTAAAAATTGAATAGTAATTATGTATTTAATTTCCAATTTTGAGCTATTTCTTGTAATACGTCCTTATTGCCAATTGTTGTTAGTAAATAAAGCATTTAATTCGTAAATTTCAAGTCATCTCTTAATATAGCTATTTATTGCTTTTAAAATCATGTGTTTAATAACTATTTTATTTTTATTTATATATATTTCTTCCTAACCATTACAGGTTGCCATTGACAAAGAGTACCGTGATACAATAAGTATAGAGAAATGTCTTGAGGCTTTATGAAACATATTTTTGTTGTTACAGTGAAAAATAACAAATTGAAATAGATTGAAACACAATAGTAATATACGTTACAAGAGCGGTATGTTGACGTTTTCATGGTCGAGGAAAAGATTGAAAAAGCGAAACGTAGTTGAGCTTTTTTAATTTCCGAGAACATGAAAACAAACATACCGCTCGTGTATCGTACATTATTTTGTGCGAAGATCGTTTATTACATACCTGAAAGAAGAATTTCTAATTAGTTGCAATGAAATCTCCATGTTGGTTTCTGTTTAATGACGTCAACTTCGGAACACCAAAATCTTTCTTCAACATTGTTGCTGTAAAATGTTTTCTGTGTTTACTATATTCCAGCATGCCGTGATATACGTCTGTCTTTTTTTCCCCCAGTCTATAAATGCGAACTTAAAATAAACGGTAAGGTTATGTAATGATTTATTTTTCATTTTAATATTTTAACAATATTATTTATATAACATATTGCAGTAATAACATCGGCATCTGGAATCTCGTTGATTTTTTCACGGCTTCCTTAATGTTACTTGTATCAGGAATGCAATAAGTTTCGTGGAGTAGTAGACTTTACTTAATTTTTGTAAATATTTAAAAACAATAATTAACATTGCAATTTAAGTGAAATTACAGTCGTAAGTTTCCAATTTATAATTATTACTATGTTAAACGTCTCTAAAAATAATATGTTAAAAGCCTAAAGCAGTAAAATGAATGTCGCGCTTAAGCGGTAAGAAGAGGGAAATTGTTATTTGTGTTACGTTGGGAATACTGAATGTGGTATTTCACACTTACCGCGTATTGGTTCTGTGCGGAAAACAAGCAAATACGCATGATCTCGCACAAAATAATATACGAAATAACGTCAAGAAGATGTGAATTACAGTCATGGTCCCTTTGAATGATGCCTGAAAATAGCTATTAATCCTTTGCGTATTTGTTTTTAAAATAATGTGTTTAATCTGTAACTACAGTCAGTGTATTTTTATTAGTATCTCTTTGTTGTTACCCATTGCTCTAAAAAGAATGTGTTTAATTTGCAATCTTAAGTCATTTTTCTACTATTCCTTTACTGTACTGTTTACATTTGTTTTTAAATCTTTTGTATTGCCTCTACCATTATATATTGCCCTTCAAGAATTTCGGTATTCGTTCGTTGTAAGTCATTACTTGTGTTATATTTTAATTATTGTAATTGTTCCTGAATCATGTATGTAACTTGTAACCGTAAATCATTGCTTGTAATATCTCTTTATTACTCTTAACTGTTTCATTGTTCATGAATTAAGTATTAATTTGAAAGTGAAAGTGAAACTTTGTTTTTATTAATCTACTACTGATTATCTTTTTAAGATCGTGATTTACTCTGAAACGGTTAGACATTCTTGTATATCTTTTACATTGATTATTCTTCAAACATCTCATTAATCTTTAACAGGAGCCATTCCTTCACTAATGTGCATGCTTCTACATAATTCATGTGAATTGTAACTGTGACCACTATTTTATGATATCACTTTACTATTGTTTATTGGTTATAAAATATGCATTTTGATGCCAACTATAACCCTAATATACCTCAGGGTGAAATAGGGTTTATTAAATTGGATAATAATAAAAAAAATTGAATAGTAATATCAGTTATATATTACCTTATTCATTGGTTAACACATTACTGTTATATATTTTAATACAATCATTAGCGAATCCTTCGTTAATTAATTTATTAATGTAATAATAAAAGTCTCATCCACTTATTCACTCAGAAAATCATTTATCAACTCGCTAGATTATTCACCAATTCCTTGGCACATTTATTAAAAGCATAAATTTCTTTATTCACTCCTGCAACATTTCTATATTCATTCACGTACATATTAATTTATGTAGGTCTATACATTTTCCATGCCTTCAGAACTTGCTTATTAGGTTCTAATCTATCCATAAATTCACAAATTTTACGCATTTATTAATTTTCCAATTAAATCATCCATCCAATCATCATTAATACAGCCTATTCCCATTCATTGTCTAACTCACCATTTAGTCAATTAATACGGTATACATCCATTGAATAATTCACTAATACACCATTTACTTGCCATTTACTCTTTAAATCCCCAACACGTTTATTCATTCATTGATTTAACAGATATCTTAACCGTTTACTTCATTTTTCAGTTCATAAATTTACTAATAGGAAGTGTGGTTTATTTGAAGCCAATTTTAATCCATTTTATTTATCATAGAAGAAAATAATTAAAATATCTGTTCCTAAACCTATTTATTTTCCATCTCAAAAATTGTTTTTGGACTTTAAGGTTCTTAAAATAAGACAAATTCATTATACTGTGAAATATTATCCATTGTAAATTTTAGTTCATTGTAAACAAATTTCCTGTAAGACAATTCACACTCATTTACCCATAAATTCACACTCATTTACACATCAATTCACACTCATTTACCCATAAAATCACATTCATTTACCCATCAATTCACACTCATTTATCCATCAATTCATACTCATTTATCTATCCATTCACACTCATTTACCCAAAAGTTCACACTCATTTATCCATAAATTAACACCCATAAATTCGCACTTATTTATCCATCCATTCACATAAATTCACACTCATTTATCCATAATTTAACACCCATAAATTCACACTTATTTATCCACCCATTCACATAAATTAACACTCATTTATCCATAAATTAACACCATAAATTCACAATTATTTATCCACCCATTCACATAAATTAACACTCATTTATCCATAAATTAACACTCACTTATCCATCCATTCACACTCACATATTCATCCATTCAATTCATACTCATTTAACCATAAATTAACATTCATTTATCCATAAATTCACACTCATTTACACTTTCTTACTTAAACACTCCTACTCATTACTTATCTAATCCTTTACTATTCTAATCATTTACTTATATGCATTCTCACCTACCTAACTCATCACTTATTTAATTAATTACCTACTTCCTACAGTTGTCTAATTCCTTGTCATCCCTACTTACTCAACCATTCATTTAATTATTTGCCTATTGATTTACTAATTTATTTACTTTATTTTAATTAACTTACTAATTATTTAATTTATTTAGATAATCTTATTTTAAGTAAGTGACTATTTCTATGTAATTACCTGTAACCTATTTGATTTGATTTTAATTAACTGATTACTTTCTATTTCTTTTGTTTAGCTTATTTTAATTCAATTACTTATTTATTTAACTCTTCATTTAACTATTATTTAACATTTCATTTATTTAACTATTTATTTTTTCAATTAACTTTTTATTTAACTATTCATTTATTTAATTATTTATATATAAAACTATTCATTTAACTTTTAATTTAACCATTCATTTATTTAACTATTTATTTATTCATTTAACTTTTTATTTAACTATTCATTTATTTAATTATTTATATATAAATATAACTATTCATTTAACTATTAATTTAACCATTCATTTATTTAACTATTTATTTATTCATTTAACTTTTTATTTAACTATTCATTTATTTAATTATTTATATATATATATATAAACTATTCATTTAACTATTAATTTAACTATTCATTTATTTAACCATTTATTTATTCATTTAACTTTTTATTTAACTATTCATTTATTTAATTATTTATATATAAATATAACTATTCATTTAACTTTATTTAACTATTCATTTATTTAATTATTTATATATAACTTTTTATATATTTTTATTTAACTATTTTTATTTATTTATTTAACTATTCATTTAACTATTAATTTAACCATTCATTTATTTAACTATTTATTTATTGATTTAACTTTTTATTTAGATATTCATTTATTTAACTATTTATTTATTTATTTAATTTAACCATTCATTTATTTAACTATTTATTTATTCATTTAACTATTAATTTAACCATTCATTTATTTAACTATTTATTTATTCATTTAACTTTTTATTTAACTATTAATTTAACATTCATTTATTTAACTATTTATTTATTTATTTATTTTTAACTTTTTTATTTAACTATTAATTTAACCATTCATTTATTTAACTATTTATTTATTCATTTAACTTTTTATTTAACTATTAATTTAACCATTCATTTATTTAACTATTTATTTATTCATTTAACTTTTTATTTAACTATTACTTTATTTATTTACATACTTATTTATTTAACTATTCATTTATTTAACTATGTATTAATTTATTTAATTATCCATTTAACTATTAATTTAACCATTAATTTAGTTAACTATTTATTTATTTAACTATTCATTTATTTAATTATTTATTCATTTATATATTTATTTATTTAACTATTAATTTAAGTATTTATTTAACTATTTATTTATGTAACTATCTATTTATTTATTTTCATCCATTAATTAATTCAGTCATGGATTTATTTGTTTATTTAGCGGTATTTAACTATCTATTTTTTATTTATTTATTTATTGTATAGTTACTGATGTTATATTTATTAACTTGTACCATAATTATTACAGTACTGTCTCTAGAAATTTTACTCATATTAATGAAAAAATAGTGATCACACTTTGTTTTACAAATTTCAGTAATACATTTCATGTCTCCCATAACAACAGTCGCTTATCCAGTAACTGGCCCACAGTCCAATGTTATGTTTTATTTAACGACGCTCGCCACTGCAGAGGTTATATCAGCGTCGCCGGATGTGCCGGAATTTTGTTCCGCAGGAGTTCTTTTACATGCCAATAAATCTACTGACATGAGCCTGTCGAATTTAAAGCACACTTAAATGCCATCGACCTGGCCCGGGATCGAACCCGTAACCTTGGGCATAGAAGGCCAGCGCTATACCAACTCGCCAATCAGATCGACCCGAGTCAATGCCACTACCTACAAAGCAAATATAATTATTCATTTTATTTTGTTAACAAGAATATATCACAATGCTTTACTTAATTTACATCTAAAGTTTACAGGACGTTACACATTAACGATCAATAAATCAGAGAATATTCAAAACAATCAATAAGTCTGTAAGTTGAGTTTTGTTATCTCGGATATAGGATGACTACAAAATCAATAGCTCTACCTATTCTTTCGTAATCTTCATAGGCCTACCTGTTTGGGTTATTTCTCCAACGATAGTAAAAGAGCGTGTAGGACTATATTATAAATTAAAAGGGGGTGAGTTAATAGAGATTTAAACTTCAGAACTCATTCAATTTAATGGTGGTGTTGGTATGTGAACACAGGCCATAACGATGCGGATTTATCGCAAAACTTTTACTGGTCCCGTGAGAACAAAGAACCACGGTGTTGTGGTTATGATCAAGGACTCTGGGAACATCCAACAGTCCGCACAAAATACAACCTTATGCTACGAAGAGGATTGAATTTAATTAAACGAAATATGTTTTTTTAGACGAAACATTATAGGACACAATTTATAAATCTGTTCCTTCATACTGTGTGAAAATAATAACATAAATATTATGTTAAGACTGCAGTTCTGCATCAAAAAAGCTAACCGTGCAAAAGTTCCCTCTCTTCCTACTCAAGAAGATCGTCGTTCGATTACAGTATTTAATAACTTCAAAGATTTTTGTGATTATATGCATCTCCTAAATGTATATTCTGGTTTAACGTATTAAAAACCACGATACAATTTCTTTTTAATTTTTAATTAATACTTACAAATTTGTTATAATATACATATTTTTCTTAGTTCTTTATTTCACTGATTCATGTGCTAACAAACAACATTAGAAGATTACACGTTAGCACGAAGAGATATATGAGCCGTTCAGAGCAAAAGTGGTGTAAGTCAAAATTGGATAATGAGGTTTAAAGTAAAAATTCTGTAAAACACAGCGCAAAGTAGCAATTAATATGTCGTTCTTGCTATGCACTGACTACTAATAGTTTAAATAAAGTGAATATTAATTGCTACTTTGCGCTGTATTTTACAGAATGTTTACTTCAACCCTCATTACCCATTCTTGACTTACACCACTTCTGCTCTGAACCGCTCATATGTAGGGTTAACAATATGCATGTATTTAAACTTATTAAAATGTCGGGTGAAGTGGATGTTTCTGGTGCAGAAATGGCTAAGGAAGAGACGGCTAAGGACACAGTAAGTAAAATAAAATATGAATTAGAGGAGTGTAATAGAAAGTTATGTAAGACGATAGAGCTAATGAAAATAGGTTAGAAGTATGGTGGAGGAGGCTAGCTAGGATAGCGAAGTATTATATGTAGAAAATTATTGAGATCTGAAAATGGAATGTACACAAGAAACAGACATAATAATGAACATATTGGACAATGGTGCAGTATGTTTTAGTAACAAGTATTATTAGAAACAGTGTGTGTTCGATATAAGTGAACTGAAAATAGATAGAAAAATACCGCTAAATAAAAAGTAAATCCACGAATGAATTAATCAATGGATGAAAACAAATAAATAAATAAATAGTTACATAAATGAATAGTTAAATGAATAGCTAAATAAATAGTTAAATAAATGAATACTTAAATTAATAGTTAAATAAATAATAAATATATAAATGAATAAATAATTAAATAAATGAATAGTTAAATAAATAAATAGTTAAATGAATGGTTAAATTAATAGTTAACAGAGTCGTAAAAGTATCAATTTTGAATTATCGTAAGTTAAGTTGTTAGGTTTTAAAGGTGGGAATACTGATCAATTTAAATGGGGTCGAAAGTTAAATTATAAGGTATATCTGTAATGAATGTAATTGTGGCACCGGATACAAAATTGTGAGGTCCACGTTACATGGATGTAAATGTTGACATCATATATTATATCATGTCATATTGTATTAAAATATCTAGGCAATTTTTGGTAAAAGGAATTGCATACAAATTAGTGTAAAACTCACTTCATTTACTAAATAATGTATTTTCACCACGAAACTTGTGCCAATTAGATTTCATTTAGATTGTTTTGGCAGCATTTATTTTGAAATGTATAAAACCAAAGCTATGAAACAATTATTGTGTAGTTTGCTACTTTTTTTTTCCGAAAATTTATACTTCCAGATAGCTACTAATTGGTTTTCCTCTGCAGGTGCAAATTGGTGTTATTTGGTGTTCCCATGACTACAATAGAAATGAGATATCAGTATTTCAAAGAATAAAGAATGTGATTCCAAAACGCGTTAAGTCCATTTTTAAGGAAGGACTGGGCTAATTTTTGTATCCACCGGTCTACGAACTAAGGAGTTTTCAAGTGACATGCATAATATCACAGTCTTTTAGACAAGGATTGGCTTGTTTTGGAAGAAAACATGCTTAGGGGCTCAAACATAAGCCTACTTTTATATATGAATAATAAAATAATAGAATTAACTAAATGGACTGAGTGGGTTTTGGGATTACACTCTTATTATTAATGAGCTTATACCTATATTGGGTTCGTGTATAAGTTCGTAGCGTTTTTCTTTCGCGTGTTGAAACTCCAGTTGCTATGGGCTTATTTATCGATTGCCATTTTTATTTGAAGTTCAATTGAATCGGTCATTTGTAAAACCACATGAGTCACAGAAAATAAGTTTCGAGAAAAATATAAAAACTACCTATAGTTAAAGGATTTTCTGTTAGGTCTGTGAAATTTTTACAGAAAGACCATACATTAATACGTCTGATTACGAAAGTATTGTATCTTAATTATCTCATTTCATATCACCTTAAAATATTTTTTTAATTTCTTGGACTCATGTTGTTTTAACAAGTACCAACAAGTTATAACATGTACAAGTTATAACAACTCCAGTATCCTGATAAAATATGAAGTGTATTGTTTTTGTAGTGTGAAATACATTATTATGCAGTTTTCAATCAATTTATATTGTTATTTTTATTTAATATTCAAAATTATTCGTATCATTCACAAATTAAATTCAAAATATCATAGCCGACTTAAAAAAAGTATAATTTTCATACCAATGTGTCACATGTTTAATGACAATGTATGAGTACAGACATATCTTTATCCATTGTATGTTGAGTAATCTGTGTAATCAACATACCCATGAACCAACAACACTACAATGAAGAAGTGAACACAATCAAATTCATAGCACAAGAAAACGGATACAATCCAAACATAATAGACAACATCATAAGTTTGACAAAACAAAACTTAACAAACACATAAATTTATTTCACAAAACACAACACAAACACAAGAACGCAAAAATACATCACACTAACATATAAAACAAAAACACACATAAGATCGCATCTTCATTCAGAAAACAGAAATACAACATAACATACAGAACAGAAAACACACTACAAAGACATCTCAACACACAAAAAACACAAACAAATAAATACGACCACACAGGTGTATACAAACTCACATGTAATAGTTGCGACAAGTTCTACATAGGACAGACAGGCAGATCATTCCAAACTCGCTATACAAAGAACACATTAAAGCTATAACCAGAGGACACAACACATCTTGATCACATAACCAATGCCAACCATACATACAATAACATAAATGACATGGAAATTTATTAAACAACCCAAGAACCAAAAACTCAACACACTAGAACAATACTTTTATACAAACACACTAAAACACACCCTGATCAAATTCAACATTTTTTCAGTACACGGACACTATTCGACTCCACAATCCAACACATTCCAACAATAAAACACACCCTCCTAACAGGCAGAAAGTTCGAGATGACGCTGCGATCTAGTAGGCTCTGATGATGGTGCGTGATGCACTGAAACAGCTGTAAGCCGGACGAATATTACATATTTAACATGAGTAAGTCCACTAGTTCATCAATTAAACATATCTTTAGTTCACAATAAGAAAAATAATATACATTTTATTGCATATTATCTCTCCAAAAAAGATTGTGTTTCTTGCTTTGGGATCTCTGTTCGAGGACTTTTTCTCTTTATATCAAGCACTTCTACAGGTCCTTGAAGGTACACAGGTACACATCTTGTTCATTTTTGCTTTCAATTGACGTAGTGGACTCATGTGGTTTTACAAATGACCGATTCAATTGTTGTGCTTGAGTTTACATATTGAAGTTTTCATTTTTGCAAATAATGAGTAGAGCCGTACATGCTATAAAATGGAGTGTCAAGTGGAAAAAGTGGAACATTTCAGATACATTCTTTTTGAGATCAATAGAGGGGCGAAAGCAGCGGAGGCGGCCTGAAACATTTGCGCCATGTATGGAGACAATGCTATCGGAAAGAACACGGCAAGAAAATGGTTTTCTCGTTTTAAGAAGGGTCGTTTTGACATTAGTGATACTCCACGTTCAGGAAGACCTTCTGGGTTTGATGAAGACCATATAAACAGATTAATCCACAATGAACCACGTCAGTGTATCCTAGAACTGGCAAAGGTGATGAACTGTGACCATTCCACCATCATGCGATACTATTGCCACCAACTGAGTATCTACCACTGTGGAAAGATCAGTTCATAATGTTATCTTGAAAAAGGATGATAATAATGATGATGATGATAACAGTGATAATAGCAACGATGATAACAGTGATGACGATAATGGTGATGAACATAATGATGGTGTTGATAATGATAATGATGATAACAGTGAAGTAAATGATGATGATTGTAATGACGACGGTGACGAATATGATAGTAATGTTGAAGATGAAGATGGACTGAAAACTGGCCAGTGAATAAAGACAAACTAGTGCAAAATACCATAAGAACTTGATCAAATTTACTAACAATATACAGTTTGACAAATTATAATGAAAGAAAAGTACATAATTCATCCATCTATATTGCCTATAAAGTAACTCTTAGAACAATATAAAGTAATTATATGAACATAGTTTAAGGTAAACCAATGCATGTAGTATTACTCCACAGTAATGGAGCATGCAGACTGTAATAATGCATTATGCAACGAGCCTATAATGATAGTAATTAAGAAGCGAGTACGGATGTTTATGAAACGAGCGCAAGCGAGTTTCATAATTTTCATACGAGCTTCTTAATTACCATTATAGGCGAGTTTCATATGACTTTTTATGCTCGACCATATTTCTAACTTGAAATTACCGGTATTCAGATGTATACATTTTATTTGTATCTGACAAGATCGGAAGTGACCTTGTTCTAGGTCGTGAATTGTGAGATGTGCGCAGACGCGAAAGTATTGATTTTTTCCGAGGAACAATAATGTCATTGACCTTGATGTAATCCCGTTAAACTTGATAATATTATAACCTTATTATTGAAATCGACATTGAAAAACGAGATGACAAATTGAATTTATTTGAATATTATTTACAATTAACGCTAATTATTATAGTAACAGAACATAACCTTCTGCGACAGTATTGGATTTCCAGCCTCTGTGACTTTTCGCTAATTCTCTTTCGATTGCATATCTTTAGGAATCATATATGAATCAAATTCTACTTTTGCGAAGTCTGAATATTCATATCTTCAATATCATTGGTGTCCAATAGTTTTTAATGTTACTGTAGGTGTATTAATTTCATCTATTAAATATAATAATCGTAAGGATGGCACTGCAATAAAAATTAGGAGAATAACCGATACTTGCGGTTTTATAACGGTACAAAGCTGACTTGTCATTGGCTGAACACATGTAAGCTGAGTTATCATTGGCTGAAGACCTGTACTTTAATGAGTAGGTGTACTTTAATGACATGCATTAAAGGACTGCTACCAGGTGTATAATTAGTACATTTCGGCATGGTCGAGCATAAAAAAAGATGAAGAGAAGAGTGACGATGATGATGATCATTGTTATGATAACGATGATCAAGGTTATGATGATAACGATGATCAAGATTATGATGATAACGATGATCAAGTTTATGATGATAACGATGATCAAGGTTATGATGATAACGATGATCAAGGTTATGATGGTAATAGTTGTGATTATAATAGTGATGAGGATAATGATAGTTATTATTTTAGTTGGTTATTTAATGACGCTGTATCAATTACTCGCTTGTTTAGCGTCCATGGAATTGAAGATAAACGGCATTTGGCGAGATGATGTTGGGATTCGCCGTAGATTACCTGGAATTTTACTTACGGTTGGGGAAAACATAAGAAAAACTCAGCCATATAATCAACTCAAGCGAAAATTGAACCCACGCCCGAGCACAACTTCGGGTCAGCAGGCAAACGCCTCAGCCGACTGAGCTACACCGGTGGCTGATTATTAGATGCGGGATATGAAGTTGTTTCGTATCAGAATATATGTTACGTGCCGCGCCGTTCGTCTTTTGTGTACCTGGAAAAGTGAAGTTGTTTCATACGCAATGTGTGCAGTTGTGTTGTCCTGCTGAAGTATTTAGTACGAGTTGAATAGTGTAGTGCTGATCCATTCATAATGTCGAAGTCAAAACGTTAAATTCGCTTAGAGATACGAAATGCAATTAAGAAGTATAAGAGTGATATTTTATGTATTGACGAAGACAATATCGTGTGTAATGTATGTAAAATTGAAATAAAAACCAGAACAACTCAGGCTATAGAGAAACACTGCAACAGTACATCGCACAGGAAATGCATTGAAATGAAATCTGAGGAACAATAATCATCATCATCATCATCATCATCATCATCATCATCATCATCATCATCGTCGTCTAAACGACACGTGCAACATGATACTCAGTGCAAATATTCCTCTAAAGAAATTGAGTGATCCCCATTTTAGAGTTTTTCTTCAGAAATTCTCTCGATACAAAAACTGTTTAAGCGATAGGCGAAGACGATTGAGCTTCGACAACTTACGAGGATATATCGTCGTTTACTGCAACGCTGGTAATTGCATCAATGATGATGAGGACTGAACTTGCAAGGTATGTGCTACACTACTACAGTACGTTATTTTTCTTTTCCTTCTGACTGTACGGAGATACAGTAGCATGTTGACGTCGTCCGTTTACGTTTAAAACCTGTTGAGTCAATGGTCTGAAAAAAATGTAATATATAGTAAATGTGCACCTACATTCAACGATAAGTCATCCCGCATCCACTGTCTACTGATTATTACAATGACGATTATGATGATAATGATGATAAAAACGACTGTTTAAATTACAAAGCACCGCTCCATTTCTCTCAATTCCATTTTAAAATATAAATTTACAAAGTAAAAGAGCTCGTCTATCTCTCTCTCTTTCTCTCTCTCTCTCTTTTTTGCAAGTAGAAATGTCAAGAATTTTAGATTTTCTCTCATATGCACTGTAAAAAAGTGAAAGTTATTCCCTCAATTACGGGATGTCCAGCAAATAACTTCAATTGTGAATTAGAACGATATTTCAAAATTGGGAAAGATATTTTTCAGACACCCTGTTGTGCAAGATCCAAGTCCTTGGTATCAGCACGCCTGTTGACTGTTGGAGCACAAGTGTAGAATACCTCTATTATTATCCTAAATCACAAAGAGTTTGAAACCCCTGCAAATCAGCCTTATTAACCGCAGACTTCGTGAATATCATAGTCGTCCACTTGTTAACGATGCGGAGAGCAATTAAATTCCATATTGCGAGTGCTGCTCTCTATCGTTTTCTGCACTTCAACCAACGCGTTATGGGCCAGATCCGTACTCCGTGGGGTTTTTCTTACGTACAAGAGATTAGAGGAAAAACAGCGCCTATGCCAATGACATTAAGTCACTTTTAAATAGGAGACTGTCAGATTAAGATACAGCGATAAACAATCAGAATAAAGCGAAACTGAAGACATTTTGGAGAAAATTTGCCTTAATAACAGCCATATTCATAACGAATGCCGGTATGGTAAAAACTGCAGAAATTATTAAATTATGTTAAAGAAGATGATAAGTAACGGAAAAAGTAATAGAACAAAATATAGGAAGAAAAAAATAATAATAAAACTGATATAAGAAAGAGAAAAGTGACACAAACAAAAAAGGTAGAAATGATGAAAGTATGTGGAAAGAGAAGAAATTAATGAAAAATACAGGAACATCGTTTTATTTTACTAACATTTCTAATATTAACATGGCTATAACTTTGGATTAACGGTTGAGAACTGGAAACGCCGTTTGCTACCCCCTTCCACGCTACGACTAGAGTTCGATTATACTGGCGTAAAATACAAACAAACCACTTTACTAGGCATAGTAGGGAAGAAAAGTAGTTCATCCATTTACGTACACTACGAAATATCGCGATTTTGAGTTCGATGATTTTCATTAGGTTTTTGTTTAATCAAAATACAGTACTGTATTAACAATAAGTTTTCTTACTCACGAACTGAGCTATCCATTCGGACGTATTCATTACTGTCTACAGAACATTAGCGTACAATATAGAGAATGAAGTTAAATTGAAAAATAATCATACTATTGATATTTAAACACATTTTTTTTAAATGGTGGCCTTAATTTCGATATAGACTTCAGTTCTTTTATGCATATTATCGCATTATAGACTATTGTACCTAATTCAAATTATCAGTTTCGTCCTTCGTACTAGTAACTTATGTTTCCGGTTTCTTATGGTTGTTGGCATGTTATTTTGTACTTCTAATAAATAAACGGATATTGGGCCCTTCTATTAAGTAAATTTTATAACAATTCAAAGTGAGATCTATGCAATGAACAAACAAGGGTGTGGTTTTTCGCTATTAAAAGGAAAGTTTATCATTTTGAGTGAAGACATATTAAAAGAGGGCATTTTCATCGGTCCATAAATTCACAAAGTTAAGGCAGACCCTTTGTTTGAAGAAAGACTTTCCGTTACAGAAAGAATGGCATGGCGCGCTTTCAAAGAAGTTTGCTCAAATTTCCTTGAAAATTCTAGGGCATAGAACTACATAGAAATTGTTGTAGAAACCATGTTAAGTGCATATGACAAAATGGAGTGTAATATGTCTCTCATAATACACGGTTTACATTCTCATTTGGATTTACTTTCTCCTAATTTTGGAGCGGTAAGCGACGAGCATGAGGAAAGATTTCATCAGGAAATATCTGGAATGGAAAGGCGATATAAAGGAAGATCATCATCCAGCATGCTTGCAGACCATTCTTTCACATTTTCAGCACATTTATAAACAGGTTCAAGTCCGAACTGACGAAATGCTTTCAAAGCCTACTATACTGTATGTGTATATATATATATATATATATATATATATATATATATATATATATATATAATGAAACATTTCATAGCGTGTTTTCGAAAAGCCATTGATTGAATTCCCAATGTGTTCAATCAGTTTAAGGGAGCAATGCATTATGATAATAAATGATTGAGATAATTCTAGTTGTGTACTTTAAATGTGCAGAAATTTGATGAGAACAAATGTAACATTACTGTGTTTGAAGTCTTGTAACAATAAATGAGAATTTCATTTGACTTTAATGAATTTTTCCGCAATTCTTCTCCCTCTCACGAAATTATCAATGTAATATCACGAAATTACCAAGGTTATCATGAAATAACCAACCTTTTAGCTTGAGTTGTAAAAGTGGTTTTTGGCACTTGTTCAAGAACGTGTCCAATCTTTTATGTCTCCAGATTTGTACAGCAAATTATCGTCTTTTAGATGAAAAACTGGAATAAGGATATATTTACACATTTGCATTTTAAATTAATTTTCATGAAATTATCACGAAATTACCAATGTTTACCCTATATGTTATGTTATATGTTAAGTTAAGTTACGTTACGTTATATTATATTATATTATATTATATTATATTATATTATATTATATTATATTATATTATATTATATTATATTATATTATATTATACTTAAATCCTTTAAAATTCCCTTTCATGAGGTTCAGAAGATTGTAATGGAAATTCTGAAGGCCTCTCTTCAAATTCTACACTATCATTTATACGTTAACACGTAAATTTTTGTTTTAATGTACAAATCGAATCATTATTTTGCTCGTTTCATTTCCCCTTATCTTTTATGTTTCTTAATTCCGGATCTCAGTGGTCAACCTGACTTGAGGACGGATGATTTGAAATCTTAATAGTATTATATTATATTATATATTATATTATAATATATATTATATTATATTATATTATATTATATTATATTATATTATATTATATTATATTATATTATATTATATTATATTATATTATATTATATTATATTATATTATATTACATTATATTATATTATATTATATTATATTATTTTATATTATATTACATTATAAAAATGCTAACATCTAATTAAAATGAATTGTAATATTCAAACTCAGATAATTTAGTTACCGGTATTCCATAAAATATCCATAGCGTTTGTGTCAAAATTAGTTCAGAGAAACGTTAAATTAAATTAGAAGATTTATTTCCTCCTAATTTTAAAGTGTTAAGTGACGAGCATGAGGAAAGATTTCATCAAGAAATATCTGGAATGGAAAGGCGATATAAAGGAAGATATCATCCAGCATGCTTGTTGACCATTGTTGGTTCCTTCTAAAACACAGTCCCGGGTCTAGTTATAAATAGAAGTCATCCAGAAAATTATTTTAAATACAAGTTCAAGTTCCGAGATTTTTCTCATTATATGCATGAAATATTTTTATTTTTGTTGTGTTGTAAACTATGTAACATAATTTCTGTATTCAGTACACATTTTTCAAGTATTATGAGGCATTTTGAATCCTTAGAGTGTTTTAATTTTATCAGTAGCAGTGAAAAATTTAAAACAAACAAGTTTTGTCAAAAAAATTCAATTGATCTTCCCCTGAAAACGGTACATGATAGGGCAATTTGGATTTTTAATTCAGATTTAGGGCACATATATTAGTAATATTCACCTATTTTTATTTTGGAGCAAGACAAAAAGAAAAAAATTTTTGTTCAGTGTTATTAATAATAATTTAAAAAATGAGGAGAAAACGAAAATCAAAATGGTATTAACTTATTTAGCATACGGTATATGAATATATAATAATTTACTTTGTTTAATTCCAGAGCCTTTAAATGATTAAGTTTCCATGGTGTTTCGAAATCGAAAATCGAAAAACCGAAAGAGAATTGGGAGGACAAATTTAAAAGGTACGCAAAACGCGTCCTTGCAAGGGGTTGGGGGCTGTACAAAACTAAATATGTGAGCTCCAAGCCTGTTGGCCACTAGTCTCACTCCGGGTTACGCTGCTCCACTGAAGGAGCTCTAGAAAATTTTGAAGGGGTTCCCGAAATTGGACGTAACCTCTTAGGTGCCAAATACGCGAGGGGGACTGAGATTTGATCAAGTGATCACGGAACGGGGCGAGGAGGAGATGGCTGGTGTTTGCCGTTAGGATGGCAAGACGCTGTCATCTGCTGTTCGATGACAAGGCATGTGAAGGCCGTCGGAAGAAGCGCCGTGAAATCTAAATCTGCAATTTGAGAGGTCCCTGTCCTTTCAAACTGCGACTAATTGAGTAACCTCGTACATTTAATAGACAATTTATAGGTTCTGAACTAGGGCATACGTCGTTTACAAGAAGAGGGGGATATATATGGGGAAGGGCATATAGGTCCGTGGCCCATTTCTTATAGGGCTCATCCCGACATTTGTCTTACGCCTTAGGAAAACCACGGAATACCTTAGGCAGGATGAGTTGACTCATATATAAGAGACTAGCCAATTTGGCTATTATGTAGGAGGTGATTGTTGTCATGAGCCTTGTTGAATCGTCTCAATTTAGAGACCAGCTATTTGGCTTTATGGTGGCTCAATTACGAAGGGAGGGGAGAGATGTAATTATTAATTAATTTAGAGTAATTAGGGAGATTCATGGGGATATGTGTGCAGGTCCGTGGCCCATTTCTTTTAGGGCTCATCCCGACATTTGTCTTAGCGCCTTAGGAAAACCACGGAAAAACCTTAGGCAGAATGAGTTGTCTCAATATCAGAGACTAGCCAGTTGGCTCTTAGGTACCATGCTGTTTCATACTTCTAGCTGTTTTATTTCTTTTGAGATGGTCAACTGTGTTTTATTTGCTTTGTGAGTTTGCACTGCTTAATAAATGTTGTTCATATATTAATCCTACATAGTCAATTTTGACATTTTGGGTGCTATTCATAGACATTTCGCAGCACGCGCTACGAGCGTACTAAACTAGCCCCGGCTATCCACTGGTTACTTGTACAGAATTCAAATCATATCCTATCGCTAACACTGGTTTATGAATACGAAAAACTCTGATCATCCACCGGAAACCCGCGCTAAAAATGTCTATGAATACGGCCCAATATGTTTAGGAATTTTAAAATGATTACTTTAATAATTTCTTTGGTCTGAGTTGCCCTCGAGCTGCTCGGTTTCTAGGATCAGTCCGCTGTAGGCCTACACATGTAAATGTGGGCGTGAAGTGCGTACGACTCAAGTGATGCATTAGGTCCGCGATATGAGAGTTGGCACCGGCCACGCATACAGATAGCTCGTCTGCATCATTTGCATAACTGATGCACATGTGCGGCCCTCCCCACACAATCCATTCCGGCGATCGCCTATACTTGGAAAATTTTCACATTTTCAGCACATTTATAAACCGGTTCAAGTCCGGACTGACGAAATGCTTTCAAAGCTTATTGTGTATATACTGTGTATATATATAATATGAAACATTTCATAGCGTGTTTTGAACTCTCAATGTATTCAATCAGTTTAAGAGAGCAATGCATTATGATAATAAATTATTGAGATAATTCTAGTTTTGTTCTTTAAATGTACAGAAATCTGATGAGAACAAGTGTAACATTGAAAAAATACTTTGCAGAACGAAAGTTATATTTTTGTTCGAATCAAATTTCTTCAAATTTAAGGGACAAAACTAAAATTATTTCAATCATTTATTAACATAATACACTGCTTTCTTGAATTTACTAAACATCTGGGAATTCAATAAATGACTTTCCCAAAGCACGCTATGAAATGTTTTATATAAGACAATTTTCATCTCGAAAAGGAAGCAAAAACGTTCAAAATTGTATTAAACTTTTTGTTTGAAATATCTTAAAGAGTAACCCCTGAAATTAATTACATTACTTACCGTTCATCCTATACACACACACACACACACACACACACACACACACACACACATATATATATATATATATATATATATATATATATATATACACACACACACACACACACACACACAGAATGAACGGTAAGTAATGCATTATTAATAATAATAATAATAATAATAATAATAATAATAATAATGTTATATATATAATTCCACAATTTTCTCCGAAGGGCAGGTCTTTCACTGCAAACCCAGCATTCTCCAATGTTTCCTATTTTCTACCCTTCTCTTAGTTTCCGCATACGAACCATATATCTTAATGTCGTCTATCATCTGATATTCTTCTGCCCCGAAATTTTCTTCCGTTCTACATTCCTTCCAGTATATTGTCAGTTTACATGCAAACAAATTGTCAAAAATATAATTTCTGACAAAAAAAGCGTATATAAAGTACATAATGTATGTGTATAAACTTAGAACTGGAAAATACAATACACATAAAGAGAAACAACTTACTAATGATAATAATAGTTTGTGGATTCTGTTTTGTGATGAACATTGAAACGCTTTTCTCTCAAAAGTAATACAGTGTGTCCACCATGAACCTGACACATTTCATTTGGCTGCCAAAAATCAATGAATGAAAGTAATTGGTAACATGCATTGCAATATGTAGAGAAACTGTGGAAATTTCGTTGGCTATTTTTAAAAACCCGCGGGAGAAGTTGTACGTGGCGCTGCGGTAGCTTAAGTCAAAATGGCGACAGCGCAAGAGAGAGCACAAGCGATCTGGTGGTATGCTGAAACAAATTCGGTGATTCAAGTGCAACGCAACTTTCGGCGCGTGTTCCAGAAGGAACCACCATCACGGAACACCATTAAGACATGGAAACAGCAACGGGAAGTGTGGTGATATTGCATGGTGGCGGTAATGTGCGCGCATCAGAGGACCGTGTAGCAGCACTGAGACAGGCGTATGAACGAAGTCCACGCAAGTCAGTTCGACGAGAACTGCAGATGCCGAAGTCCACGGTACATGAGATACTGCATCGCTCTCTTGGGTTTCATGCATACAAATTGCAGTGGTTCATGAACTGAAACCAGATGACGGCAATAAGAGGCAGGCATTTGCTATGGACATGTTACAGCACATTGATGAAGACCCAACATTTTTAATTCGCATTGCTTTTTCTGATGAGGCCACTTTTCATTTATCGGGCAAAGTCAACACACATAATGCGCGTATTTGGGGGTCAGAAAACCCACGCTGCATTGTGGAACACATTCGTGACAGCCCGAAATTAAATGTGTGGTGCGGATTGATGCACAATTTGATCATCGGCCCCTTTTTCTTTGCAGAACAAACAGTTACGCGCAATATCTACCTCAACATGTTGGATCAATTTGTTGTGCCTCAGTTAATGCATTTGCAGCCGAACATCACCTTTCAACAGGACGGCGCCCCACCACATTGGAGCCTGATCGTTCGAGAATTTCTCGACACACAATTTCCCGGTCGCTGGATTGGGCGTGTTGGACCGACAAGATGGCCACCTCGATCACCGGATATTACCCCTCTAGACTTTTTCTTGTGGGGATATGTCAAGAACAAAGTGTATACAGGCCACAAAATTCGTGATCTTCAACAGCTACGCGGCCGCATAAGAGATGCCGTCAATTCCGTTACGCCCGAGATGCTTCAGAAGACCTGGCAGGAAATTGAATTCAGGCTAGATGTTCTTCGTGTAACGAGAGGATCTCATGTTGAGGTGTACTGATTTTTTTAATAAAACTTGGTGAGTTACTCTTGATATTGCATGCATTCTTTTCTTTTTACCTCAAGCAGTATGAATTATACAGCAATTTCAAATGTGTCAGGTTCATGGTGGACACCCTGTATTTCTGACTTAATGTAAACCGACGATAGGTTATTATGTCATGTCATTATATCGTATCATATATACGGGTATCATATCATATCATATCATATCATATCATATCATATCATATCATATCATATCATATCATATCATATCATATCATATCACATATCATATCATATCATATCATATCATATATCATATCATATCATATCATATCATATCACATACCATACCATATCTCATATCATATATAACATAACATATATTTCGTTGTGTTGCGTTGTATTATATTATATTATATTATATTATATTATATTATATTATATTATATTATATTATATTATATTATATTATATTATATTAGGAATCAGGATGTCCGAAATATAATGCAGGTATCAGGAGATATCTTACAATCAGTGGAAACTAAACGCCTGATATGGTATGGGCATCTTCAGAGAATGTCAGCCGACCGCTGGCCTAATAAGGTCTTCAACTGGACTCCCGGAAAAAAAAAAAAAGAAGAGGGAGGCCAATGAAAAATGGAGCAGGGTGGTTCAGGAGGATAGGCTATGATCTGCAGGGTCTACAAATGGGCGATTGGCAAAACCGGAGTACCTGGAAGTTGAGTAGCGGGAGACGTAAAATTACTCGAATACATATATTATATTATATTATATTATATTATATTATATTATATTATATTATATTATATTATATTATATTATATTATGAAAATGATAACATCTAATTAAAATGAATTGTAATATTCAAACTTAAATAATTTAGTTATTCCATAAAATATTTATAGCGTTTGTGCCAAAATTAGTTCAGAGAAACGTTAAATTAAATTAAAAGAATTTTTTTCAAGAATATATCCATTTAATTTTAATTGAATTTATTATGTGTTGCTTATTGAAAACCTGACGTAATATCAATACAGATGTTTATGGTTTCTTTGGGCGAGAGTGTGTATGAGTCCATTCGACAGGCATTAAGCAGTGTTATTAAAACGTTCATGGTTTCTTGGAATCGAGCATGTACGAGACCACTCGTTGGATGTGTAAAGCCAATTCATGTTTATGACTTCTCTGGAAGCGAGTGTGTTTGAGTCCACTCGACGTATGTGTGATAGATATTCAAATTCACATGGCCTTTTTGGGAAAGTGAGCGTGTTAATTCACTTGACGGACATACGTATAATTATTTCAATCCAGTTATTTCTATGAAAGCGAATGTGTATGAAACCACTCGATGTACTGTATATGTAATATAGATTCAAATGCGTATTACTTCTTTGTGGGAAAGTGCGTAACAGTTCACTTCAGGGATATGAATAAAATGTAAATTCGAATAAGATAAGGTAATGTTTTCACTAAGCATGTCTTTCCGATCTAAAATTCCAAAGTTTTTATAACACTTCATTATATCATAACTGAATATCTCCATGATTATCTTAAAGGTCATATCTAAGCTTAGTATTTCAGCTACGTCTAAGCTGGAATACAGTTGCCTACTCTCATACTGTACCTGACGTCACAGTCCAGGGATACGTCCCGTCTGATCAACATAGAACCGCATCTTACTCACGCTCACTCTACTGGGTGTTCAGTTCAAAATGTGTCATGGCTCGCTGTATGTCGTCACGTGGCTATCCGATGGGCCTAGACATGGTCGACCGTGGCCTAGAGAATTCAATCTTCCTACACTTCCGCAGAGGTGTATTACCTATGTGCCAGAGAAGTTGCCTAGCAAGTACGGCGTTCATTCCGAAGAGTACTTACCGATACGTACGGTACGCCTGTAGTGGCAGGAATGTGAACTGTTTGGAAACACGTACTGAGGTGAGTTTTTTTCTTACTGTCGGGATATGGGGAGAGGGTTAAGACGATTACTTACGTATTTTTTGCCATTAACTTCTACGGTCAACATGGACACGGAGCATTCGATTTGTACTGTGGAATGTTGACGTAGCCTACGCAACCGATGATAACAAATGCCCTGCGTACGACTTGCCCGCGCAAAACACAGTTCGAAAGAGGTTATGGTAGCACACAGACTTTACAGACCGCCATCTGTTGCTACGACATTCAAGTTATACCGTACACGTTCTCAAGTTCAGATTGAACGCCTTGAATAATAGGCAACTTCTCTGACATAAAAGCTGAAACTCGCTTCAAATCGCTGACTCACAACAGTGACGTCATGACACACTTTGAAATGAACACCCAGTAGTTTGTGTTGAAGCCGGAACACGGTCATAGTGAGTGCTTTAAACCAGTGAAGTGTGAAAGT
This sequence comes from Periplaneta americana, assembly GCA_025594305.2. Classification (NCBI taxonomy): domain Eukaryota; kingdom Metazoa; phylum Arthropoda; class Insecta; order Blattodea; family Blattidae; genus Periplaneta; species Periplaneta americana. The sequence continues at coordinate 35,302,514 of JAJSOF020000009.1, forward strand.
CGTATTATTTACTTAACATAACATTTGTATTTGTGACGAGGTAAAATGCCGAAGACAAAAAGTTCGAAGTATGACTTAATTCAGGAGTTCGGAGCCAATAATAATTTACATTACACGTAAGTTGTGCAAAGTATATATAAAAGTTACAAGAAAACAGTGCATTGAAAGACACTGCAATACAAAAAGGCATAGAAATATGGTTGAACATAACTCAAAAAGCAGTACCATCAAACTCAGAGAGAGTACGATAAGAAATCCATGTTTTGCAGGGATCTACGTGCCATGATGGTCAATGCCAATATACCGCTTAATAAATTTAACAATAAACACTTTAGAGAATTTCTAGAAAAGTACAGGAAGGAGCATATTCCAAGTGACCCCCAACTCCGTCAGCACTTTGTACCCATACTTTACGAAGAAAAAATGTTTGTCACGCAGGCAGGCCCTGGCCAACTTCGGGCTGTTGCGCCGTTAGATTATAAAGTCAGTAGTTGCTCTACTTTTATTTCAGTACATATACATCTTGATTACAGACACACGAAAACACACCCTAACGAAATTATCAACACACAACTCAATTTCAGAAAACACACACTCTTCGACTCTACATTATACCACACGAACACACCCTCACAGGAAACAATTTTTTTTTATTTTAGTAGGTTATTTTACGACGCTTTATCAACAGCATAGGTTATTTAGCGTCTGAATGAGATGAAGGTGATAATGCAAGTGAAATGAGTCCGGGGTCTAACACCGAAAGTTACCCAGCATTTGCTCATATTGGGTTGAGGGAAAACCCCGGAAAAAACCTCAAGCAGGTAACTTGCCCCGACAGGGAATCGAACCCAGACCACCTGGTTTCGCGGCTAGACGCGCTAACCGTTACTCCACAGGTGTGGACGGAAACAAAACAAGAGGCGCCAAAACCAACAACGACCAGTTCTGAGGATGACCCATAAATAGGTCGAAACATGTAAACAAGATATGTTAGAATTTAACACAAGAAAGTCTTATCATACATATTTCGAAATTTTATTTCAGGTTGGATGTACTCAACGAACATGCAGTAAAAACATGTTTGTCTGTCTCTTTTTTTTTTGCTGCATCACCTGGGTTCCACCTACTATATAGAGCAGTAGTGTCAGAGTTGTAAGCTCCGAAACCGGTTGTGGTGCTAGAGACGTCCAGTCGGAGCGTGAACTTGCTTATGTCTGTGGAAGCACCGGAGCACGAGTTGTAGTGGAGCGCTCCGCTCCGTTTAGGCTGTGTCTGACAACGCTGATATAGACTATGTACCCGCAACTTGAGTCTTTTGGCACAGTCTACTATATACAGTCGCGAAGCTCAATATGTAGTAAAAATGCAAACATGGGTAGTTGCCCACCACTAGAATCGCTACTATCGCCTCATCATCGCAGATCTCTCTCCTAGTAGACGACAAAATATGTTACACTTTCGTTGTTTTCTTTTGGAAATATTAACACCTTCCTTCCATTATTGAAATATTAAATGCATAAAGTTAATTTATTATTTTAATGAAGTATATTAAATTCCACCATAAACTCGAAGATACCTGCAAGAAATAGGTTAATATTATTTTTGTTTGTGCAAAACGAACTGAAATTTACTATAATCGCTTCACTCATTCAAGATTATAGCGATAATTAACTATGAAACCAATAAATATTAATTTGCATTTCCCTTTACAACAATAATAATGGAAAAATGAATTAATGGAGTAACTTACGTGTACCGGTACTTGTAGTGTAGGTTTACGTAGTTAACAAAGTGGGATGAGGTTAAGCAATAATAATCACACCAGAGTTGGAAATAAAACGTGATCAATAAATTTTATTGTAACAGACTTTTAACAACTATAACTAAAAACATCCTTTGTCTCTAATAATCCCACCAGTAAAATAAAACGTAATTATTCAAACTTAATTATTGTATTTTAGCCATTAAGATTTTTTCATTACAACCAATAACAAACATTTACAAGCATCAATGTGAAATACGCAACGAGCTAGCACTCGATGGAAATACGACACAGTCCAAAGTCGACCGTGGACAGTCTATTGTTTCTAGTTGCTAACCGCTTCGAGCGCTTTATCACGAGATTTGCAAAAAATCACCTCAACCTTCGCGACTGTATATAGTAGACTGTGTCTTTTGGTAGCAGGAATACTAAGCTTAGTCATATTAACATTAATGCTTACAAGAAATTTTCATCATGTAAAATGTTAGTGAGAGAAAAATTTTATAACCTTAAATTCATACGTACGTTATTTTCCTTAAAACAAGATCGTCCTCATGATTGTCCTAATCCCTCGGTTGGTGTGGAGGCACGGAGTGCGCCATTGATTTTCCGGTTGTGTGTGGATGGGATAATTTCTGCTTTTCTGCGCACGCCTATTTCTCCATTCAGTGTTCGCTTTGTATTAAAACATAATAATAATAATAATTATTTAATTATTTAATAATAATAATAATAATAATAATAATAATAATAATTCAACAATAAAATGTATAAGAAGATCTTAGAACTATTCAAAACAAAAACATTATTTTATTTTTAAACAAAAACATACATAAATAAAATGATACTTCAAGAACAGTTCTACTAATTCCAATCAAAACAGAACCAAGACCTTAAAAGATAGTAAAGTACTGTTACTGAGTATGTAAATTGGCATATTTTATGCTCTACAGACTGAGAAAGTGATTTAGAATTTCTCGTTATAAAATTGTTTTTGAAATCTTAAACCTTTTGCTCGCCCCTGATGTTGTTTAATAGACTCACAATGTCTATCACCCTTTAACTTTGAAAAAATTAATTTCAAGATTTTACGTCTAAATAAAGCTACAAAATTAAAATAAATTAAAGGGCCTCGTTAGTTAAAGTCAGAGATTTCCTCCCTTTCTACAAATGCGGCATAACTACTTGGACGGACAGTAGATAGCAATCTGAATTTTTTTGAATATTCTCGGGTCGGGCAGAAGTGAAGATTGTTGAAGTACGTGGAAGTAGGTACAGATTATTTCAACATGAGTTACTAGATACGAAGGGCGAAACTGGCAATATGGAATTAGATGCAATAGTCTGGAGTGCGATAATATGAAAAAGAACTGAAGCCTGTATCGAAATGAAAGCATTCTTTTCATTGAATTGTGTTTAAATATATTGAATTATGATTATTTTTCAATTTAATTTAGTAAATGTGCTGTAGACAGTATAATATACACTGCCAAGATCTTTAATAGAATTTTCCTAATAATACAGACTTATTCTTAATAGAATAGTTAAATTTTATTAAAGAAAAACCTAATTTATCAAACTCAAAATCGACATATTTTTGTTTCATTAATGGATGAATTCCATTCTTCCCTCCTATACCTAGTTCAATAGAGTGATTTTTTTTACGCCAGTATCATCGAAATCCAGTCTTTTATTGAGCAAGCGGATTTTGAGTTCATCTAAAATAATAGATAATTAATATTAAAAATGTTAATAAAAATAAAATGATGTCCCTGTATAAGAACGCTCTTAAAAATATTCAATTAATATCATAGAAAAGGCCGTTTTTTAACGAAAAATTGTGTGGTGTACAGAGTGCTCCGCGCGCCTGGTCGTGTTACCAGAAAAGACGCGCCCGCCGAAGGATTAATGTCTCAGATATTATAAGATCAGAATTGTAACATCAGGGACGGGAAAAGTTATGACAAAGTGTGGGGAAAGTGAGAGAATAATATATAAGAGAAAGGGAGGAGGAAGGAAGAAGAAGAAGAAGAAGAAGAAGAAGAGATGAATTCAGGGCTGGGAGAAGGTGGAGAAGTAAACTAAAATGGATATTAGGGATACTGAAAGCAGAATACCAAATGCTTTTGATAGGGAAATGGAAGTCATTGTGAAGGTTGTAGAGAGTAGAATAATAGCGATGAAAAAGAGTAAGAAAACGTTAGTGCAAACAAATTAGGGGGAATAAATTGATAGAATAAGCACAGAGAAGTGACGAATGTGGACACAGAGTTGAGAAAAGATAGAATGAAAGTGTGAGAGAAAAGTCTATGAGTGAGAATGAGGGGATAAAGTGGAAGCGAAAGAGAAAAACCAAAGGTGGAAAAAGTAGCAGAATTAGCCAAAAGTGAATATTAGGGATATTGAGAGCAGAATACTAAGTGCTGATGATGTAGCAATGAAAGAGAGTGAGAATACTGACAACCTAATATTTAGTGCTGTGGAAGTAAAGGTGAAAGAAAGTGAGAAAATGTGAATACAAACAAGTTAGGGTGAAAAAAGGGATAGAATATTCGCCGAGATGCTTACAAGGAGATAAAAGCTGAAAGTTAATTATATGAGAGGGATATGGAAACAAATAATTAAAGTAAATTAACACAAAATTATCGAGGGTCATTTCAGTAAATGATTTAGGAGTGGTAACCTCTCATCACCTATACTTTTTAACTTATATAAGTTACAACGAAGAGCTAAACACAATCAAATACATAGCACAAGAAAACGGATACAATCCTAACATAATCGACAACATAATACGTAAGACAAAACATAATCACAAGAAACATAAGAACACAAAAAAAAATACATCACACTAACATACAAAAACAAAAACACACACACAAAATTGCAACCTCATTCAAGAAATTAAATTACAACATCGCATACAGAACAAATAACACTCTACAAACAACACAAACAAACAAATACAACCACACAGGTGTATACAAACTCAAATGTAACACCTGCAACAACTTCTACATAGGACAGACAGGCAGAACGTTTCAAACACGTTACAAAGAACACATCATAGCCATAACAAAATTACAAAACACCTCCACATATGCAGAACATATCACCAATGCTAACCACACCCACAGAGACATCAACACAGACATGGAAATACTACACATCCAACCAGAAAGCCAGAAACTAAACACACTAGAACAATATGAAATATACAGACACACAAAAACACACCCCCAACGAAATTATCAACACACAACTCAACTTCAAAACACACACACTCTTTGATTCTACACTATACCACAGGAACACACCCTCATAGGAAACAGAACAAGTGGCGCCAAGACCAACAACGACCAGTTCTGAAGATGACCCATAAATAGATCGAAAAATGTAAACGAGGTACGTTGAAATTTAATACAGGAAAGTCTTGCCATACATATCCCGAAGATTATATAAAACAATTTCGAATAGAGCCTTCAAACTGATAGGTTTCGTCTACAGAAACTCAAAAGATTTCAGGAATGTTGAAACTGTCTTAAAAATATATAATAGTTTAATACGAAGTAAATTAGAGTACGCATCTACAGTTTGGAACCCTCACTATCACTCGCACTCGGTCATTCTATAGAGAGTGTAGAATAAAATTATAAAACTGCTATATATGAGAAAACATTCATATTACAGCATATTCCATCCAATCTTATTAATCTATGCTTGTTGAATTTAATATACGCCTACAATTCAGTAATCGCAGGATAACAGCACAACAAATGTATTTGTTCAAAACCATAAATGGTTTAATAGACAACCCTGATATTCTACAGCTAATCAGTTTCAATATTGGTAAATAAAATTTGAGAAAGCGACGTCTCTTTTATTTACAGACATCAAAAAAACAATCTCATAAAATGTCTCCACTCTTATTAACGCTTCGAACATACAATCATCTATCAAATAAACAGGATTTAGATTTTTCGTTATCATACAATATGTACAAGAAAAAGTTATGTAAAGCATTACTTGATGTCAATGATTTAAGTACTCTTAAGAATTATTATAACTTATTCTTACTTTATTAAGCTTAAATATTTCAATGTATATCTTATGTTACAAAGAACAATATATGTATCTACAGGGACATCATTTTATTTTTACTAACATTTATAATATTAACCTGGCTATACCTTTCAATCAACAGTTAAGAACCGGAAACACCGTTTGCTACCCCCTTCCACGACTGGAGGTCGATGATACTGGCGTAAAACACAAACAAATCACTTTATTGGGTATAGGAGGGAAGGAAAATAGTTCATCCATTTACGTAACCTAGGGAATATCGCGATTTTGAGTTTGATAACTTTCATTAGGTTTTTGTTTAATCAAAATACAGTGCAGTATTAACAATGAGTGTTTTTACTCACGAACTGAGCTGTCCATGCGGACGTAGTCATTATCCAGTGTATATTATACTGTCTACAGCACATTAGCGTACAATATAGATAATGAAGTTACATTGAAAAATAATCATAATATGGATATTTAAACACATTTTTGAAAATGGTAGCCGTTCATTTCGATACAGGTTTCAGTTTTAATGTGCATATTATCGCACTATAGACGATTGTATCTTAATTCCAATTACCAGTTTCGTCCTTCGTACTAGTAACTCATGTTGAAATAATGCTGTACCTACTTTGTAAAAGACTACCTTACATACTGTAAATTCAATCTTCACTTCTACCCGATCCGAAAAGATAAAATTACTCAGGCATGCTATCTACTTCGTCCAAGTTGTTATGTCGTACGGTCGTAGAAAGGGAGGAAATCACGTGACAGTTAATTACTTAACGAGGCCCTTTTATTTATGTTATTTTAAACAGTTGTATAATATTACGTAGACGTCCAATTCCTAACAGAAATTAATGTTCTCAGAAAAAAGCTAAGACAGCCCAGCCACTAGACATTATAGAGAGGCGAATAGAAGCTTGTGGGGGAAACCGGAATGCGACGTAGGCAAATGGACGACAGTAGCTGTGGGAAAGTGATTCACTATTGGAAGCTCTTTCGTCACTGGAAAAGGCGAACATATTTTTGGAATGTACTGTTTAATATGACCGTACGGCTACTATAACTATATATGCGGTCATGGATCTGTTTGGAGGACGGTTGAACTTCATTAGTAGAAGGGGTGGGAGTGAAGTACATTAAAAAATTCAGGTACAATAAAAATTGAAGTAAAAATAAAATGATGTCCCTGTATATATAGCAATAGTTTCATGATAATATGTTAACCTCTAATTGCATGTTAGTTATTAGGTTATAATCATACTTATATCCTACTGTAATTGGAACGCATGTTCTGTAGTAGTGATGAAATAAATAAATAAATAAATAATAGTAGGCAAGGACGGAATGATAGTGGATAAGAAGTAATGAAGTGTAAAGATGAACGGGGGAATAAGAAACAATAAAAATAGGTAAAAGCTTAGGATGGACTTTGTAACAAAAGTGGTTGATAAGAGAAATAGTGACAATAGGAAAATTAGTAATATCTAGATACTGAATAGGAATGATGGAAAGTAGTAGACAATTTGCAATAAAGTGTTGTTGTTGTTTTCTAATGCCAGTCGTTTGACAATAAAGTCATTTGACCTCTTGCACTCCAATATTTTTCAAAGATATTATCATGGCCAGCCAATGAAGCACAGATTTTGAGGTGTTCCGAATCCATTTCTTGGTTTGAGCTGCACAATGGACAGTTAGGGGACTGATATTCCAATTCTATGCAGGTGTTTGGCCAAACAATCATGGCCTGTTGCCAATCTAAATGCAGCTACAGACGATTTTCGTGGTAAATCGGGAATTAACTGTGGATTTTGATGCAGAGACTTTTCATTTATTCCCTTGAGATTGTGTTATCAAATTTTTTTGTTGAAGTCTAAGTATGTAGATTTAATAAATCTTTTCACAGAGTAATACGTAGATTTAGTAACAGATCTGTAAGTAGCAGTGCTGCCCTTCTTTGCTAAAGCATTTGCATTCTCGTTTCCCAGGATTCCACAATGGGATGGTATCCATTGGAATACAATTCTTTTATTGAGTGATATTAATTGAGAGAGCATTTTAGTTATTTCTGCTGTTTGAGATGAAGGTGTGTGTTTAGAGACTATTGATAGAATAGCTGCTTTGGAGTCTGACAATATAACTGCATTCTTAAATTTATTGATGTGGCGTAGAAGATTCCTGAGACTTAAACTTATTGCAATGATTTCTCCATCAAAACTTCTTCTTCCATATCCAAGAGATCTATAAAGTGAGAAGAGACAGCACGTAACACCTGCACCGGCACCTTGTTCTCTGGAGATCAAGGATCCGTCGGTGTATAAATGAAGCCAGTTTTGTGGAAGGTACCTAATATTAATTGTCTCTAAAGACAATTGTTTCAGTATTTCAGTGTTTACTTCTGATTTCAGTATTTCTTCTGTTAAATTTAGATTATATTCTATATTTAATAGAGTTAGAGGGTTTGCTTTAATTTGTAAGTTTTCTTTTAAATTCGGGATATTGATTTTCTGTTTTAATTCTTGAACAATGGATATGAAACTTTTTTTAGTTTTCAATCTACAGAGAGGACTGTATGAATGCCAATTGTTTCCTGGTAATCTAATAAGTTTTTCATATTGAATCAGTGCTTTTTCTCCTATTGTTATTTTGATGCTGTTAATATTAGTGAGGAATCTCATAGAATCTATTGGAGTTGTTTTGATTCCACCAGTAATGAGTCTGAGAGCTTGGTTTTGAACATATTCTATGTCGTTTATGAAAGGTGAAGTAAGTAAAATTTCTCCGCAGTATGTCAGCAATAAAGTAGAAAGTACAGAATTGTATTAGAACGATTAGAACATACCGACGCTAGATAACCACAGTAGTTGGTAAAGCGTTGTAAAATAACCAATTAAAAATGAGGAATTGTAGCCTAGTACTTTTGCTTTCCATGACGGTAATACTGATAATAATGATGATAAATGCTAGGTATGGCAAGAAAATTGACTAGGCCTAATTCTATACCTCCGCCAGCACCGTGTTTGTCTATAACACATTGTGCTTGCTTGCATTACAGTTACGCTTCGTTGAACCCAATCGAACCTGTATGGGCGTAGACTGTTGTATTAGTACGAGAGTGAAGACCCCTTTGGCAGGCAGACAACACAACAGGTAACGCCGCAATTCTATTCTGAGTGCCAGGATACACACTGAACCTTAGTCATAAAACGCAGCCGGAGGCAGACGGGGTCGGCATCGATCTCCGGCCTGTCCTGGCGCCCGACCAGACGAGAAGGAGGTGCGCGGCCCTACAACACCTGGCTGCGGAGTGTGCCAAACCCATATCGAACGCGGCCGGAAACATGATTGACGGATTTTATGAAAATGTGTACCAAGAGCGGAGTAACGCGGTAACTTGACAAGATTTATAGCTCGTACGCGACGAGGTGCAACTGATCCCTCTTCTACGACAGACGTGGCCGTGGGGCTGCGATGAGCATATTCTAACGGGGAGAAGGATGCTAGGGCGGTACTCTCGCAAAATTTATAGTCAACTTAGCAGAGTTTCTGGAGTTTCAAACGCATAACATTTAACTTTTGTATATGGGACTCAAAACATCAACACCACTAAAACTACCATTACCACAAACGTCACAACAATTCACGCTAACTTCACATTCGAGCGAGTATGATGGATCGAAGAATGAAATAAAATAGTAGTGTATGTTTAAGATATCACATAAAAATAATAAAATGTCATTATGAAATATAAATAATTACATTGCATTAATGAAATCTCTCTCCAATTTATATGTAGCAATATAAAATACTGGGGAAAAGGAGACCTGGCAGATCCAAGAAAAATATACGAAAACAAAATAAAACATTAAAATTATGGTTTATTTAATGACGCTCGCAACTGCAGAGGTTATATCATTGTTACCGGTGCACCGAAATTTTGTCCCGCAGGAGTTCTTTTACATGCCAGTAAATCTACTGACATGAGCCTGTCGCATTTAAGCACACTTAAATACCATCGACCTCGGCCGAGATCGAACTCGCAACCTTAAGCACAGAAAGCCAGCGCTATACCGACTATGCTAGCGAGGCCGACTACGAAAACAATCTCCTCGAAATGTATAGCTATATATTTACTTACTGGCTTTTAAGGAACCCGAAGGTTCATTGCCGCCCTCACATAAGCCCGCCATTGGTCCCTATCCTGAGTAAGATTAATCCAGTCTCTATCATCATATCCCACCTCCTTCAAATCCATTTTAATATTATCCTCCCATCTACGTCTCGGCCTCCCCAAAGATCTTTTTCCCTCTGGTCTCCCAACTAACACTCTATATGCATTTCTGGATTCGCCCATACGTGCTACATGCCCTGCCCATCTCAAACGTCTGGATTTAATGTTCCTAATTATGTCCGGTGGAGGATATAATGCGTGCAGCTCTGCGTTGTGTAACTTTCTCCATTCTCCTGTAACTTCATCCCTTTTAGTCCCAAATATTTTCCTAAGAACCTTATTCTCAAAGCCCTCAATCTCTGTTCCTCTCTCAATGTGAGAGTCAAAGTTTCACAACCATACAGAACAATCGGTAATATAACTGTTTTAGAAATTCTAACTTTCAGATTTGAAATATAAACAATTACATTATATTAATGAAATCTCTCTCCAATTTATACGTAGCAATATAAAATATTGGGGAATAGGAGACCTGTCAGATCTAAGAAAAATATACGCAAACAAAATAAAACATTAAAATTATGGTTTATTTAACGACGCTCGCAACTGCAGAGGTTATATCAGTGTTACCGGTGTACCTAAATTTTGTCCCGCAGGAGTTCTTTTACATGCCAGTAAATCTACTGACATGAGCCTTTCGCATTTAAGCACACTTAAATACGATCGACCTGGGACGGGATCGAATCCTCAACCTTGAGCATGGAAAGCCAGCGCTATACCGACTACGCTACCGATGCCGACTACGAAAACAATTTCCTCGAAATGTATAGCTATCTATTTTCGATTTTTAAATATGGGAGATTCAACTCGATTTTTAATAGGCATTAATCTTGACATTTATAATGCAAAAATATTAGTTTTTAATCACGTAAAGATGAATTTCGGCCACTGGCGTAGCTCAGTCGGCTGAGGCGCTTGCCTGCTGATCAGAAGCTGCGCTCGGGCGTGGGTTCGATTCCCGTTTGGGTTGATTACCTAGTTGGGTTTTTTCAGAGGTTTTCCCCAAACGTAAGACAAATGTCAGCTAATCATTGCGAATCCCCGGCCTCATTTCGCCAAAAACTATCTCGCTGTTACCAATCCCATCGACGCTAAATAACTTAGCAGTTGATACAGCGTCGTTAAATAAGCGACTAAAAATGAGTTTCACGATCGTACGGACATAATAATTGAAGACCATCCCGGGAAAGGATGTATTATTAAATATGTGACTAAGGTAAAAAGTAATTTTGAAGCATTCATTTCTAATAATAAGTTATTGCATATAACAGCAGAATAAACTTGTATCCTTGATTAGTCAAGTAGTTCTGCTAGTAAATACAGACCTAATGAAATGATATGATTAGGGAAAGGGATTTGGAGTATTATAAAGAATGGTGAAACGTAGTATAGATATTCGTAGATCAGTGACTGTCAAGCGAGCTGCGTCACAGAGCATGGACGAGTACAGTTCACTTCATACAAACTTACAAGCAACGTGCTGTAAACGTATTTCAGAATAAACATATGGAATAGTTTAATGACATATAGTGGCCTACATACATAATCTGCATTTCACTTTTAACTACATGTGTTTTTCTTGGCAACGCACAAGACACCAATAAACAACATTACAAATATACATAATTAAATATCAATCTCTGCGTCCTTGCGTGTCAGGGGAAATATTGATGGCTGATAGTTGTCTTCTGTATGGAACTCAACTCTGAATATGTGTGTTTTTCTGTCAGGAGCGTGCTAAATTAAAACCTTTATTTACAATATCATGATCAATACAGTTAAAACTAGCTGATTTAGGTGGGCAGGACATGTAATACGCATGGACCCACGTGAACCTTGCAAAAAAATTGTAATAACAAATCCGGGAGGTCAGAGAAGACGAGGTAGACCGCACTTGCGATGGATTGATGGAGTGGAAGAGGATGCCAGAAAGTTGGGGTGCAAGAATTGGAAGGCTGCTACACAAGATAGAGACGGATGGCGACAATTACTAAGGGAGGCCCAGGTCCACCAAGGGCTGTAGCGCCAATGATGATGATGATGATTTACAATATCATGAAATATGATAATATGTACACAACGTACACTACAATATTTAGAAAATGTGTGAGTGTGTGAGTGAGTGAGTGAGTGAGTGAGTGAGTGAGTGAGTGAGTGAGTGCGTGCGTGCGTGCGTGCGTGCGTGTGCGTGTGTGTGTGTGTGTGTGTGTGTGTGTAATACTACAATATTTACGACATAGCCTAATAGAGTATCATTAAATGTTGAACAAAATGTAGAGCCAAACGAAATGGTATTTTCAATTAATGCTATGTTTTGGTGATGAAACAATTATTCCTGCTGTGCCTTGTTATAATAAATTGTAAATATCATTTTCAAATTTTCTAAACACAACTTTGCTCTTTTGCAAGGAAGGACATTTTTTAACATGGAAAAACTCCGCTCTACATCTGCAGAGACAATTGGAGAGTACTTGAAACAAAATACGTCAATTAAATTCACATGTTGAATGACGTCATTGGGACACGTGTTGTTAGTGCATCTGAAATCCGACTGAAAATACTGTACCCATCATTTTTAATCAAAACTCTGTTCATTTTTTCACCAACACCTTTTCCTACTTCACCTTCTACTGCACTCAGTTTATTTACCAATAGTATTCATAATATTTATTTGCTCAACTAGTTCTACTCCTGACTGTACTAATCGAATAATGACATCCGGTAAATATAAAAAATTTGACTTAATATCCATGATTTTTTTTTATTATTCTATCATTTAGCAGTTCCTGGCATATTTGAATCGCAGTCGAAAGACTGGACCACTTTCTTCACAGATTGGAGGTGATGTGCGTAATAATAATTATTGCAAGCTTCTAACCATGACCCCCATCTCTTAAGAACTGGACATGGAGGAAGCGATAATTTAGGGAATTGTTTCCTAAATTTTGATACTCGATCTTAGCTTTTACAAATATAGTCTTTCAATTTTGTATTGTTAATTGGTTTCACTTTCGGCATTGTACATGCACTTCACTACGCTGAACTGCAAACCTGCATGTTGAAGTTCTTATGCGACAACTGTCCCGTTCACCTGTTGTTGACGTGCAGAGATCTGCGAGTATGTCATGGAAGGGAGGACTTGGTATCAAGGGTTGTAAACAAATGACTGTGTAGATGCCAATACTAGCTTTTACTACTCCAAATTCCGTTCCCTAGATATGATATTTATTTCTACAGTTGACCTCGGTAGCGTAGTAGGTATAACACTAGCCTTCTGTGCTCAAGGTTGCGAGTTCGATCCCGGCCCCAAGTCGATAGCATTTATGTATGTTTAAATGCGACAGACTCGTGTCAGTAGACTTACTGGCATGTAAAATAACTGCTGCGGGACAAAATTCCAGCACACCGGCGACGCTGACACAATCTCTGCAGTTGCAAGCGTCGTTAAATAAAGTATAATTTTAATTTTATTTCTACATCAAGCTTACTGGCTAGGTTTCGCCACCACATTTCTGTATACGTGCTACCCACAGCAACTCCTTCACCATTCCCTTTCCAGCCACCCTCAACACTTCCAATAAAGTCTGTCTGTCATTCATGCTCTATTAAACTTTACCTTCGATCATGCACTGCTTATCTTCTGAACATTTTCACTATATTTTCTCTACACTACTTTTGTTCCTTATCCTTGACTAAAACTCATTTTGATTTTTCTTATTCTGCCACTTTCCTTATATATCGTACCTTATTTTCACTTTACGCTTAATATTCTGCCCCATTATTACACTATTTCACTACTCTTTTCCTCACCAAAATCACCATTCTTCACCCCTAGTTATTCCTTCTCACTGTTACCGTTTGTGCGTTTGTCTCCTGCGTCGGTTTTTTTTTTTCCTTTATGATCTCCTTCCTTAAACATCAGTTTCTTAAACTATAATTCTTCTTTCCTTGACTGTTCATCACAACATCGCTATTTGAAGGTTTCCTCCCATCCCCATCACTTCCACTCCTTTGTTTACCGATCTCACTGACCTTATTCGCATAGTCTTTCTTTCCTGTCGCTTCTACTTTCTTGCTACAAACCTAATGAAATATGCCTCGAAAATTATTTCCTTTCTCCTGACACATGAATTGAGGGCTTTGCCGGAAGAAAGGCGGATAGACCTATACGCCCTTCTTCGGGAAAACTGTTTAAAATGTAGTGAATAATTATAGTAGCGAAATTTTGTTTTGATTGTACTGTACATACCTGCAGGACAGGGCTGCGTGCGTGTATAAAATTTTATTCAGGTGCGTTTTAAAATATTAGGTTGCATGTATCTCAATTCGCCATATTGACGTATACGTCCTTTTTCCGGCAAACCCCTCAATTATAGTTTTGTTGGTTACATCCTTATTCCCGGAAGGTCTTCAATTTCTAAAGAGACGGAATAGGATATATAACTATGGAACAGAAGTAAAACCCGAGAAAGAACCATATTGCTGAACGAGATGCTTTCAGCAAAAAGAAAATCTACCATCGCCTCCAATTCATCAACAAACATATATATATATATATATATATATATATATATATATATAATCACCACTACAATCACCAACACTATAACCACCATATCAACACCATCAAAAATATTAGTTTACTATTCACTTAAAGATGAATTTCACGACCATAGGTACTTAACAATTTTTAAAGAGACATAATAGCATACATGGCTAAGGAACAGAAAAGAAAAAGAGAGAGAGAGAGTGTGTATGTGTGTAAATTACCATAGCCTCAACGTCACCGTCACCAGCGACTCTTGCATCCCTTTGTTACCACCTACAGATAGGTCGGCCTTATAGGCTTTGGCGTTAAGAACTTTTGTCAGGTTTACTGCGCTGCCATCTAGTCATTACATAAGGAGTCACGTCATAATTCCCATTTTAATTGCATTAGCGACTGTACTGCCATCTCGTGTTCGTTTACGGGGACGGGTGGCGATCCTGGCGGTTGTTTTCTTCAAAGTGCTGCCGATTTTAGCATAGCGATAAGTTATCTGTTACATATATTTTCTAGGATCACCACTAACACCTTTGTTACAGTATGTTTCGTTAACGCTTCTTCCGCCACCAACACCATCATCATCATCATCATCATCAACTCAACACTAATCACCCCCTACGGCTAGCAGTTTGCAATATCGCCATTGTCGCTTTCGTCACCACCAGTACCGCCACCGTCCCAATCCTTACCACTGTCATCACCACTCCTTTCAATGCTCACATCACCACTATCTTCATCTTTATCAACGTCACGTCTGCCTCAACTGTCATCATTATCGCCATTATTGCCCTTACCATCAGCCAACTTTGTTTTCCAAAATTTTCGACACCATCACCAATATCGTCTGATATTCATTACAATCCTTGGTCAAGACCAAAATTATCAAATCCCTACCTTTACCGCCCCATCACTGCCACTGTCGTCACCACACCTACGACTAGCATACCGTCGCCACTTTCGTTACGAAAATAATCACTATCGTCTTCACATTTACTTCCCCTACAACAACTATAATCTTCGTCACAGTCTCAAGAGTAAATTTGCACACCATTATTACCTTTGTCAGAATTGCCACTTTCGTCACTATGTCGAACATCACAATTGTCACTTCCGACACTTTCATCAGAACTATACCACTGTCAATATCGCCAATCACATCAATCATAAATAAACATCAAGTTTGTTCTCGAAACATCAATCGACACTGCATGTGTTCAAGAATTGAACATGTACGAATGTATTACTTAGGCCTACATAAATTACAAGAGACAGTATAATAAGTCTGTGTTAGTAATTTGACAGACACCGAACGTTAAATGGTGCAAATATTTCTAAAAGTAAACAATTGGTAATATTGCGCTATCATCCTTCGGAAATTGCAGAATGGATTCTTTTTGGAACAGAAAGCTTCAACGCATTTCAGTAAAGAGTCATGTACACATAATATTCCTATCAATTACAAAGAGCAATATAGACTACGCTTTCACACTTTCTATCTCGACCATGCCTACAAATAAATAACATGCGAATTGATGTTTGTTACATACCTGGATGAAACCGTCACGGATCTGGATGCGATAGGATCAACATTCACAACACCGACATGACATTATTGTTTATCCAAAGCAAACTGCGAAGGAAGGCTCAGGAGGGCCAAACCCTAAAATTTGATTCATTATTGTACAGTGTTACAGTCAAATCAGGCAGGTTATAGTGAATCAGTTGCTGGTACGGTGGGTGAAAGGTGTCAGCAGATGGATGGATGGATGGATGGATGGAGGGATGGGATTGTTTGAGAAAAGATAAATGAGTGAATGATTGACTGAATGAGTGAAACCGAGTGAGTGAGTGAGTGAGTGAGTGAGTGAGTGAAAGAGTGAGTGAGTGAGTGAGTGAGTGAGTGAGTGAGTGAGTGAGTCGATTAGCAGCACTGACTACAACGCGTATACCTTATTTTATTTCAATGAGTGCAGTTCGGTGGCTCCTTTGAACACCCACTTACAGATTTATGACTTCCTACACAAACAACTCTGACAATTCCATCCTGTCCCCTCGTTCCAACATTGCACAGTTGCCACAATCCTGGTGACCTTCGAAATTATGCAGTGAAACTGACGGGATTCTTGAAATTCGGAAAGGATGCGGCAACTCTGCCTCCACGTGGATTTGACGGGCACCTGTCAATTCTTCTGAACGAGGGTTGTGATTGGTTACTAACAAAAGAAGACAAGATTTCCGTCACAGTAAGGAAGACATTTATTTATGACAATCAATTAGTAGGGGGCAGTAGAAGGTCTGTCGGCAAAGTCCTTTCTATGAAACTGCACTCCATGAAAAAAAAAATAAAGTTTACTGGGTATGCAGTGTATCGGAACATGCACCACCTTCTGTTTCTGTTTCCAACAAGAATCCATTCCGCAAATTCCGAAGGAAGGTAGGTCAGTTAATTGTCAATAAGTGAGTAAAACAATAAGTCAGAATATCATTATATAAGTGGTTCAATAAGCCAGCGGGTCAATAATTAAGTCAATAAATAATTAACAATACAGTTAGTTTGCCAGTGAGCTTCAGTAAATCACTTCATGATCTAATGCAGCGTTTCTCAAACTATGGTCCGCGGACCACCTGTGGTCCTCGAGGTCTGCCCTTGTGGACTTTCAAAAAAGACAGAATCCTGATAGTAAGTTTTGTTAAGAACACATTCAGAAACCGCTACAAAAAAAATCATGCATGTAGTACAAACTTTGTAGGAAGAGTAGCATTTTTAGCAATGCAAAATGTACAAAAACTGAAAGTGGAGAAAATTGACTTCAAAGTTTGGGATGATAATAATAAATAAGAACTCAATCTTTTTGATTTTCTAGGCATTTTGAGATATATAGGCCTTGCTTATTATACGCAGAACTTACTCTTATATACACTACCATGCAGTGCACACCTAACTGCACTAGTAAATAAAGATGACGACTGAAAAAAGAAACATGTAAACTTATGAAAACAAATCACTATAGACTGTAGACACTATTATAACACTAACAATAAAACTGTTAGAAACTTGCAAATATTTCTTGTATAACAAAACAAAAACCAAGCATGGAATCAAAGAGAGACTGGATATGTTCCTGGGGAATCTCCCTTCACGCAGTTTGTATGCGAATCCACAAAGAGTCAAGGGTCGGTGCTGGAGGACCATGACGAAAAATTGCCAACCAACTATTTCCCAGACATGTTCAATGAGGGACATGTGTGGCGAACGTGCAGGCCAAGGAAGAGGATACCCGTCGTTCTTCAAAGAAGGCTTGCACAACCCTCGCCACATGTTGCTGGTCATTGTCCTGCTGAAATATGGCATGTGGAGTTGCCTGAAGGAGGGGCAATACTTCGGGCTCTAAAACCTCCCTAATGTAGCGATTGCTGTTCAGATTGCCCTGAATACGTAGAAGGCGAGATCGCATATTATATCCAATGGCGCCCCAAACTATCACACTAGCGTTTCTCCGCTATGCTGCTCAACAATGCAGGCTCTCAGATTGTGTTCACCACGGTAGGGTCTAACATATATTCAACAATCATTGTAGGACAAGTAGGACTAGCATGACTTGTCCGAAAACACTACATTTTGCTACTCAGCACGCCAGTCACGGTGTTCACGTGCCCATTATAGTCTGAGACGTTGGTGGTTTCTGGACAATGGAAGCCGACGAAACGGCATGCGAGCCACTAGTCCATCCCTCAAAAGACGGCGACGAACGACGGCAGATAGATCAACACCCGATGCAGTACTCCAACGTCGGCTCAACATTGTGGATGAAGCTGTACGGTCCGTCACGGCCAAGAGGATAAGATGGCGGTCATCCCGTGGTGTGTCACATTACGTGGTCCAGTATCCGCTCGTCTCTGTGTACGACCCTCTTCTACCCACTGGTTCCACACACTCATCACTGTCATAGCAGCATGCCCTGTACGAGCCGAAATATCACGGTATGACAAACCTGCTTACTGGAGAACAATAATTCCCCCGAACTCATTCACGTGCTGATATTGAGGCCTTCCTCGTCGACGAGGCATACCAACACTAGATTGATGTTTCCACTTCCTTTGGAAGCTCTGCACTGACTGAGCAAGTCATTACATTGACCTTGCTGGTGAAACAAGAGACGTCACTGCTTGGCCTATGTGTACGCCATTTCTATGGAAATGTAATCAATTATTGATGGTACACTGTTCTACACATCTCCCGAGATTGGAGTCGTTCGGGCCATTCTTTCTGGGTGTTGTCTTTTCACAAACAGTAGTGTAATAAATAATATATGAAATACAGCGTAATTTCCACAATCGTCGCAGAATTCAGAGTTGAGGGCGTGGACGGGGGATTTACATTACCAGTCAGAGCGCGCAACCTTTTCGAAATGTGGCCCTAACAGGTGATAGACCGACCGTATGGCCATGAAAATTGGCAGAGGACATCTCTACACCATGAACAATTTTTAAAGATAAAAACAAAAAATCAATATTTTTGACCAAAAATGACAAAATTTCACATCAGTGTATCCGGTATTAAAATATGCTACAAAAATGATAAATTTGCTTTCGAAGGGAACAAGAGTAAGGTGGTCTGCAAAACTGTTCTAACTTTAAAAGTGGTCCCCACTCCAAAAAAGTTTGAGAAACGCTGATCTAATGGAACTGGCAGTCAATAGTAAATCAGCCACTTAAGAAATAAGCAGTTCAATCAGTGGCGAAACTAAGGTGTAATTATTGGGTAAGCTGAAAAAAATCTGGTTAATTTATATCTTTTTATACAGCAAATGTTTCTCGGCTTTTCTCTCATTTTTTTTTGGCAGACCCCGCAAGAAGAAGGTGACCACTAATTTTCACCCCCAAACAAGATACACGTATAATATAACTTATTACTATCATAACAACCTGTTAGCCAAGGATATATCTCATTCCATTAAAATTGAAGACGTCTGTATCTTCCTCCATCTGCTATTTTAATATATACATGTGGTGTCGATCTTTTACCTTTATAAGCATATTTTGTTTCATACCCCAACTTGAAAACGATTCCTCTTTCAAATCTATAAACAATGATATCAATGGTCTCTCAGTATGAACCATTTTACACAAAATTCATATGTAACACACACACATACACACACGCATACACTTTTGATTAAAATAACACTCAACAAAGCAGCGCATTCAGAGAACACCAATATAGCGTAACATATTATTGTTAAGCCTAGCCGCTTTTCCTACAGAGATGTAGCAAATCGACACTCCCTCTCCAATCCTCCGTCAAGCTTGCCTTTAGAGGCTTCTGCCACGAGCCTCTCGCACTGAACTCTCCATCCTTGAATTACTCCAACAGTGAACTTAATATATGGAAGGATCTGAGTGAAAACCAAATGTTACGATACATCGTTATTATGAACTTATACACCTACTGTTACTAGGTATAATAACTTTAATTTTTTGATACGCTAAGCCGCAAAAACATCTTAAGGGGTTAGGTACAGCTTACAGCAGTAACATTTTTGGAAATATTCAACATTTTTTCCTCTAGTACTGTATCTTGTACAATAACGAAAATTGGCACGTGTAAAACACTGTCCTTCTGCTATAAGAAAAAAAAATATTTTTACGGTTAATTTTTTTTTTTTCGAAATTCATAATGGTGGTAGTTCACTGTGCAGTGATGAAGCGTTTCCCTCATAACTCATAAACTTGTTAACTTTTCCATGTTCTCTCTCTTTTATTTTATTTCTGAAACTCATGTTTACAATACCATGCTCTTTCAACTACATTCCCTAATAAATAATATTTTTTTTTATTTTGTGTTACAAGAAAATACTGATATTTGACCGTTTTTAAATGAATTTATTTTTTATCAGACAATCTATCAAAGGTAGAGAAGTGATCTTGTAGATATGACATGCATAAATACACACAACAAATTTCATCACAGAATGTTGGATAGTTTTTTGAGTTATGTGAGAAACGCTTCATCACTGCACAGTGAACTGAATTTAAAAAAAAATGTAAATAATTTTTTTAAATCGTAAAAATATTGTTTTCATATAGCAGAAAGACAGTGTTTTACACATACTAATTTTCATTATTGTACAAGATACAGCAATGGAGGAAAAAAATGTTGAATATTTCCAAAAATGTTACTGCTGTAAACTGTACCTAACCCATAACAGCTTCGCCACTGCGTTCAATAGGACAATCCGTCAACTGATAACACATGCACATAATTATGAAGTTATATATTATTTCGAAAATATTTTTAAATGTTCCATCAAAGTTTAAAAAGATACAAAAAGGACTTAAACTTATAAAGATATGAAGAAAGGCAGACTTCCGGTCCCGAGGTCCTGTAGTCAGTGAAACGGAGAGCTTAGTGCAAAGTTGTGTGTGGCCTGTGATAATTATCGCGAGTTGCCAACATTAATTGCATTGCGAGAGCAGCAGCTCCACTACCAGAGTTTCTACATGTGGGACAGCCCAGTTCGCTGGAAATGACAAGTGGGGGGGCAACCCCTGACACAGCCGGCAATTATTTATGCGTGGGAACACATGACAAAACAACTTCACAAATATGCAACCCGCTTCACATCCCTGTGACGAGCCCCGCCGAATGGTGCAAAGTTGTTATAGCCACACGTGCGCTAATAGACATCACATATTTATGTACGACTGGTTAACATATTCTTTAAAAGAGCCCAGCTTCGAAGATAAAATCCTGAAGTTTAAATTAAAATTATTTGCCAAAAAAAAAAAAAAAAAAAAAAAGGATTAACATTCATCTATTTACTTTCCCACTTCGGAGTTCCAGAGATCCATGACCTGTTCGAGAGACGAGAAGAAAGTATATGAAAAATTGAAAACTTCCTCTCTATACTAAATTTTAAGCGCTCTATCATCATGCCCCACCTCCCTCAAATCCATTTTAATATTATCCTCCCTTATACGTCTCGGCCTCCCTGAAGGTCTTTTTCCCTCCGGTCTCCCAACTAACACTCTATATGCATTTCTGGATTCGCCCATACGTGCTACATGCCCTGTCCATCTCAAACGTCTTGATTTTAAGTTCCCAATTATGTCAGGTGAAGAATACAATGCGTGCAGTTCTGTGTTGTATAACTTTCTCCATTCTCCTGTAACTTCATCCCGCTTAGCCCCAAATATTTTCCTAAGCACCTTATTCTCAAACACCCTTAACCTATATTCCTCTCTCAGAGTGAGAGTCCAAGTTTCACAACCATACAGAAGAACCGGTAATATAACTGTTTTATAAATTCTAACTTTCAGATTTTTGGACAGCAGACTGGATGATAAGAGCTTCTCAACCGAATAATAACACGCATTTCCCATATTTATTCTGCGTTTAATTTCCTCCCGAGTGTCATTTATATTTGTTACTGTTGCTCCAAGATATTTGAGTTTTTCCACCTCTTCGAAGAATAAATCTCCAATTTTTATATTTCCATTTCGTACAATATTCTCGTCACGAGACATAATCATATACTTTGTCTTTTCGGGATTTACTTCGAAACCGATCGCTTTATTTGCTTCAAGTAAAATTGCCGTGTTTTCCCTAATCGTTTGTGTATTTTCTCCTAACATATTCACGTCATCTGCACAGACAAGAAGCTGATGTAACCCGTTCAATTCCAATATACTAATATATACTAATATATAAATTTCACAAAATGTTTAAATGAAGTAATTAAATATTGTTTTCAAAACCATAAAAGAAAATGCTTAAAGCGAAATATTTTGTTGTTTAGATAATGTAAATATATTATAAATAGAACTTCTCTAATTTTAAAACACATAATATTGAAATAAAGCGTTAAAATATTTTTGACAATCCCACTATAGTCTGTGCATTTCGAACTGGCGGCTCAAGGTCAAGTAATAGACTGCATTTGCCATGCGTGCTTACCCCCACTCCTGGACCGTTCTCCTCAAGAAAAGTCAGCTGGAGCAGTGGCACAGCATTCTAGAGGAGAAGGATTACAGTGTGGAGGAGACGAAATGACCTTGATCCGTCAGGTCGAAATGCATTGACCATAGGACAGTGGTTCTTAATCTCCTTTCAGTCACGGACTTCTTCGGAAATCTGGGGAAAGCTATAGGTCCCTCCCTTAAAAAATACGAAAAATTAGAAACAATTTTAGATACGCGTCTGCTTTTTACGTTGAAATAATATATTGAATATATATATATATATATGTTAATTTTTATGTTAATTTTTATGTGACTTAAGCTTACATGGACCTCATGCAATGACCTCAAGGGGTTCATGGACCCGAGGTTAAGAACCACTTCACAAGGAGATTACCGACTGGGTGACCGCCACTGAACTGTTCACTACTTGCCCACCTCGCCCAGGGCACGTCCGATTCCTGCCCGCATGACCGCCTATGGTTCAGAGTGTTTAGACGCGCATTCGATGTAGTCCCACACGATATATTGTTGGTTAAACTACAATCAACGGGGATTGACTTCAGAGTGCTCCAGTGGATCAAGGAATTTTTAACTTGTCGCACTCAGAGAGTACGGGTAGGGGAGGAATTATCGAACCCAATTGAAATTACTTCCGGGGTCCCGCAGGGGAGTGTCTTGGGGCCTCTTCTATTCTTGGCTTTTGTAAATGATCTGCCAGTTAATATCTTGTCTAGGGTTCGCTTATTCGCGGATGATTGTATGGTATACAGGGAAATAAAAAGCCATGAAGATACTAAACGATTGGGCAATAGCCAACAAAATGAAAATAAATTCCCTAAAGAGCAAAGCCATCAGCTTTACAAGGAAAAGAAATAAATAAAATAGACGCATCGTATACGTTAGGGGTGAAACCATTCCGGAAGTTAACAAATGTAAATACCTCGGAATAACATTTAGCAGCGATCTCGGCTTGGGGAACACGTTACAGACACAGCGGGAAAAGCATGGAGAGAGTTACACTTTGTAATGAGGGTACTAAGAAAAGGTTCTGATAAATCCAAAGAGATTGCATATAAATCACTAGTACGTCCAGTAATGGAATATGGTGCTGCATGTTGGGATCCTTACAGATTAGAACATATTAAGACATTGGAAAAGATTAAAAAAACGAGCTCTTAAGTGTTGTTGGAAAAATTCACCATTAAAATGGGACACACTCACGGACAGGAGAACGCGAATTCGATTATGCGCACTGTTCAAAAACATACAGAGGTGAGCCTGCCTGGAGAGAAATAAAAATAGGTTGCAGCCGCCAAATTACTCTTCAAGGAACGACCACTCATATAAATTGAGGGAAAGAAGGCAGAGGACGGACACTGGAAAGTTTTCTTTTCTCAATCGTACTATCAGGGACTGGAATTCTTTACCTGCAGACTTACTAAAGGCTTTACCAACAACCAAAAATGCATTTAAAAATACGCTTAAGGACCTTACTAATAGACGGTAATTATACACAGTATTTAAAGGGTGTAAATGATATGTTGTTATTGAAGTGTTGTATCAGTGAAGAATTATGTTGTGTCAGTGAAGTGTGTTGTATCAGTGAAGAAGTATGTCGTGTCAGTGAAGTGTGCTGTGTAAGTGAAACGTGTTCCTGTCAGTGAAGTTTTATAGTTTATAGTGGCAGTGCATAGTATTTGAACAGTGAAATGTTTTTGAAGTGTTAGTGAAATGAGGATAGAATCAGTGAAATGTGTCGTAGTTCCATTGCAGTGAGTGAGTTGACAGCGAAATGAGTGTAATTTGAAATGTACTTGTGCAGATATGAACATATACTCGTGGGTTTTAGTTCGATCTTAGTTTTAAGATACAAATTAGATTTATTTCAAATGTTATTTTAAGTGATCGTTTCATTTAATTTAGTATATTCCCTTGTTGTTGTTGTTATTATTATTATTATTATTATTATTATTATTATTAATTATTGTTAGTATTAATTATTAGTATTATTATTATTGTATTTTTAATAAATAAGTTTATTATTGTCATTATTGAGTGTAATTAGTTACAACTGCCACCGGGTATATACCCACTGCAGTGTGAATACATACACACACACATACATACATACATACATACATACATACATACATACATACATACATACATACATACATACATACATACATACATACATACATACAACGTCTAACTTCTAGCAAATGGGGAACATCGTAAGCAT
>JAJSOF020000009.1:35332327-35562327 GCA_025594305.2 Periplaneta americana
CCTATGTATATTTTTGTGTGGCTTTACTTTGTTAATACTGTGATTTTTCTTTTTATTTCTATTATTATACTTGTATTTCTGGTGGTATGGAAGAGAAGGCCTCATGGCCTTAACTCTGCAATGCTTGGGAAAAGCGGCATAAGTCAGTTTCCACAAGCATTTTTTATTAATTTATTGACAACTTACGGAACATCTGCTCGCTTTGGAAAAGAGACGTAAATATTTCTCTCATTACAATAATTCATACAGAAGAAAATCAAATCGACATAAACCAGTGTGAAGAAAAGTTTTTTTCCCCTTCTCCTGTAAAATTAACATTTTTGACTTTTGCCACTTTTCCCGAGCACTGCAGAACTACACCAGAATAAATAAATAAATAAATAAATAAATAAATAAATAAATAAATAAATAAGTAAATAAATAAATAAATAAATAAATAAATAAATAAATAAATAAATAAATAAGTAAATAAATAAATAAATACAGTACATACATAGGATATAAGGGTGAAAGTGAAACAACCATGCAGTTTGAAAGGGACGATAGAGTACACTTAAAGGAATATAAAACCTATATTACGTTTTGTGATTAAATGTGGCCGGGAGGAAAAAGGTCTTAAGTCAATTTTTTGTGAAAATGAGATTTTTATATATTCTGAAAACAGAAACAATTCTCTATAATCTGGTAAAACGGCTAAAGTCAAATAAGACTCCTGACTGTAATTATAGAGCGTTACCAAATGTCCTAAGTACTTTTTTAATCGAACACACACAGGATAAAGGACTTAAGAATATTTAATACTTTATTCCTTACACACCATCACATGTTTATTTTCCATACTTTCCTATTAAAAAGTCTAACTTGTATTTTAGCCATTTTATCACATACTGATGATGCCCTTTCCTTTTAAAACTTTAAGCACCAGGGTAAACAGTCCTATAATTGTTTAAGACCCATTTTGCATTCCTAATAATTTACATATATAATTTATTTTGATATGAAAAAGGTCTTATGTTTACATAGTCCCTTCTGCTCAGTTTGGTTTTTAGTCTTAAAAGGGCTTAAGTGCGGATATTTTTGGAAATAATCAATAAAATTGTTAAATGAGTAAACATTATCTATTTTAGAAGAAATATAAACAAATATTATCCAGGAAAATCTCTTAATTAAAAAAACTCTATAATTGACACCAATTTCAATTTTTCTACTGCTTTCCTGAGAAGTATAACATTTTTACTTAAGACCTTTTCCTCCCGGCCACAGAACGGTTAATTAGAAAATTAAATTGGGAAGTTTCAGCAGTCTGGCAACATCGCCGCTAACACAGTCTTCTTTCTTCTCGTGATACAGATGTAAGAGGTCAACGAACTCAAGTGTGTCTCTGTATGCGAATCTCCCTCTCTCGCTACGATGTTGGAATCTGCTTACATCGTTCAGTGGCTTGAAATTAGTGGTTTTTTAATTAAAATTACACGAAAACCGTCCACGCAATTCAAATACGTCAGAGGGATGAATAATTCATTAGATTGTCTATCGATAGGGACAAAAATCACAATCTTACTCGCAATAGTTACCGAATAAGACGGTGTTAAACACCTGGGAAAAATATATATTTTTTTTTTTCCGAGAAAACTACAGACTTTCCAACAATATGGTATTGCACTTTCTTGTTACATACAACATGAGCCATTCGTTCTGAAAATCTGCTGCGTTATTTCACTTCCACCCTGTATATATAGCGGGAGAGTAGCCATCGATGAACAGTTGCTTTCAATGTACCGTTGCCATATTCTTGGTCATATTGACTACGTATGCGCGAAACGTCACCTCAAGGTTCCTCCTCGCATATGTCACTCCTGAGTTGTCTTTGGTGGCGGCAGCAAACACGTGAGCTGAACAAGAAGCTCTGATAGGTTTTAATTATTTTTACTGTAATTTTAAAGTAACTTCAAGTACAGAGCTCATTGACTTAATGACGTTAAGTTATGAAATGACATAATTATATAGCTGGACTGTCGGCTTCCTTTTTAGTTGTATATTCATAAATTTTGTATAACCTCTTCAGCGCTCTTGAAGTGTGATTAGAAAATGGCGAAATCGCTATGGATGGACCAGCTGGAGTTCCCATGAATGGACTGCATTTTAAAATGGATCATTCATGGAAACCAATTCCCTTCAGGAAGCAATCAAATTCAAGCCTCCTGGTTTTGTTTCATGTGCGAAGAAACCATCGAGTAAAATATGATTCAGTGTATGTCTTGCAGGAAATGGGTACCTACATGAAGCTTGAAGCTTGTGCATGTGACAGGCGGAGTCAAAAGAAATACTTTGTGTGGCATGTGTGTCTTGTGAGAAGGAAGACTATTTTATCTAGAGTATAAGAATAATATCAGACTCCAGAAAATAATTTTATATATACAATCACATCATTATGTTACTGTCTTGTAATTTAAGGTTGTATGCTAACGTTTCTTAACTACTGTATTAGCAAATTTGAAATAGCCTAAAACTTTAAAATATTGAAATGAAAGGACTGTGTTTTTCATGATTATCAGTTTAATAATACGATTACAATTGGATTAAAAGTAAGTTCAATATCCATTAATCGAATCTATGTTTCTTCATTGTTATGACTTTTTTCTTTGTTGACATTATTTTGAGATGTTTTTAAAATTTTTATGCTCCACCATGCCGAAATGTAGTAATTATACACCTGGTAGCAGACCTTTAATGCATGTCATTAAAGTACACCTACTCATTAAAGGTCAGGTCTTTCAGCCAATGACGACTCAGGTTACAACTGTTCAGCCAATGACAGGTCACCTTTCTACCGTTATAAAACCGCAAGTATCGATTATTCTCGGATATGCAATCGAAAGAGAATTAGCGAAAAGTCACGGAGGCTGGAAATCCAATACTGTCGCAGAAGGTTATGTTCTGTTACTATAATAATTAGCGTTAATTGTAAATAATATTCAAATAAATTCAATTTGTCATCTCGTTTTTCAATGTCTAATTTAATTTCAATGTTATCTCTGTAGGTTCTTATGGCCTACCAAGGTCAATGTGCACATCAGTTCCTCGGAAACAATCAATACTTTCGCGTCTGCACACATCTCACAACATACGGGACATTGGTCAAGGTCAGATACAAAGAAAATTAATAATATCAAGTTAGAAATATGGTCGAGCATAAAAAGCCGTATGAAACACGCCTATAATGGTAATTAAGAAGCTCGTATGAAAATTATGAAACTCGCTTGCGCTCGTTTCATAAATATCCATACTTGCTTCTTAATTGCCTTCATTATAGGCTCGTTGCATAATGTACTATTCTTTTGGTCCATTCATGAGAACATGGCGGTCCATTCATAGAACACTGTAGCCTTCATTGAACAAATAGCCGAATTTTAAATGAGCTAATCTTCAAACAGATATAAATAAGATGTAGTCCTGAAACTTTATTTCATCATCTCTTATTATTAACGTAATTGTTGAAGCCTATGAATGGAATTTTAACGCACTGTCTTTGTTAGATAAAATAAGAAAGCGTTAGGTGGTCCATTGATGGCTACTTTCCCCTACATTGTATGTGTGCCGTTTTGTGCAAGTGAATACAAAATATAAATTTTATACTAATGTTCTGTACTCGTCTGTAGTTATTTATAAAATAGTTTTATTGGTTTCCTTTGGTGTGGTACATCATGTAACACAATGCTTGTATCGTATAAACCCTTCTAGAAAAGTCACGTCTCTAACCTGATCACAAATGCTCATTCCAGAAAATAGTTTTAGCTTGGAAGAAGTTGTACAAGCGGTGTAAATCCCGTTATTACATCCGGATCAGATTGCTTTCGGAATGAAGTGGCCTGTAGTGTCTATCGCTCGAGTAATGGCGCTGCAAAACAGTTCGTGTTCTGTTGACGTCGTTATGACAACATGCTACGTGTACAGAATACGTCCTCTGACGTTGCACAATCAGAGAAATCCTCAATGCGACAGTCGCAAATACCCCATGATACATAGGGTTTCCAGGCTACATTAAAACATAAAAACTATACTTACTTACTTACAAAAATGGCTTTTAAGGAACCCGAAGGTTCATTGCCGCCCTCACATAAACCCGCCATTGGTCCCTATCCTGAGCAAGATCAATCCAGTCTCTATCATCATATCCCACCTTCCTCAAATCCACTTTAATATTATCTTCCCATCTACGTCTCAGCCTCCCCAAAGGTCTTTTTCCCTCCGGTCTCCCAACTAACACTCTATATGCATTTCTGGATTCGCCCATACGTGCTACATGTCCTGCCCATCTCAAACGTCTGGATTTTATGTTCCTAATTATGTCAGGTGAAGAATACAATGCGCGCAGTTCTGCGTTGTGTAACTTTCTCCATTCTCCTGTAACTTCATCCCTTTAGCCCCAAATATTTTCCTAAGCACCTTATTCTCAAACACCCTTAACCTATGTTCCTCTCTCAAAGTGAGAGTACAAGTTTCACAATCATAAACAACAACCGGTAATATAACTGTTTTACAAATTCTAACTTTCAGAATTTTTGACAGCAGACTGGATGATAAAAGCTTCTCAACCGAATAATAACACGCATTTCCCATATTTATTCGTGTTTAATTTCCTCCCGAGTATCATTTATATTTGTTACTGTTGCTCCCAGGTATTTGAATTTTTCCACCTCTTCAAAGGATAAATTTCCAATTTTTATATTTCCATTTCGTACAATATTCTCGTCACGAGACATAATCATATATTTTGTCTTTTCGGGATTTATTCCAAACCTATCTCTTTACTTGCTTCAAGTAAAATTCCCACCGGCATTATCACCTTCATCTCATTCAGACGCTAAATAACCTAAGCTTTTGATTTTCCCCCTAAACGTTTGTGGATTTTCTCCTAACATATTCACGTCATCCGCATAGACAAGCATCTGATGTAACCCGTTCAATTCCAAACTTTCTCTGTTATCCTGGACTTTCTAATGGCATACTCTAGAGCAAAGTTAAAAAGTAAAGGTGATAGTGCATCTCCTTGCTTTAGCCCACAGAGAATTGGAAACTCATCAGACAGAAACTGACCTATACGGACTCTGCTGTACGTTTCACTGAGACACATTAATCGAGCTAATTTCTTGGGAATACCAAATTCAATAAGAATATCATATAAAACGTCTCTCTTAACCGAGTCATATGCCTTTTTGAAATCTATGAATAATTGATGCACTGTACCCTTATACCCCCATTTTTTCTCCATTATCTGTCAAATACAAAATATCTGATCAATAGTTGATCTATTACGCCTAAAACCACACTGATGATTCCCAATAATTTCATCTACATATGGAGTTAATCTTCTCAAAATCCATTCATTAGTATCAATAAATCAATAACATTTAACACTATTAAGGAATTAGTTGATTAATAACGAAAAAAATTCACTCAGCCACCTGGGATCGAACCCAGGATCCCCGGCTCTACGCACTGGTTGCTCTACCACTGAGCTACGCCGAGGCTCAATCCACAGCATCGGATCGAATCTTTCTCCTTTCGTTTTCTCCCTTTGCGGCCTTTTGATTCGGTGCTGTCGATTGCTCAGTGGTAGAGCACCCATTGCGTAGAACTGGGAGTCCTGGGTTCGATCCCAGCGCCGGAGAGAATTTTTCTCCATTGTTAATCAATAATAATATGCATACCAGATAATTCTGCAGGACTAATTAATCTTTACATAACTATTAAAGAAGCTTCCATTCCGTCAAAAACGAAGGAAAATAAAATAACCCTGAAGAATTACTAAAATCACAATAACTGCTATGAAGAGAGAAAATCAGGAATTCGAGAAAAAATTTCATACAGGTTGATATTGAATAGCAGAATTTACCAAGAAAGAGGTTAACCTGTGTAGTGTTTCCCCAGACGAGGATTCAAAGAATTAATAAGAAGATATGAAGTAACTTTAAAAACTTTAAAAAAATGTAAATTCTCTTCTTTTTCTTCTTACTGGAAAGTATTAGTAATCATGAGAACTATTGCAGTCTAAACAAAAGAGTTTTGGCATCATCTTTTCATGGGACGAGGCAATGATCCTTTACCCTGAAGATTGTAATATAACTGCTTTAGTGAACCTTGTTTTAATCTTTAAGTGTTCGTTAATTTATCCGGTATTTGTAGCTGTATTTTAGAAATGGAGTTAGTTTTAATAGATATAAGTAGGTCTACTAAAAAAATCTTCGTTTTGACGTGAAAACTTCTTGAAAATCAAACCGAGATAGGGAGTACCGGGACGGAAACAACGATGCAACGTTTGCAGGATGATCTATTACGACACTAACTTGTGACTAACAACACGATTGAAATAAATGTGGTCTCGTTCGATTGGGTGTACTATTACGATGAACTTTGGTGGGTGCCTCAAACTCATGAAAACATTGAACACTTTAAATACCTTCATTCAGTCATATATGTCAGGAACCTGTGAAATCAAACTAGAATAACAAGGAAAAGCAAGAAAAGCACTCCATGGGCTGCTACGGAATAAAACAATAGATTTGCAAAGCAAAGTCAAAAGACGTAAGTCAAAAGGCAAAGCAATAGCATTTGTGGAGGTGTATCAAATTCTACAATTTGGAATTCTTCGTTAGAGGTCTTTCCTTCTCCACTCTGTCCTAGAGTAGTGATCGACAGAATTTTTGTCATCGCACTTCTCTAGCTGAAGAGGCGAATTGAAGACGAAACAGAGGAAATTCAAAACAATAAATAGAGTTTACACACTTGAAAATACAAGTTTGTGTTTTCACGGATCTTTGCCAAAGGTTTGATCCTTTGATTGCATTTGGTATTATCCTTTGCAGTCTTTGGATCTTCCAAAGGCTTTGGCCTGTGACACACAAAATGGGATGATGTTCTTTGACCCAGTTTGCGAATCTCCGGTTTCGAACTATTCGGTTCTCATCAGCACGACGAAGAAGTCGTGTGCCACAGGAAGATCCAAAGTCTGGAAAGGATAATACCAAATGCAATCAAATGGTCAAACCTTTGGCAAAGATCCCTGAAAACACAAACTTGTATTTTCAA
Source organism: Periplaneta americana (assembly GCA_025594305.2). Classification (NCBI taxonomy): domain Eukaryota; kingdom Metazoa; phylum Arthropoda; class Insecta; order Blattodea; family Blattidae; genus Periplaneta; species Periplaneta americana. The sequence goes on from JAJSOF020000009.1 coordinate 35,339,417, forward strand.
GAGTGTAAAGTCAATTTATTGTTTTGAGTTTTCTCTGTTTCGGCTTTAATTCGCCTCTTCTGCTAGAGAAGTGTGATGACAAAAATTCTGTCGATCACTACTCTAGGACAGAGTGGAGAAGAAAAGACCTCTAACGAGGAATTCCAAATTGTAGAAAACAATAGACATGAAATAGCAAAGAGAATATTCCATAGTATTGGTGAAAGTATCCGGTTATATGGAGCAGAAATGTGGGCTCTTAAGGAAATGACCACAGACTTATCTCAACCCTTCCTCTTGGCGATTGTATGCATAAAAATATTAACATTATTCTTCATGCAGAAGAATGATATTTTTCTGCCACATCTGTACATAATCATATATTACAGTGAGTTTACTTTCCTCCATAAACAGAGTAACACGGATTTCAGCTAAATACATATAAATGGAATGAAATTATTGGTAAGAAGATAATGTCAAAAATTACCATAGTTAAACTATGAACCCCAGGAATCTCTGAATGTTAGAAAGACCAACATGAAAAGCGTATCTTTCTTGAGAAGAAAATATGCTAAATATTTTACTCCACGATATATAAAGAAAAGAAGAATATTAATCCCGCAATATTTCTTAAGCTGGAATAATTCGTTTCGGAAGAAAAGAATAGAAGAAAAGCAGAAGCAACAGAAATGAGAGAGAAGAAAGTATGCAAAACAAAAATAACAATGAGAAAGGAAATCAGAAAGAAAGTAGAACAAAGAGATATTAATGGGAAAATTAAATAAATAAAGCTTGCTTTTTATTTACAGTTCCACTATTAATGCTACAGAGTTACGAAAGGGATAAATAAAGCGCGCATTCCTCTTCATCAACACGATTTTTACAGAACCGCGGGAAGATGTGCCAATAATCAACTGCCAGAGATTCATTGTAACTCGTTAAAATTTCGTACCGTATGCAAATATACTTTTCTTATTCTAAAAAGTTTTAATTATCAAATGGTTTTTACATCACTGAAAATGCTTCACTAATTACTCCAAATGTGTGCTATTGTAATGAGAAACAAAAGACGTGACAACATTCGAAAAATTTTTTGCCTTTACTAGAATTTCATTAACTTTACTCTTAATAAAATTCCACGCATCCATAAAAACTTAAAATGGACTTATTATTCTGTTTAGAAGGTATGATACACAATGCGCCATTATAATTGTTTAAAGTTAATGGTGCTATAAACATTATAATTAAAGTAAGTACGCACATTGTAAGTTTTCGTAAATTATTCGTAGTTTTAGAATAACAAAGTTTCACAAAATGGAGAAACTTTTATGTTTGAATTTTGATGTCTGAAGCAGGCCATTATCAAAGAGTCTCTTTGCTTTGAACGTCGAGTAAGAGAGGAGAGAGAGGGAGAGAGGGAGCGTTTGTGTGCGTGTGTGTGTGTCTGTCCAAAAATTTGAATGATGATAATATCGTGGTATTAATTCTAAAACAATACTGATGATGACACGTCAATGCAGTTTTAGGTGCCAATTACAGATTAAAAACCATCATAAAGGTATAAAAGCAATCAAAATTCCGAGATATATTCCGTCTAATAATTCATCAATAACAAGTGAGGTTTACAACCCAGTACATATTTAAAGTAGATTATGTTTTAATGAACGAACGTTTTCAACATTATTAGGTCATCTTTAGGTTAACATGGCATGTGTATGAACATAGAAACCAGTGAATCGTAACATGTTTCCTGGGAATTATACAATATATGATATAAAATTAAAATTTGACGTAAAACATTAAGCAATTGGAAAAATTACCAGGTTATTATTTTGAATAAATTTTATTCAGCTTCCTCCAAGTGAAGGCTGCCTAGAAGACAAAGCTTACCGTAAAATTGTTTTTTTTTTTTTAATAAATTGTAGGTAAACAATTATAATGGAAAAAAAAACAATGGAGAAGGAAAAGAAAAAAATAACACAATTATAAATAATTGAAAACGACTAAACAAAACATAATTAATTCCAGAAGAAACATAAAATTTCCTAGTACGGTATCTATTTGCTGTCAGGTGATCACAGTCGTCTATTTAGCACTAATTACAAGACCCAACTTAAGTGAGCAGATCGCCATAGGAAAGAGATGGTCTATTTAAGTTTAGAGATGGTTTCTTAGGATTTTTACAGATCCCTTAACTGCAAACAGAGATACTTCAGTGACAAGAGTTTGTCCTAGACTAAACTACTTGCAAAAATGCGCGAATCTTTTTGTGATGGTCCTCTAGCCCCAATCAGTAATCCAATAACTTTAATCGACGTTAGATGATATTTTTCCTTTTAATATGGTACAGTATAGAATAAAATGACTAGAATTAAGGTTAAAGTAATCTTTTTCAATTTTTTTTATTTTGCTTGGTTATTTAACGACGCTGTATCAACTATGAGGTTATTTAGCGTCGATGGGATTGGTGATAGTGAGATGATGATTGGCGAGATGAGGCCGAGGATTCGCCATAGATTACCTGACATTTGCCTTATGGTTGGGGAAAACCTCGGAAAAAACCCAACCAGGTAATCAGCCCAAGCGGGAATCGAACTGGCAACCGAACGCAACTCCGCATCGCTAGGCAAGCGCCTTAGCCGACTGAGCTACGCCGGTGGCTATTTTCAAATTATAAGCGGTTACATTGTGGTATGAACGTGGCATTGTTATATCGAAGTATACCAAGAAGAAGGAAAATTAATGGATGTTCATTATGTTGGAGAACCTTGGTGCTACCAGCCAAGGGACATCTGAAAACACGGTGTTAAAATAATGAGGTTTTTAGGAATTTAGTATAATGAAGTGAGTTTTTTTTTTAAGTTGCAACCATCTGTAAGTATTATGGAATTTGCACTGTTATCATAAATTGTATAGTTAAACACATACAGGTAACAACCACTTCATCTGGTGCAACTTCCCTTGCACAACCGTTGGATGTATACTTTTTTTCGTCTTTGGAAGAAGTTCACCAAAAGTTTTTGTGAGAGAGTTTTACTCGACAACGTTGATATTGACCTCCAGAGCCGTAACGCTATCATCAATCTGCATGCACTTACCCACAGTCATTTCAGTGCCCCCATATTGACTAATATGATTAAGCATGCCTGGGAGAAAGCTACTTTTCCAGTTGAATGTGATGCCTTTGAAGCTCCTGCCAATATTATCTGGGACACTGAAGATTCGAGTTGCTCAACTCCCAACTGCAGGAATGCATCATTCATCCAATGTGCTTTTTGTCGTTTACATTAACTGTGCTTAACTGATTTCTACATCAACACCCACAAACATGTTTAAGTATGTGTAGAGACAGCTAAATGAGTAGAATAATCATTATTTATACTGGGTGTTCAGTTCAAAGTGTGTCATGGCTCACTGTATGCCGTCATGTGGCTAGTCGATGAGCCTAGAGAATTCAATCTTCCTACACTTCCGCAGAGGTGTATTACCTACGTGGCAGAGAAGTTGCCTAGCAAGTACGGCATTCATTCTGAAGAGTATGTTCCGATACGTACGGTGACGCCGGTAGTGGCAGGAATGTGAACTGTTTCGAAACATGTACTGAGGCGAGTTTTTTTCTTACTGTCGAGATATGGGGAGAGGGTTAAGACGATTACCTACGTATTTGTTGGCATTAATTTCGACGGTCAACATGGACGCGGAGCATTTGATTTGTGTTGTGGAATGTTGCCATACGCAAACGATAACAAATACCCTGCGTACGACTTGGCCTCGCAAAACACAGTTCGAAAGAGGTTATGGTAGCACACAGACCGTACAGACCGCCATCTGTTGCTACGACGTTCAAGTTATACCGTACACGTTCTCAAGTTCAGATTGAACGCCTTGAATAATAGGCAACTTCTCTGACATAAAAGCTGAAACTCGCTTCAAATCGCTGATTCATCAAAAGTGACGTCATGACAAACTTTGAAATGAACACCCAGTAGATGAGTTACCTTCCGTATTCAAGGCTCATAAACACTGTATAATTACCACTATTGGCAGCTACAATTGGTACCATAAACATTGATTACAGCTGAACTTTCCATTCTATTTAATTTTATACCATTACCAGTCAGGCACTTTGCGAATGTACCTTGTAAGACTGTACATGTTACTTCAAACGAACATGTGGATGTTCGTACGTAGAAAGCGAATAATTACTGCTATTATGGCCGATAAAATGTGTACTACACAAAGATTTCATGCCTTGATCCGAAATGCGACAAACAAAATTTTACAAAGTGATGGTTTATTTTACAACACAAACGTGGGTCCTCAAAAACAAAGATTATAGCCCTGAAACTCTCAGAGATTACATACTTTGTATAAGTAAAAGAATTCATTAAGTTATACTGATAATTAGATAAAAGTGTAAGACAAACTCGATATTTCTTCCACAACTGAGACCATAAAGAATTTTATTAAAGAAAATGCCAGAGAAGACTTAAAAAATGCACGTCATAAAGATGACAAATAGCTTACTTATAAATGTTTGTTTTTATCTCTTCTATCATCCCTGAAACATTGTAAGAGAACATTTCTACACCCTGTACATCCAGATTTGAAGCAGGTAACCTAGCTTATTTCTAGATCTGACCTCTTTGCCAGCCTACAATCAGAAAATGCTATGAAATGATGATGGAATGGGATCAGATAGAATGATGTTAATGCCTAATGTAATGGGCTCTCAAGTGTTGTCGTAATAATTCACCATTAAAATGGGACACACTCACGGACAGGAGAACGCGAATTCGATTATACGCAATGTTCAAAATATACAGAGGTGAGCCTGCCTGGAAAGAAATAAAAAATAAGTTGCAGCCGCCAAATTACTCATCAAATAACGACCACTCATATAAATTGAGGGAAAAAAGACAGAGGACGGACACTGGAAAGTTTTCTTTTCTCAATCGTACTATCAGGGACTGGAATGCTTTACCTGCAGACTTACTAAAGGCTTTACCAATAACCAAAAATGTATTTAAAAATAGGCTTAAGGACTTTACTTAATAGACGGTAGTATATTATACACACTACTCAAAGGGTGTAATTGATGTTTTGTTATTTGAAGTGTTGTATCAGTGAAGAAGTGTGTTGTGTCAGTAAAGTGTGTTTGTGTCAGTGAAGTTTTAGGGTGCTCTTCATAGACATTTCGCAGCACGCGCTACGAGCGTACTAAGCTAGCCCCGGCTATCCACTGGTTACTAGTACAGAATTCAGATCATATCCTATCGCTAACACTGGTTTATGAATACAAAAAACGCTGATCATCCACCGGAAGCCCGCGCTAAAAATGTCTATGAATACGGCCCTTATAGTTTATAGTGGTAGTGCAAAGTATTTGAACAGTGAAATGTTTTTTAAGTTTTAGTGAAATCAGGATAGTATCAGTGAAATGTGTCGTAGTTCCAGTGCAGTGAGTGAGTTGACAGCGAAATGAGTGTAGTGCTGAAAGGTACTTGTGCATGTATGAACATATCATACTCGTGGGTTTTAGTTCTAACTTAGGTTTAAGATACAAGTTAGATTAACTTTAAATGTTATTTTAAGTGATCATGTTTCATTTTATTTGGGATGCTCATTATTATTATTATTATTATTATTATTACTATTATTATTATTATTATTATTATTATTATTATTATTATTACATTTGTAATACATTTTATTTAATTGCCATTATTTTAATTATCTCACTGAACTAATTTTAATAATATTATTTGTGCTATTTATTTTGTTGCATTTTGGTCAATTGAGTAATGTAGAATATTATATTGATTGTATTTTCATCTCATTGCCATTTTCTATCATTCATTCTTATCATCATTTGTTGTTTTGTTTCGTTTTGTACCTGTGCTAAACTGTAATTGGCCTTGTGCTGTTGTTTCGCACATTAATACTGTAAATAAATAAAATAAAATAAATTATTATTATTATTATTACTATTAATTATTATTAGTATTTATTATTATTAGTATTACTATTAATTGTATTTTTATTAATCATCTTTATTAGCAGTTGCCATTATTGAGTATAATTAGTTACCACTGCCACTGGGTATTCACCCATTTGCAGTGTGACTAAATAGCCTACATACAAGAAAACAATAGAACTCTAAGGCAAATCAAACTACGATCTTATTCGTCACATGCGTAATTATGAACTTTACAATGAAAGATCGTAAGCCTGAACGGGACTCGATCTCAGATCGCCCGAGTGACAGACTGATGGCCTAGACCAAGGGATAATTATTAGAGTGACACCTATTTTTTCTGCTAGTTTGTTTCAGTTATTTATAAACCAAGAATCATTTACGAGTTGACGATGCTGTGTATTGAATTGCGATTAAGCCAGCAGAGTTGTATTCATTATCCGTTACTAACGACAGGAACTAATGTTCAAATAAAACGCCTTGATGGAGAGAGAGAACTTCACATACACAGTACATTAAAATTGATATAAAAACCAACAAATTGCTGGAGCCTCATACACTCTAATTCAGACTATAGGATCTGTAATGACGGAATTCATTATTAAATGCATTCTTTGACAGCGCCAATCCTTAGAACACCACAGGAAAGGTATTATGAATAATTTAAGCAAACGAATCAACTCCAAGAATTCTAATCAATAACGACAGGATTAATAAGCTGATAAATCGAGTACACTGAAATGCATTTAAAAAAATTAATATTCATAAATAATGTAAATTTATCCTGAGGTAGACCAATATGATGGATGCTTTTGGTCGTTTTCTTGATTATAAAACAACTAAAAATATATTTATTTAAAAGGTAAATGTCGGATCGGTTCCCATTTTCACTACGAAAAACAAAGATATAACCACAGTCTAATAGATACAGTCACGCAACTCATACGTATAAAATATGCCAACATTTGACAGCTGGCGCGACAGTAGCCCTCTAGCGGCAGGCAAGTTAAAAGTGTGCACACGACATATGATAACACATCAGAAAACGGGTTTTCCATAATTTATTTTATATTTTTATGCTGTACAATAAGTGTATATGGTTCTTACTAATTCTACTTTAGAATCCTGGAAGAATTTCACACTCAGTTAATCTACAAGTTTCAGAAGCTGGGAATAAACGTAATTCTTTCTGCTCCTTACAACTGAATCATGGCCCTGATCACGTATCATGGTTTGAAATAATATAATTGTTTGCACGTGGACGGTTAATTCAATTCATTCCCAAATATAATTATAAACCATTGGAACTCTATATTTCCTGTGAGAAGAGTCAAAATTGTAGGGCATATCTCGTAGGGTACATCGCGTGGTGGATTCCTCTCCCTATATCCTGAGAAATTAACTATTTTCCATACCGCAAATTGGGGTAAACTCGGCCGCTGAGGTAAACTTAAAAATAAAAAAGGGGAAGATTTAAACCTTAATTTGACAGACATTGATTTATGAAGTTCATTATTTTTCAATTTTTTTTTATTATTTTGAGTGGCTAATAGTGTTGATATTATCGTTTAAATTTTTATGGAAAGTTTACCGCATTTTACATTATATTTCCAGTTTTCACACATAAGCTTAATTTTAAATACCCTACCTATATAACACGTAATTTACATGCACTTACTGTTATTATGACATAGGTTAGAACAAATGAATACACAACTTTGTTGAAAAAATTGTAACTTCAATTAACTCAGAAAATGTAGGCCTAATTTTATTTTCAGAGCAGAAGTAGTGTAGGTCAAAAATGGGTAATGAGGGTTAAAGTAAACATTCTGTAAAATACAGCGCAAAGTAGCATTTAATATTGAATTTATTTAAACTATTAGTAGTCAGTGAATAGCACGAAGGATATATTAATTGCTACTTTGCGCTGTATTTTACAGAATTTTTACTTTAAACCTCATTACCTAATTTTGACTTATACCACTTCTGCTCTGAACGGCTCAAATAATCACTGGTAATGTAAAATCAACACCAATAACAGTCATGCATATTATTACAGAAAAGATTGCTTTTTATATTAAATTTAAAAAGGCTCTTTTATTTCTTGAGAACTTAATACGTCTGCCACATGAATCTACACCAACACATCAGAAATTTATCGACACAGTCTGGACTTATTCAAGAAGTGAATATTTTGCAAAAGGATTATAATACGCCACGAATTCTTGAGAAAAATTAACACCATAATCTCTACTTGAATGCAATATAACATTCAACTTTTGAAAAATATAAAGAAAAAAAACACGAATACAAAAATTATGGAATTACTTGCATTGAAAACTGTAGATACATTATCCAAAATCGGAATGGTTACACATTTACACATGATCTCTGCAAAACAACAATATACTGTAACAGGTGTTTACTTTGTTTTTATTTAAACTCTCCTTCCTGATATACAAATAGGTAACTGATAACTAATAAATGTTTTATAGAACACAATACGTAGGCTACCTACAGCGTGGATTATAGATTATGACTGATTTTCTCTTGGTCTTTAGGGAACCTGAAGAACGACAAATTCGGAGATTTAAACTTGTTGTTACTGGAATTTTCGTCATTGCACACATTGCCTTTATTCCGACGCATGATTAAAACGTTATAACATCTCGCATACCTTTAAAGCACGTGCTGGCTGTATCAACCCTATGACCAGTGCCTTGCCTGCCGCTTGAGCGCTAGTGTCGTGAATGTTGGCAAAAAAGTGTTGAAGTTGCGCGACTGTATATATTAGACTGTGATATTACTTTGCAAGATCTCAATCCATACTCATTCTAAAATCCATATGTTGTACGAATGGACGTTAGACGGTATGGCGGTAAGCAGACTGGCCGAGAGATCGCAATATTGCAATGTATCAACCACAGTTTAGTATATACAGTTGCGAAGCTCAATACTTACTAAATATGCAAACGTAGACAGTTGGAATATGCATCCATAGATAGGATCGCTACTATCGCCTCATCACAGACCCTTTCCCCAGCAGACGATAAAATGTATTGTACTTTCGATATCGTATTCTTTTGACAAAATTAACAGCTTCCTTCCACTATTGAAATATGAAATACATAAGGTTTATATATTATTTTCATAAAGTATATATTATATTTTATGCTCGGCCATGCCGAAATGTAGTAATTATACACCTGGTAGCAGTCTTTTAAGGCATGTCATTAAAGTACACCTACTCATTAAAGTACAGGTGTTCAGCCAATGACAAGTCAGCTTTGTACCGTTATAAAACCGCAAGTATCGATTATTTTCGGATATGGAATCGAAAGAGAATTAGCGAAAAGTCACGGAGGCTGGAAATCCAATACTGTCGCAGAAGGTTATGTTCTGTTACTATAATAATTAGAGTTAATTGTAAATAATATTCAAATGAATTCAATTTGTCATCTCGTTTTTCAATTCTAAATCAATTTTCAGGTTATACCAGAGTAATGTTTACCTTATTCTGTGCCAAGGTCAATGAAATTCGGCCTCGGAAAAAATCAATACTTTCGCGTCTGCGCACATCTCACAATTCAGGTCAGTTCGCACATAACCTTAATTTTGAATACTTTCAAGTTAGAAATATGGTCGAGCATAAAAAGTCGTATGAAACTTGCCTATAATGGTAATTAAGACGCTCGTATGAAAATTATGAAACTCGCTTGCGCTCGTTTCATATCCTTGCGTCTTAATTACTACCATTATAGGCTCGTTGCATAATGTACTATTAGGCCTATAAACTCACCTTCCTGGATCTTTCGCAAGAAGGATAACTCTGACCTCTTCTTCTTACAATATTTATACTAACACAAACGTCTCCTTATCCCCTATTATTATTCAAATTATTGTATTTTAGCCATTTATAGTTATTACAACCGATAACCAACATTTCACAGTTTACACAACTTTTCACAACAATGCGAAATACGGCACAGTCAATGCCTTTTCGATCTAGACCAGGCCGTAATATATGTTCGGGTTTTCAATTTCAGTGTATGGAGCTCAGTGAATTATTATATTATAACTTTATTGCGTATCATAGCTAAGTTTTATTTAGTGCAATGTGTCCATAAGTTCCCTTTACTTCTTGTTGCATAATAGCCTATGTTGCAGAAATAATTACAAAACTATGTTATTATAATGTGAAGAGAATTTTACATGTTAACATAATCTTTTCGCATCAACATTTTAAGTTTAGAATTGAAGCTATTTTGAGGTTTAATCAAAAGGAATTTGTATTGTGATTTAATATAGTACATCTACCTCCCTTAATAAAGACAGAAAACTTATCATACCACTCCTATCAAATTAGTGTACGTACGATTGTTACTTCGTCTCTTAGGTAGTAGATAAATACAATAATTCAATACTCAATTGTAGTATTAAAATACAGACAAATTGAATGTGCGGAGTATCATACATGGGACAGTGAACATAATCTATAATTTCAACATATCTAAATATCCGTGCGGTGCAATTGAAAATTATTGAATCGTGCATAAATGAATGTACAAGAATTTCGCAATATTTAATCGAAATAAAGGCAAGTATTACACATACGAACAACGTAATTTTCACACCAAAAATATTTCATCTTAACTCACAAGTGATTTATGTCTGAAATTCTCATAATCATTGTTTTAAATTTTATTAATGCAATTACATTTTAGAGAAATATATGTTACTCCTTATGCATTCCAACTAATTTATATGGTTGAAACGCCGCCCTTCTTGATCAGGTTAAGTGAGTTACATGGTCTGCCTTACGAACTGTATTAGATCACGATGGCAGTGACACAGTCTATTGTTCCTAGTACTCACAGCGCTCCAAGCGGCTAGCAACTGTCGCGAGAAATGCAAAAAATCATCCCAAGCTTCGCAACAGTGTATACTAAACTGTGGTATCAACTATCAACCAGAGTCCGTGAATATCCAGAGTACCACAATCCTTTGCGCCGGCAAATGACGAAAAATCGGCCATTGTCACTCCAGCGCGGGCTATGCAGTACAGCAAACGTGCTCACAGAGGGCAACCTGCATTCAGTGCACATACAGCTTGATTCAGAGATTTTGGCCCCTGCCAGGAGTAAATATGTAGATAGACTAAGAGCGAGTTTCGAATTTCTTTTGTCAATGTAAATGTAATAAATTGATTTATTGGTAAATGCTACCTTCGTGCTGGACAATGGCTGTTTTCACAAAAAAAAAAAAAAAAAAAAAAAAAAAAAAAAGAAGTCTTTGGACTATAGTTGTTTAATGAAACAAAGGATTAGTTCACACCTGTGGAGTAACGGTTAGCGCGTCTGGCCGCGAAACCTGGTGGCCCGGTTCGATTCCCAGTCGGGGAAATTTACCTGATTGAGGTTTTTCCGGAGTTTTCCCTCAACCCAATGTAAGCAAATGCTGGGTAACTTTCGGTGTTGGACCTCGGACTCATTTCACCGACATTATCACCTTCATCTCATTCAGACGCTAAATAACCCAAGATACGTCGTAAAATAACCTACTAAAATAAAATAAAACATAGGATTACGGCGTTTTTTCTCCATTAACAACTAGTTCATTGGATGGCCGCTACAATATGCTCAATACATGCTTAATATCTCAAATTTGTATTTTTTGGACTATGGTTTTATTTTGAATCCCTTCAATTTATTTAAAAATCTTTACAGCATGAGAATATAATCCATAATATAGTCAAGTAGAAATACGGAGAGAAGGCAGCATTAAACAACCGTTTAATCCTTAACACACTTGCCCAAGATTTGCATTTCCTTTAAAATCTCGAAATCGATCTGTTTGTAGCCATGTAATGATCTTGTTATTATTTGTATAGCAAGAGAAAAAGTCTGTAGCATTAAATCCGCTCATAGCGTACCGTGCTGAAGGTATCCAAAATTATAACACAAATCATTTTACAGAAAATAAGGTTTTATTGAATAGCTCTGTAATTAGTAACACTTTATTTTACCAATAATAATTGTAACAAAAAATTAATAAGTATTAAATAGAATAATAATACTAATTTGCTCATGTATATTTTTTATATCGCAGCTCATTTCACCCCATTTAATTTGCAATGAGCTTAAATTAAACACAAATAACACACGTCAATTCACTGCAGTTGAAAAAGAGATTAACTCTTTTTTTTTCCAAATTATCGGTTTATACTTATCAGACTACATACCGTACATGTATTATGTTTTGTTTGTTTTTATTACCTTAAAATGTAATAACTAACGCTTTTATCTGATTAATTATATTCCCGTTTTCATTATTTTCATTATAAACTTAATGTTACAGCGAGAGTGTCATTTATTTTGTATACTTAACTCATTTTATTATTCACAATTTGACTCAGAATACATTATACTAAATGGCACATGGTCAGGAGATCGGTTAGAATATTAAATTTCCACGCCAGAGACCCGCGTTCAAAGCACGGTGAGTTCGATTACAAAATTTAAGGGAAGACTTCACTGAAAATCATGAAAATTTTTTCAAATTTTTTTTTTAAATATTTCACTTATTCAGAATTTATATTTTCATACCCCAAATGGATTCAGCTCAATTCTGATTACAAATATGTTGCTAGTTTATTTTATTAATATTTTTCTTAATAAATATTTATTAATAAAATAAATTAGCAGCATTTCTCATAAAATAAATGCATAGAAACATGCAGCTACCTCATAAATACTTGCAGTAAAAATTTCATCCAGATTGATTAATATATTGCATAAGAAAGTTGGTGTTGAATCAACAAAAATGAACACAGAAAAATAGATTTGAAAATAAAATGAATATTTATGTAAATTAATATTCTCCTCCGCTACATTCATCTAGGAACTTCAGGGAGCCAACAAAAAGTTACTAGATTTGTAATCAGAAATTTTAAAAAAGAATTCTTCGATGAAAAACAATTCTGACAGCTCTTTAAATTCCACGCCCCCTTCCAGCCTTAATTTAAAGAGTGTAAACATACGAGTATTTGTAATCAGAATTGAGCTGAATACATTTGGCGTATAAAAATAAAAATTCTGAATAAGTGAAATAATTTAAAAAAAAATGGAAAAATTTTCATGATTTTCAGTGGAGTCTTCCCTTAATATCCAATATTGTTTGGAGGCAGTTATTCGCTTAATATTCCAGCTTTTACTGAAACAAAGCTCTAATTTATCCCTTAATGATAATTCACTTATGAATGCAACAGAAATCCTCCTTCCATGGTAGACCTACAGAGTGTCCACATGAAACCTTTACAAATTCAAATGTAAATAACAAATTATTGAGACACGATATCTGGATGCGATTTTCTGTATGTTAACCAGAAACTGTCAAAGATTTTGTGAGAATTTTGTTGGATTGTTGAAATGAGTTTTTTGGTTGTAGGTGTAAATATTGGCGAAATATAAAATCTGACAGTGAAGGAGACCCCAGTGTATCCTGGTTTGTCGAGACACGATCAGATACATAGGTACAATTTCACGTCCGGATCCAATATGGAAGAGAACGCCAACATGGCCAACAATCCGGGAGTGTGCTGCGGAAAAAGGGTAGTGGGCGGCAAAGCACAAGTGTGGAGTACATTGAACGTGTGCAAGATGAATTTTTCCCCGAAGTAATCCTTCCTCAGCGTCAATTCTAACCAGTATGTCGACAGCAAATGCTGTACGTCGTGGATAATTATCGCTGAAGATCTTGCAATCTGAACTTTGTGGACAGTCGAACGCGGCAAGTTTAATTTCCTGGCGGCATTGCAAATGGACTTCTAGGGCTTATTAATCGTGTCTCGATAAACCAAGATACACCTTGTGCCATCTCCTGAGGTATCTACATCTCCTTCACTGTCAGATTTCAGATTTGACCAAAATTCACACCTGCAATCAGAAAAACGAATTTCAGTAATCCAACAAAAAACTCATAAAAACTTAGACAGATTCTGATTAACATGTAGAAAACTGCATCCAGATATCGTGTCTCAGTAATTTGCTATTTACATCTGAATTTGTAAATGTTTCATGTGAAAATCCTGTATAATATGTGTAACGTCAATGACAGCTAAGACAGGCATATTGCTTACGATCAAGAATCAAAACACTCATTTAAAAGAAGATAGAACTTGACAATTAGGCTATATATTTAATTCTGCTTTCGGTAAATTTTTATTAAAACCTCTGGAACATCCCAGTATGGGAGCCATGCCTTTTTTTATTCCTGCCATAATTGGACAACTGTAAACAGAAATATACTTTTACACCTATCCAGTTAAGTAATACCTCAGACTTGCCAAAAAGAAGAGAAAACGCAGGGGTCATTCCTTACAAAATTTTAAGAATATGCCTGTGATGTCATGGATTTTTTGGGTTTTAATATAATAATGTTATTATAAAAATAAATTAAACTGTCAACTATGACCCTCATATCATTAATATTTTAGTCATATGGATGACTGAAAAATGGGTGACAGTTACATGTTATCCATAATTTAAAATATTTTAGAAACTCTATATGAAGTGTCATCGACACTAAAGAGATACCCTTGTAAACCTTGTAAACCTGAACAATCACATTTTAATACCTTAAAGACTAATTCGAATAATATTAAGGGATGGTTATAAAAACAATCCATTGAAATAAAAGAAATACTTTTGTATTCGAATGCAGCAAATTTAAATTCATTCGTATCGAAGAAAATCTTAGCTTAATCCATCTTCCAAGTTTTATGATGATATCTCAAGAAATCTATGAATAATTAAATTAATAAAATTATCAATTTTTTGTTCTGACGATTGAAAATCGTTTGCCATATGTGGTGGTTGCAGCGCTCGCGAGAAACTTTGAGCCTATTCCGAATCTGAGCGGTGATCAATCTTTTGGCATCACGTTGTTCCGAATTTTAACGATGACGTCACTGATGCTCCACTGGTGTCACACCGGTTCCATCAGCTTGCAGAGGTGGTGGCAGTATCCATCAGCCGCCATCAGTGAATGTGATTGGTTCTTGTATAGGGCGGGAATTAGTTGATGAATGACATCGTGCACTGTTGTGTCATGGCGGTGTGTTCTGCTTTGGTTCTGCTGTATTGTTTGTAATGAACACAACGTAAAAAAATATGTTAATGGCTTATGAGCGAACATGTCAACGGACCAGTTATTACTACCGGTTCAAGAAATAAATTGTTTATGCTCTCTTTTCTTTGAACGAGATGACAGTACGGATATTTCGCAAAATATTTCTAGCGTAGCACAGACACAACTTGTACAGCCGCCATGATAGCCATTGAACCTTCTAGCAGTTTTGTTCCTATTTCGCTGCAGCGTGATGTCATTGTTGTCCACCGGTAAACAGCATCACGCGACAATGACGACATTCTGTACGACGGGATACAGGTATTCCGAATCTCACCGGTCCTGTGGCATCAATGACGTCACGTTGCAGCGAAATAAGGAACAAAACTGCTGGAAGGATCGATGGCTGTCATGGCGACTGTACAAGTTGTTGTCTGTGCTACGCTAGATGGCGGCTGAATTTTGCGAAATATTCGTACTGCCACCTCGTTCAAAGAAAAAATTAGCATAAACAATTTATTTCTTGAACCGGTAATCAATATACTCCGAATTAAACATGTTCGCTCATAAAAACGCCATTAACATATTGTTTTTACGTTGTGCTCATTACAAACAATACAGCAGAACTAAAGCAGAACAAACCACGCCATCTTCTTTTAGAAAGTAACAGTGCACGATGTCATTCGTCTGCTAATTCCGCTGATTGCTATACAAGAACCAATCAGATTCACTGATGGCGACTGACGTTGAGACTGCCACCACCTCTGCAAATGTTGATGGCACTCGGTGCGACACCGGTGGGCATCAATGACGCCATCGGTGAATTCGGAACACCGTGATGCCATCGGATTTTTCACCGATGAGATTCGGAATACTTCATAATAACCTACCTGCTAAGCTTCTTTGTTCCGATGAGTTATCTTTATTAAAAACAGGCATGGTATTTAAGTCACCATTCTGAAATTTTCACATTGGAATCAATATACTCTAAAGAATTAAACACATGTTTTTTCTTCTCTAAAAACGTGTTGCGCTTTGTGTTCTATATTTTAAATAATTACTTTACGGCGGGTAACTATTTTAGAAATTACACTTTTTTGGGGGGGGATATTTGCAAACTAGGCTATTCTTTTTCGAAATGTATTGAAACCACTTTCCCATCTTCTTTTAGAAAGTAAGAAAACTTCAATGAATGAAGCCGTGTTCTTTGCTAAACCAATATTTTAAATGCTGATTGCTTAACTACAGTAACACTGTTTTGTTTAACCGCGAGGTTTTCATTTTCCTGCCGCCCGCCGCTAGGAGGTTTAGATCTGTCTTCGGACAGTTGACTAAACAACAACAATTCCACAATTCCAAAATGTGGGGATTTTTATATATCTGGGACTCGGTACAAAACTAAAAATGCTGGCATTAAACCACTTTTGTATCGTATAACTGACTGTAACAATATGAGAGTTTACATATATATATATTTTTTTCATGATTCATCGAACATCTTCTAATAACCATTACGTTTAAAGGTTCTACAAGTAAAATTCTAAATATTCCGTTTCACGTATTATGTTTCTTTTTCACTGAATTTAGAATATTGGGCGAAGTTTCTAAATAGAACGAAGAGTTCCTTGGACTATAATATAGTCTTGAACAAGTATTATATATTCCATGCACGTGCATTCAATTGTACGAAATACTGAAAATACGACTTCTTCTGAGATTGAATGCATTGTTACGGAAAGGGTGAAACACGGAGTGCATTCAGTTGCTAACACTGAAGTCTACATCCGATGATAAAGAATTCGTAGCCTATTTAGGTAAAATCTGACTCTATCATTGTGCTAGGCGAGCTTCAAAATATACTACCCAGTTCATCGCCTATGAAGATGTTATCGTAAGTTTAATTATTTTCTTAGATATTTAAGCCGTCATTTCTGCACATTCTTAATGCTTACAAATTGTTTTTAAAGAACCTGGAGGTTCATTGCCGCCCTCACATAAGTCCGCCATCGGTTCTTATCCTGAGCTAAATTCATCTAATCCCTCACATACATTTTAATATTATCCTCCCATCTACGTCTCGGCCTTCCCAAAGGTTCTTTTTCTTCAGGTTCTTCAACTAACACTCTATATGCATTTCTGGATTCATCCATACGTGCTACATGCCCTGCCCACCTCAAACGTGTAGATTTAATGTTCCTAATTAAGTTAGGTTAAGAATACAATGGGTAGAGTTCTGCGCTGTGTAACGTTTTCCATTATTCTGTAACTTCATACTTCTTAGAGCCAAATATTTTTCTAATTGTAAGAACCTTATTATCGAACATCCTTAACCTCTGTTTCTCTCTCAAAGTGAAAGTACAAGCTTCTCAACCATACATATACTTAATAATAATAATAATAATAATAATAATAATAATAATAATAATAATAATATTAATACTTACATACTTACTTACAAATGGCTTTTAAGGAACCCGCAGGTTCATTGCCGCCCTCACATAAGCCGGTCATCGATCTCTATCCTGTGCAAGATTAATTCAGTCTCTATCATCATATCCCACCTCCCTTAAATCCATTTTAATATTATCCTCCCATCTACGTCTCGGCCTGCCCAAAGGTCTTTTTCCCTCTGGCCTCCAAACTAACATTCTATATCCATTTTTGGATTCGCCCATACGTGCTACCTGCCCTGCCCAACTCAAAAGTCTGGATTTAATGTTCCTAATTATGTTAATAATAATAATAATAATAATAATAATAATAATAATAATAATAATAATAATAATAGTCATGATGATAATTGGAAGATTCAGTGAAGAACTGTTTTCAGAACATGGGAGGATTAATAGGAGGAGGACGAATAAAGTGTATAAGATTTGCTGATGATATGGCGTTGTTAGCAGAAGAGGCGGCAATATGTTACTGGAGCTAAATGACAGCTGTGGGTAGTATGGGATGAAGATAAATACAAACAAAACGAAGGCCATGGTCATAGAAAGTTGAGTAAAGAAGGTAAACTTGCGGATTCTAAATGAGACAGTAGAACAAGTGGACAGCTTCAGATACTTGGGGTGTACTATAAGTAATAACATGAGCTGCTGCCAGAAAGTCAAAAGGAGAATAGCAATGGCAAAGAAATCTTTTAATAGAAAAAGGAGCATCTTCTGCAGATCTCTAGAAAAAGAAATAAGGAAGAGACAAGTGAAGTTCTTTGTGTGGAGTGTAGCGTTGTATGGGGCAGAACCATGAACATTACAATGAAGTAGAGTGAAACGGCTAGAAGCACTTGAAATGTGGGATATGGAGAAGAATGGAGCGTGTGAAATGGACAGACAGAATAAGAAATGAAGCTATGTTGGAAAGAGTGGATGAAGAAAGAATAATGCTGAAACTGTTCAGGAAGAGAAAAAGGTGTTGTCTGGGTCACTGGCGAGAAGAAACTGCTCTAGTAAAGGATGCGCTGGAAGAAATGGTGAACGGGAGAGAGTTTGAAGCAGAAGAAGATATTAAATAATAGACGACTTTAAGATATATGGATATTAAGCGGGGCCTAAGATGGAGGCAGATAATAGGAAAGACTGGAGAATACTAGGTTTGCCATTGGACAAATTAATTAATTAATTAATAATAATAATAAAAACCGCAGTAGTTAGTATAGCTTTGTTAAATAATCAAGTAAAAAAAATAAAAAGGAATACAGGAGAAACAAATGTTTTGGAAATATTGCGCGTACTTGCAGACATAGCAACATTTGAAAAATTCATCGTCAGCTATTACTAATTTGGTATTGATTCTGGATGTCCTATCATACTACAGATAAACCCCAGCCAACGTCATTAAGAATGGTGAATTAATTATACTGTAGGTTCCACACAAAGAACTTCACTTGTATCTTCCTTATTTTTTTTTCTAGAGATCCGCAGAAGACCCGCAAATGAATGTCAATAAATCGGATACGTCTGTTGAATGCAAACAGAGAAAATAAGTTTAATTACGAAAGTTGAAAAAGCAGTATTGTCTAACCACAATACAAGAATGTATGCTGAAAAACAGAATACTTGATTTTGGAGGCAACAATAGCAAAGCTATAGAAAATACTGTAAATAAAATTTCACACGATTATAATTTCAGCAGCATGAATAATGCTACATAATGATCTTTCAAGAAGCTAAAACTGACGTTTCTCGGAATTTCAAACGTCTGTTATAATGGACAGTGGCCATATTATATAACAATTTAAGTGTAACGATAAATTTACTTTCTACACGACATCAAACATCTGTAGTTTTAATTATTGTGAATGTTTGACCAATTGAAGTTAAAAAAAGAACCATAGTCCAAGAAATGCAACTCTGAGATATTAAGGCTCGATTGTATAAACCATTTAATCTTAGATCAGAGGTTAAATTGATCCTTGTTTCAGCTGAACTTGGAATTTTGTGTTGTATAAAGTCTAATCTGAGATTAATTTGTCTCAAACTAAAGTCAACTTTGACTGAAGAAATTTTTCCGATTAAGTTAGATGATCCAAGTTCAGTTATTTCTTTTCTATTTGAAATATACGAGTGACAGATTTCGCAAATGAAATATCCATTATTATTAATATCAATAGATATGATAAGTACATTTATATATATATATATATATATATATATATATATATATTTTTTCTTTCAATTTATTGCCTTAACACACAAACATTCTTATATTTTATAAGGCTCTATCGTGTTCAGCAGTATCAAATAACATAACCTATAATTATATTATGTTTACAACAACCATTAATTATTAATGGATATGATAGGTACATTCATACATTTTCAATTTACTGTATTACTAAACGAAAATTGTCGTTTTATAAAGCTTTATTATGTTTAGCAGTATCAAACACCATAACATGTTAACAACTCGGAGAACAGTCAACCTTCTTCTTATTGTCCGCCATTATTTACATTGCACAAAAACCAGTGTCTCCAACAGAGTATACGGAAAGTCGCCAAAAAGTAGTTGTAAAGTCGCTAGATTTCTCATTATCAACAAAGAAAGATTAAATTTTGTCACTATTGGAGTGCTAAAAAGGTCACTAAATCTCTATTTAAACAATATAAAAGTTAAAAGAAATTGTTGTTGAAAAAGAGTTAAAGTCGCTAAATTGGCAACACTGAACAAACCTGTATAACATGGTCCGCGCATCACGTATTTCACCTGTTTATGCGATGTTGCCAGATCCTTTTCACGTGAACTTAGATTGCATTTGAACCAAGGTAATTTGATCGCAGAAAAGTTTTATACAATAGAAGAAGTGTCTGAACTTGGTTCACTTTTCGATCTACGATCAAAGTTGATCTTTAGTCAGGGAGTTTTATACGTATGATGAATGTATTGTAGCGGCCATCTATTGAATTAGTTGTTACGGGAAAAAACCCCATAGGCCTATGTTATAGAAGTGGAAATTTTCAGTGGTTTTTATAAAACTGCCATAGTCCAAAGGTTTTTTTTTGTGAAAAGATTCATTGTCCAGACAAGACGATATCCATTCATATCATCTTGAAACATTTGTCCATATAATAATTTTAAACTGTAGTAGATTGGCAGTACTGCTTCTTACGTACGCGGCAAAAGCCACCTCAGAGAAAAATGCTTTAGCACGTGAATTGTTGTATTAGTTATGGAGTCATGTTTAGGTGCAGAAGTAACCCCGTGGAAGAAACGTAAATAACGAAAGGAGAGACACACTTCACCACAACAGAGAATTGTTTCTTAACAGTTACCTGCATTTACACATGTATTTCTATGAGGCAATTTAAGTTGTAATCGTACTCCAGTTTTCCTAAGTTTCTACAACATCTTACGAAACGGCATGATGAATTTATTACTCGAAGTGTCAACAACACCCATGCCAGATAGTGTTTTGTTTCTCCTGAAAATTTATGTTTTTGGACTATGGTTGTTTTTATAAAAAACTTCAATTTATAAAAATATGCGAAATATTGAAAAACATATTGCGAGAATCAAACGAAACAGATTTTAAAGTAACTGTAAGACAAGTTTAACAAGATCGTTGAAAGAAGAATTAAAACAGTAATGAGATGATGTCTCTGATAATAATAATAATAATAATAATAATAATAATAATAATAATAATAATAATAATAATAATAATAATAATATTGAAAGCACTTTTCCACCAATAAACGGGATACAGAAACTTCATCAGTAACATGTTTGGAAGATACTTGCAAATTTGCAGAGATTTGTTGTAATGAAAACTTCCAATTGCTAAGCTCTTATTTCAGAATGAAATCTGACGATTAGAGTGAGTTTTTTTGTAACCACCTGTTCTCCGTTAGTTTGTGTAATAAGCGAAAATGAAGTTAAGAATACACGGCGTCTCTAATGTTTATCTTCATTATATGTAATTACATATTTTTTTTTCGTTTAGCGAAGTACTTCTATACAAACGGAGAGAGATTATATCACAAACGTCTGTTCTTTCCACTTCTACGTTTATATCCTGCTATTGTCACATGCCAAGAAACAAGTATCGGTTTTCAATAGCTCAGTGGAAGTCGTATGTTTTAGTCAAACTGATTCGTTTTCAGT
This sequence comes from Periplaneta americana, assembly GCA_025594305.2. Taxonomy (NCBI): domain Eukaryota; kingdom Metazoa; phylum Arthropoda; class Insecta; order Blattodea; family Blattidae; genus Periplaneta; species Periplaneta americana. Next base: position 35,361,102 of record JAJSOF020000009.1, read on the forward strand.
GAAAAAGATTACAAGTCAGGTACAATATGTATGTTACAATTATAAACAGCTATAAAATAGCTAATGTTACTCAGATTATAAAAAAAAGGACTAGTCTATAAAATAACCTAATGTTATTATCTCAAAATATGTGTTCTCAGTCAATAAATTGGTATTAAATTGTAATTAAACTAACATAATTCAATTTAAATCCTGTCCAAATTCAATGTCGCAAATTTCTAGCGCAATAATTAACAATAGATCCCTATTATAAACAACAACAACCAAATTTATTGGCTTAAAAATCGATAATATGTTAAATTGGAAAAATAATATTAAATAAATTACCCTCAAACTAAATTCAGCTTGTTTTGCTATTAGATCTATGCAAAAGATAGTAAATATCAATACTTTAAAAACAATATACTTTGCATACTTCCACTCGATAATGAGTTTTGGAATAATATTCTGGAGAAATTCCACAGATAGTAACAGTAGCTATATTTATATTAAAAAAAAGAGTAATTAGAATAATAGTAGGTGCCAAATCTAGGGAATCGTGTAGGACTATTTAAAAAAAATTACAAATAATGCCCATGGCTTGTCAGTATATCTTTTCATTAATAATCTTCCTCGTATGTAATCGTGAAAACTTTGTAACTAATTCAACAGTTCACAGCATAAATACACGTCAAAAAATTACTTTCATACTCCATCGGCAAGTCTATCGTGCTATCAAACAGGAGTGCGTTACATGGCAGTAAAAATTTTTAATAGCCTCCCTTACTTACTTACTTACTTACTTACTGGCTTTTAAGGGACCCGGAGGTTCATTGCCGCCCTCACATAAGCCCGCCATTGGTCCCTATCCTGAGCAAGATTAATCCAGTCTCTATCATCATATCTCACCTCCCTCAAATCCATTTTAATATTATCTTCCCATCTACGTCTCGGCCTCCCTAAAGGTCTTTTTCCCTCCGGCCTCCCAACTAACATTCTATATGCATTTCTGGATTCGCCCATACGTGCTACATGCACTGCCCATCTCAAATGTCTGGATTTAATGTTCCTAATTATGTCAGGTGAAGAATACAATGCGTGCAGTTCTGCGTTGTGTAACTTTCTCCATTCTCCTGTAACTTCATCCCTCTTAGCCCCAAATATTTTCCTAAGCACCTTATTCTCAAACACCCTTAACCTATTTCCTCTCTCAAAGTGAGAGTCCAAGTTTCACAACCATAAAGAACAACCGGTAATATAACTGTTTTATAAATTCTAACTTTCAGATTTTTTGACAGCAGACTGGATGATAAAAGTTTCTCAACCGAATAATAATAGGCATTTAACGCATTTATTCTGTGTTTAATTTCTTCCCGAGTATCATTTATATTTGTTACTGTTGCTACCAGATATTTGAATTTCTCCATTTCTTCAAAAGATAAATTTCCAATTTTTATATTTCCATTTCGTACAATATTCTCGTCACGAGACATAATCATATACTTTGTCTTTTCGGGATTTACTTCCAAACCTATCGCTTTACTTGCTTCAAGTAAAATTTCCGTGTTTTCCCTAATCGTTTGTGGATTTTCTCCTAACATATTCACGTCATACGCATAGACAAGCAGCTGATGTAACCCGTTCAATTCCAAACCCTCTCCCTATCGATATAAAAAATGAAACTCAAAACATAAGATTATTTAGGGCCAAATTAAAGAAGTACCTAATTTCTCACGCCTTCTATTCTATAGGTGAATTCATGACATCCAATAAGGCTTCATGAAATTGATACTAAAACTTTGTGCTGTACTAGTAGACTATATTGTAAATCTATACTGTGACTATAAATTAAGACTTTATAATAGTATTAAGTTTTTTGACTTGTTCCATATTCTAGCTATAAAGCAATGTACGGTATGAATACCACGGAATGTTAATAAATACAATACAATACAATACCACATGAGTGATGCCTTTTTGGTGTCACTTATGAGGTTCAAACCTGTTTTCAGACAACTGACTAAACAACAATTATTTCTTTTGAGAAAATGTTCTCTAGAGGTTAGATTTTAAAATACAAAACTATTTGTATGACATTTATTGTTATAAGAACACTCGTGAATATCATTTAATTAATTATCAAGCATTTTGTAATTTGCAATATCAACTGCATAGTCTGTCTTAATTTTCATACTATAAGGATTATTCTTATTTTTCTACCTGATTATTGCGAAATAGAAGATAAACAATATTGTGATATAGCAAAATACAAATTTAGAGATTTTCACCGTAACATACAGTTTCTGCATCTTTCACACATAACAAATCTTTCAATCCTCTACAATCTTCAAGACTTCAACCCTCTCTATTTTTAACTGTTGTAGATCAAATATGAAATGAGGAGGTTATGGAATGTGCTGGGTGAATTAAAGATGAAGATGAGAGAATTCGGAGGAAAAACCTCCTGCAACGTCTACTTTATTTATCACAAATTCCATCATGAGCAGACCGGATATCGAACAGAAGCCGCTTCGACAGAAGATGAGGACGCTGAATCACAGACGCGACCTTTTACGAAGCTCAGAACAGTAAATTATTTACATTAGCTGAATATAAATGTTCTTTGTCAAAGGATGTGAACAGTGAATTATAAACCTTTGATACTGTCTATTTGCCCAATAAATAAACCCTACGTTTTCCCTTTAGCTCGACAGCTCTACCACTATCAAACAAGGTCAAACCTTGTACAAATCTATCTTTCAGGTACAGCTCCCTTTAAAGCTGACTTGAATAATTTCAAGGTCAAATCTTATTTGTCACGCACTGTAGTTAGATCATCATCCATGACAATAGGTCTTCATTCACAATATAGGACAATATATTATTTTTATTTTATAAATAAATAAATAAATGATGAAGCTCCTGCCGGTTAGACTTTTAAAGGGATGCTTACAGCATGGGACTTTTTTAAATACTCTACAATTCTGTGCTGTTTGGGTAAAGGGAGATAAGTCTTAAAAATGAGTTCGGAGATAAATGAAAATTAAACTTGGAACCCTTATTACAAATAATTTTCTACACAAATAAAACACATCAACTGCTAGTATTCTTTGATTTTTGCACACCCACTTGTATAATTTAACTTGTGTGTTCATCTGGGGAACAAAATTCCAGCTGGACAAAAAAACGACTTATACCCCTTTACCCGAACACCACAGAAATTTCATACCAAATTTATGAATTTTTAACTGCAATTCACTGCGGGGTAAAGCAGGGAGATGCACTATCACCTTTACTTTTTAACTTCGCTCTAGAATATGCCATTAGGAAAGTTCAGGATAACACAGAGGGTTTGGAATTGAACGGGTTACATCAGCTTCTTGTCTAGGCGGATGACGTGAATATGTTAGGAGAAAATCCACAAACAATTAGGGAAAACGTGGAAATTCTTGTTGAAGCAAGTAGAGCGATAGGGTTGGAAGTAAATACCGAAAAGACTAAGTATATGATTATGTCTTGTGACCAGAATATTGTACGAAATGGAATTATAAAAATTGGAGATTTATCCTTCGAAGAGGTGGAAAAATTCAAATATCTTGGAGCAACATTAACAAATCTAAATGGCACTCGGAAGGAAATTAAACGCTGAATAAATATGGGAAATGCCTGTTATTATTCGGTTGAGAAGCTTTTGTCATCTAGTCTTCTGTCAAAAAGTCTGAAAGTTAGAATTTATAAAACAGTTATATTACAGGTTGTTCTGTATGTTGTGAAACTTGGACTCTCACTTTGAGAGAGGAACAGAGATTAAGGGTGTTAGAGAATAAGGTTCTTAGGAAAATATTTGGGGCTAAGAGGGATGAAGTTACAGGAGAATGGAGAAAGTTACACAACGCAGAGCTGCAAACATTGTATACTTCACCTGACATAATTAGGAACATAAAAACCAGACGTTTGAGGTGGGCAGGACATGTAGCACGTATGGGCGAATCCAGAAATGCATATAGAGTGTTAGTTGGGAGGCCGGAGGGAAAAAGGCCTTTGGGGAGGCCGAGACATAGATGGGAAGATAATATTAAAATGGATTTGAGGGAGGTAGGATATGATGGTAGAGACTGGATTAATCTTGCTCAGGATAGGGACCAATGGCGGGCTTATGTGAGGGCGGCAATGAACCTCCGGGTTCCTTAAAAGCCAGTAAGTAAGTAAGTATATAAACATGCCTGCAACACTAAAATCTGTACAAAATTTGGTGCTATTAGAGTTAATAGTTTTGAGATTATATTTTTTAAATATATATTATTGACGTCACTAAAAATGCTCTTTGTGACAAAATTTTCAAAATGTTAGTTCACATTCGCTCAGAAGTTCGAACATAGATGGAAATAAAAATTAATTAGTTTTTTGAGCTTAGTCTAAATTGAGAGTCAGAGGAAATAGGAAAGATTGAAGAAAGCTGGGTTCGTAGTGAAAGACCTGCCCTTGGGCATAACAATGAATGACTGAATTAATTAATTAATGGATGAATGGAATACATATATTTTTTTAATATCATGAATTTACCATTACAGCATATTTTAACCTAAGTTCAATATGAATATTCTCCGAAAGAACTTTATATGAATATTTCACATAAATAATAATTACATTTAATTTATCAATATGTACGTAATTTATTCTGTGAGCTGTTTCAGACGAATCTGCAAATAACTGTTGTGAAAGGAGCTTTTACATTCAGGAAACTTCTTAAAATTTTGAAGTTCAGAAAACAGCATTTTAAAAAAAAATTGTCAACTCACACACACACAACGTATGTTTGGCTACATTTGATTATATGGAAAGATACCTTAGAATGATGAAGGCTTTGGTTTAGAATGGGGTATGTCTGTATAGCCCAGGGAGCATTTTTGTAATTTTTGCAGTTTACTTTTTCTCTATTAGAATATATGAAAGTCACGTGACACACTTTGAAGGGCCATCAAATAGTAAATAAAACAGGATTTAAGCCACAGTCGTATTTTGCTACTAGACTTCTAAAAATGCAACAAACTTTGAATGTAAACGTGCAAAAATTTGACAACCACATTGGACTTCAGAAACGAAGATGATAATGGAGAAAATGAAATCAGAGACGTGTTTGAACTAACCTGAATTTAAATGCAATGCTAATGGCATGGCCAATGCTAAAAAAGGTATTGAGCAATAGATTTTCAGGAATTGATTTCAAAGAGCTGGTGCAATTCATGTAAGTTAATTAATTTATATAATTCCATCGCATACTGTAAATTGTGAGCGAGGATTTAGTTGAATGAATGTTGTAAAAATTGGAATGAGAAACCGTCTTTCAGTAAAAGAGTTAGCACTCTGCTAACAATAAATTTTGAAGGGCCTACTAGTAAAAAATTCATGGTTTATAGTGCCCATAAAATAACGAATTTAATGGTATGTAAATTCAGCAGTAATTGATTCTAAACATACCTACATGTAATGATTTACTTACATAAGTTTATCTACAGTGTGATAACTTGAATTGAAAACAATAAAACTCCAAGAAAAATATTACGTAACTTTTTTTGTTTCTGCATACTTTATTAATTTTATCTTTCTGTACAATTATTTATAATATTGCACAAGCATTTCGAAATTTGCACAAATATAATTTTTAATTCGTGCATGTTTGCACAATTATTTACTTTCTACCTTAAACCCTGAAATAAATCACTTATGAATCTAGAAAGTTGAAATATACTTACGAACATAAAAACAAAAAAAAAAAAATGAATTTTTTAATTTTTCAGCAATATTTCACCATAGTATCCCCTTAAGAGAATAGATAATGATCTTATTTTATTTTCAACCATATAATACAGCCCACACATACATTATTTAGACATGTACAATTTGGACATACGTACTTACTGGCTTTTAAGGAACCCGGAGGTTCCCACCTCCCTTAAATTCATTTTAATATTATCTTCCCATCTACGTCTCGGCCTGCCCAAAGGTCTTTTCCCCTCCGGCCTCCCAACTAACACTCTATATGCATTTCTGGATTCGCCCATACGTGCTACATGTCCTGCCCATCTCTAACGTCTGGATTTAATGTTCCTAATTATGTTAGGTGCAGAATACAATGCGTGCAGCTCTGCGTTGTGTAACTTTCTCCATTCTCCTGTAACTTCATCCTTCTTAGCCCCAAATATTTTCCTAAGAACCTCATTCTCAAACATCCTTAATCTCTGTTCCTCTCTCAAAGTGAGAGTCCAAGTTTCATAGCCATACAGAACAACCGGTAATATAACTGTTTTATAAATTCTAACTTTCAGATTTTTTGACAGGAGAGTAGATGATAAAATCTTCTCAATCGAATAATAACAGGCATTTCCTATATTTATTCTGCGTTTCATTTCCTCCCGAGTGTCATTTATGTTTGCTACTGTTACTCCAAGATATTTGAATTTTTCCACCTCTTCGAAGGACAAATCTCCAATTTTTATTGTTCCACTTCGTACAATATTCTGGTCATGAGACATAATCATATACTTAGTCTTTTCGGGATGTACTTCCAATTCTATCGCTTTACTTGCTCCAAGTAGAATTTCCGTGTTTTCCCTACTCGTTTGTCGATTTTCTCCTTCTTTCGTAAATAGACAGCCATGTCAGACGCTAAGACCTATTGCATTTTTGGATCATGAAATTTATAAAACCAATAATTAGGATATTTGATTTTTCCGTCACGGTCCATGAGTCTGCTTGTCAAGAAAACTCCACATTACAACACTTTGTCAGTTATTATAGGTTAACCATTATTGGTATGACTTTTACAAACGTTTCAAACCGAAATAACTTTTAGGCAGCCATACGGGATTGCCCGCTACTACAAATGATACTGCATGTCGCTTACACCTGCTACCGAAACATAACTTGGCAATATCCCAATTATTGGAGCGAACTAACAGTTAACACGTCCATAAAATAATTCAGGCACTACGAATCAGCATACTGCGTAAAAATATGTTTTAAAAGGCAATTTAAACTAACAAACTGATTCGTAATTGAGAACATATTACGACTCTTTCTACTAATAACAATCCTACAATTATGAATTTCATAAATATTAAATATTCTCGTACTCTCTATCGTTTTACAGGTACACATTAGAAGATGGAGTCAGATGATAAATGTTTAGATTTATAAACTCTGTTTTGTAGGTGGACAGCTGAACTTTTGGACTGTTTGATTTCTATTCAGAATGACTGGAACTTCGAAAAGTTTAATTTAAATAATCGGCAGAAAAATGAAGTTGAAAACAGAATACTTATGGATTTTCTCGTTTTTTTCCAAATATATCTGCACCACTGCTCTACAGTTAATAGTCAACGGATAGATAACCCTGCACCTTGAGACATTCTAAGACCTTTGATAGTGGATATTATATAGTTACATAAGTGGTGTGAGATTGAGTCTGAACAACAAATGAGTTATGTATCTCAACCCCAATGGTCGAACTACGAGCCCATCCTTCACCACTAGCTAAATTGGGGTAGATTTCTTAACAAAATATGCATTCAGCATCTTCCTCGTCGTCTAAAACCTCTTCTCTACTTGTAACTTCAATGTTCTTAGTATTCTTCTTTTTCAAAATTATTTTATCATACATGATAATTTTTCTAACAAATTTATTGAAATTGACTATTTCAGCTTTCTCTTTTTTTGTTTTTCAACACACGGAATCTATATTCGTTTCTTCGACTCGTCGTCTCAGAGTGGTTCCAGACACATAATAATATTTTGCTTGTCTTTGCAGTTCCCGTTTTATTTTCCTGAACAGCTTTAATGGCTTCCCTCATGTTTTCCCTGCTCCATGAATTTATATCAGTGTTCCAAATAGTCTATCTATAGTTAAAACTGGAAAAGGAACGAATTACTTGTAAAAATTCTAGCGTTTCAATATACTACGTCGGAGAAAGGAGATATCTGAGTAAAACGGCCAAGCACGGTGTAAAACGGCCAAGCGCAACTGAGCTTGGTCGTTTTATACCGAACACATGCGTCTAAACAAACATATTACCGCCATCTTGAAGTAGTTTTCAACATACGCATGTTGAACTTTATAACCTCTATTATATGAAGCAGTAGATAAACATTTCACGTTACGTATATTATATATTAAATTATACCAAATAATAATAAATAATAATAATGCGGATGCTTTAGCAAAGAAGGGTAGCACTGCTACTTACAGACCTGTTACTATATCTACGTATTACTCTGTGAAAAGATTTATTAAATCTACATACTAGACTTCAACAAACAAAATTTGATAACACAATCTCAATGGAAAAAATGGAACTCTCTGCATCATAATCCACAGTTAATTCCCGATTTACCACGAAAATCGTCTGTAGCTCCATTTAGATTGGCAACAGGCCATGATTGTTTGACCAAACACCTGCATAGAATTGGAAAATATCAGTTCCCTAACTGCCCATTGTGCAACTCAAACCAAGAACTGGATTCGGAACACCTCAAAATCTGTGCTTCAGTGGCTGGCCACGATAATATCTTTGAAAAATACTGGAGTGCAAGGCGCTTGGCATTATAAAACAACAACAACATAATAATAATAATAATAATAATAATAATAATAATAATAATAATACTTACTTACTTACTGGCTGTTAAGGAACCCTTAGGTTCATTGCCGCCCTCAGATAAGCCCGCCATTGGTCCCTATCCTGAGCAAGATTAATCCAGTCTCTACCATCATATCCTACCTCACTCAAATCCATTTTAATATTATCTTCCCATCTACGTTTCGGCCTCCCCAAAGGTCTTTTTCCTTCCGGCCTCTCAACTAACACTCTATATGCATTTCTGGATTCGCCCATACGTGCTACATGTCCTGCCCATCTCAAACGTATGGATTTTATGTTCCTAATTATGTCAGGTGAAGTATACAATGCATGCAGCTCTACGTTGTGTAACTTTCTCCATCTCCTGTAACTTCATCCCTCTTAGCCCCAAATATTTTCCTAAGAACCTTATTCTCAAACACCCATAACCTATGTTCCTCTCTCAGAGTGAGTCCAAGTTTCACAACCATACAGAACAACCGGTAATATAACTGTTTTATAAATTCTAACTTTCAGATTTTTTTGACAGCAGACTGGATGATAAAAGCTTCTCAACTGAATGATAACAGGCATTTCCCATATTTATTCTACGTTTAATTTCCTCCCGAGTGTCATTTATGTTTGTTACTGTTGCTCCAAGATATTTGAATTTTTCCACCTCTTCGAAGGATAAATCTCCAATTTTTATAGTTCCAGTTCGTACAATATTCTGGTCACGAGACATAATCATATACTTAGTCTTTAGTTCCAACCCTATTGCTTGACTTGCTTCAATTAGAATTTCCGCGTTTTCCCTAATCGTTTGTGGATTTTCTCCTAACATAGTCACGTCATCCGCATAGACAAGAAGCTGGTGTAACCGGTTCAATTCCAAACCCCTCTGTGTTATCCTGAACTTTCCTAATGGATAATAATAATAATAATAATAATAATAATAATAATAATAATAATAATAATAATAATAATAATAATAATAAGTGCATAGGCCTACCTTAGGTCAGAATCTCCACAAAAAAAAGTTTTTATATCGTAAATAACCACAAATTTGGAAGACAACCATCCACGACTTCACAGGTCACTTTCAGAAGCAGTCCTGACGTACTGCACTACATAATCGGCAATATGGCACCACTGCTAAAGGCATGCTTACACATGACCGTTTTACCCAGGTAGGCTGCATTACGCTAGACTAGACGGCATTTCGGAAGGCGGTCAGCTGTTATATGCGCCGTAGCATTTCTGGTATGTGACGTCACAAGCTTCTACAGTAGAACCAACCGGAATCAGTCTATAACAAGTACTTCCAAAGTTTGTATGCTCACGTGTGAGGGTTACAATACATTGAATAAGTAAAACTAACATTTACTGTGTGTGTGTGTGTGTATGTGTGTGTGTTTGTGAGATAAATAAATGGAAGAAGAGACTGTAAAAAGACAAGTATTCCACAGGCAAGCGCGGAAAATAGTGTTTAAGGTGTATAATTATTTCAAAAACGTTGACGAGCAGAACGCTGCCGGCCATCTTGATACTAGCTGCAACGTTGCCAATGCGCTAGGAATGACTGCAGAAGCATGTGGTGTGGGATTGAGAACCGTCAAAGAATATTGTTAGTGAAGAAAAGGGGGTTTGTTTGGTGTCATGCTTACAGTAATCAACGGCTAATGTCATTATTGTCTTTTGATAATTTAAATTCTCTCCTGCGCTATTTGTATTGCACGTGCGCGTGAAGTACGATGTGGCAATGTTGTACGCTGCCTTGCTCTCTCTATCTGTCTCTTCGACGCAAAAGCTAGCAGACTACCGCCTTTCGAATTGCCGTCCACTCTAGTCTGCCCTACTATGCTCCTACAAAATATAGACAATTACTCATTAATAGCCAATATACATGATCATGAAATTAGAAACAGTGAACAAATTATTATTCCATACTGTAGATTACATAAAACTAGTACAAATTTTTCTCTCATGGGTATGAAATTATGTAATAAGCTTCCCAGTCAATATTATAAGTTACCAATCAATAGTTTCAAAGCTAGATTTTATAACTGGCTTTTAATTAATCCTTTCTACTCTGTAGATGAGTTTCTTAACATAAATTCATACGAAATTGTTTTTAATAAATAAAGTTATTTAGATTAGTTATAATTATTTCATAAGAGTGAAGTGCTTTAATTAATTTTAGAGTTTCAAAATGTTTTGCGTTTTCATTCTAATTACTGTTTTCAATTATATGTGTATTTTCAAATGTATGTTTTTTTTTTGTGACGAAGCCTATCATTGTATGTTTAATGGCTTAATAAATTGAATTGAATTGAATTACCAATATGAGCAACATTGTGTAAGAATTGACTGGTAAAAACTGAATATGAATAGAAAACCATAACCAATATAATGAGAAATTTCTGTATACATACACACAGGTGGACAGACAGACAGACAGTTCAGAATCACATTTTGAATTCACGCATCTTCCGTGATAACCTATAAATCGCATTTTTTTCATTATAAGACTTTCGATTTGAGCTTCGTATAATAACATAATTTTATTTTATATATTCTAGGAAAACATATTGAATTACTACAAAATAATAAGTGACATGAATTTTTAAAACTCTAATTTTTTTGCTACGACCGTCATATAGGCCTACTCAAACTCTCGTAGTTATATTCATCTAATAAAAATTTGTAATTGCTTAAAGTTTTACCGTGTAATTATGCCACGCGAATTTTATGAGCATTAGACTACATATTTCACTTGTATTCCTGCATTATTTTCGGTCACACTAAAAACTTTATGTATAAAAAATGCGTATTAAAAGCTATCTCTAATAAAATACGTAACAAATATAAGTGAAAATTTAACATGTCGTTTTTATATAAATTTAATTTTTTCGTAGTGGCAGGTTAAAGGCGAGAAGTGATCGTCCTAACGACATGAATGTATTGTTACATTTATTTCATGAAGCCAGCCGTTTTCTACATTGTCATCAGCACAGTAAGCAGAAAGATGACAGTCAAATTCTGTGTTACGAGTTTCGTCATGTGTTTCCATGGGACAATAAAATAAACAAGAGCTTTTTTTTTCTCAATTAAAATATATAATTAACTTCGCACATTACACGGATGAGGAACTTTAATAAAAATGATAAAACAAAATCCAATTTTCATTAGTATCCTCTGTCACGTTCATATGGCTTTTATATTATTATTTTATTAAAGCGGAATACGTGGATTATTTCAATAATGACCCCTCGCAAATGCTCGAATAAAAACGAGAGAGAATCCAAGGCAATTTAGATAACTAGCTAATAGCTGGGATATTTAGACTCTCTGCAAAATTCCCTACTAGTACGGAACCCAGAAACTGATCAGATCTCTACACAAGGCGTCAAAATTAGGTATAATTTAGATCAGAGGTCTCCAAAAAGCCTATCGTCATTCGTGCTCTCGATGCTGCCCGCCGAACACAGTGTGATGTAAGGCTAGAAAAGGGGAAGAGACTCGTACCTTAACAGATAGGAGCGATCAGTGGGGGATCGCGGCAACGGTCTGCTTAAGTTTACAAATAATAACATCAAAAGAATAAGAAATATCATACGTTTGTATATTATTTTAACATACTATGAAGCTGGAGCCCTGTCTGTTGCTTCAACCTCTTCTGTTCTATGGTGCCTTTCAGTGTCTGGAAAAGATCTTCTCCAGTTGTATTTTTGTAATTACATCTAGAAGATATTCAGACACAGTAAAATGTTCATTAACTCCTCGGATGAAAATGGCTAGGTGAGCTTTCTCATTTCTATCTGTGCAAGTCAGTAAGCCACAAACTGGTTAGTTGTGGTTTAGACTTCAGATTCAATTACATTTACAATCTTGAAATTCCTTCTCTGAACTGTAATTGGAAACATTTTAATTTTCTCAAACTATGAATTTGTAATGTCCTGTATGCACGATTTTACAAATGATTCTTCTGTAAAGAGCTTCACTGATTTTCCAATATTCCAAGCTAAAACATAGCTAGCAAAAAGCTTTTTTTGTTTAAGACTGAGGACACGTGTGTGATGTGTGTTTGTATTTTCTTGTTTTATATTTATCAAAATATTTGTAGGCCTACGCATTTCACCTAAAATTAAACGAAAAACTATATGTTTGTCATGCGGAACTGAGTGTAAACGTTTTGTAATATACTGATTATTATGTATAACCAACAGTTATACAGATAACCCCAAAATAAATTATTTTCACATGTCCAACATGCCTGTAATTGTATGATATTCTTTGTGAAGAGTCGAGTAGTGTCGTCACATGTTGAATTTTAACACACCCTTAAGAATTTTCGAACAAATTAAGCATTTCACATTCTCCCCACTAACTCAAAAAAAATGTCTCTTCCTATTCATCCTTGAATGTACTACGTCCTTGATTAGAAGACATTGTGAAAAGATGAAACACGCCGACCAGCACAATGATAATGGCAGTCCGCCACTAGTCTTCGTTTATGCATAAACTTTGAGTACAGTACATGTGGAGATGGGTCAGACGGAGCGCGCTCATTACGTACTGGCTTCGGTTCCGTTCAGGAGCTTACTCGCGAGTACGCTTTTGGAGACGTCTGATTTAGATTATTATACAGTGGTTCAGATGAAACTTAAATCCTAGTCTTTATTATATGGTTATTTACAAGTACACGCATAGAAAATAACACAGAGTTGTGAAATCAAATTTCCGTTCAAGGCTTTTAATATTGAAGGTTGATTTTGATTAATTGTTGGCTTCTGTTGAAGGATCTGAAGTCCTTTTATTTAAAATGTCTTAAGTATTCTCCCTTGTTGTGTGCCATCTTGAATAGTCAAATATAGTTCCAAAGCCTGTTATATCCCAGTTACAGAACCTAACACCGTTAAGTCCAACTTAAAATATTTAATTAATAGAAACTATTACAGTATGATTTCAGTACTTCATGTAGATCAAATGGAAATAAATTACCATATAAAACTAAACAAAGAAATTACAGAAAAGCGAATTTGGAAACAAATGACAGTTTCTCCTGATTTCTGTAAAATTTTGTTGGAAGGACTTAACAGGTATCGGAAATGGACAACTCATATTCAAGGAATAAAACCTTTAATTATACATACATATTTTATGATTTGTATAAAAGTTTTCGTCTCACTTGCAACATCATCAGATACGTGCAATTTCTAATATATTAACCTCGGTTGTAAGTAGGGCAGATATTAATCAATATTAGAGGTGAGTGCTAAAATTAGGTTAACAGTAAAAAATTAAAACATTAAAAACATTTTGAAATATTACTAGCCTTCACTTACTTATGCAATAAGCATTCCTTTGTTGTGTATTTATGATTAATCAAGCAAAGTTGTATAAATTATTGTTAATTTGTGTGCGAGTGAAAAACTCGTTTACATTTATTTAAGGGGAGGTTGTAAGCTGATTTGGATCAAAATTAACATTTTTTTGGTTTTTAGCTGAACTAATAAATTAAGAAAAAGTCGGTAGGTTAAGGAAGATCACAACTACAGGTGTGCAAATTTTCATAGATGTAGATTGAATAGTTTTTTAGATAAGTGTACCTGAAGTTGCTAAATTTAACACGGCGAGGATAGAGCTTACAACCTCCCCATTACAAAAAATTGTTTGTATTCTACCGGGACCATGTATGGTGGGTCCCTATCACCACGGCATGGCGCGTCCTCAGGTTGCGGATAGAGGAGACGGCATCCAGATATGGAGGGTAGCTGCGAATATATTGAATAAGCAGTCGTGGACAGTCGATAAGGGGTGGTCCTCCAGCTTGGGGGTTGGGCGAAGGGCTAACAACCCATCGCCGTAAAAATAACTTGTTACGAATCCCTACAATAAGCCTCGGAATAGGACTGATTCTCTGGCACGACCACAGCAAAGGAATAAGGTTTTGAGATTTGGCACTTGGAACGTAACTAGTCTTTATAGAACAGGAGGGGTAACATTAGTAGCAAAAGAACTAGCTAGATATAGAATAGACTTCATGGGAGTACAAGAGGTTAGGTTAGATGGGAATGGCATATCACAAACAGGAGATTATGTGTTGTATTATAGGGAAGGAAACAATAATCACCAATTAGGAACAGGATCTTTGTTCATAAAATAATAAAATCAGCAGTAAAAAAGGTCGAATTTATCAGTGACAGGTTATCATATTTAGTACTTAAGGGTAGATGGTGCGACATCATAGTTATAAATGCTCACGCCCCTACAGAAGAGAAAGACGACCATATAAAGGATAGTTTCTGTGAGGAATTGGAACATACTTTTGATCAGTTCCCTAGATATCACATGAAAATTTTATTGGGGGATTTCAACGCTAAAGTAGGACGGGAGGATATTTTTAGACCAACTATTGGAAAAGATAGCCTACACGCAATTAGTAGTGACAATGGAGTTAGATTAGTCAACTTTGCCACATCGAAAAAATTAATTGTCAAAAGTACAACATTCCCCCATAAGGATATACATAAATATTCTTGGATGTCTCCAGATGAATTGACACAAAACCAAATAGATCACATTTTGATAGATAAACGGAGACATACTAGTATAGTAGATATTCGAACTTTCAGGGGTGCAGACTGTAATTCTGACCATTATTTGGTGATTGGAGAATTAAGAGAAAGATTATCAGTAGCGAAGCGAGTAGAGCAACAAGTTAATATTACTAAATTCAATATTTTGAAATTAAAGGACGATGAAGCTAAGCAAAACTATCAGGTCGAAATTTCGAATAGGTTTGCCACTTTAGAAAGTTCCGAAGAAGTTGAGAAAGAATTAGATGTTAATAGCGTGTGGGAAAATATCAGAGATAGTATCAAAATTGCAGCTGAGAAGAGCATAGGTTATTATGAAACTAAGAAAAAGAAACAGTGGTTTGATGAAGATTGTTGCATGGTAGTAGAAAGAAGGAAACAGGCAAAATTGAAATTCTTACAGGATCCAGTTGGGGAGAAGAGAGATAATTATTTCAATGAAAGACGGGAAGCAAGTCGTACACTTAGGAATAAAAAGAGTGGTTACTTGAAGGAAAAACTGAATGAGGTAGAAACAAATAGTAAGAATAAAACCATTCGAGATTTATATAAGGGTATAAAGGAATTTAAGAACGGATATCAGCCAAGGGTAAACGTGATCAAGGATGAGGATGGTGACTTGCTTGCAGACTTTCCATCAATCCTAAACAGATGGAAAAACTATTTTGCGCAACTACTAAATGTACATAGGCCAAATAGAAATGATCGGGGCGAAATTGAAATACAAATGCTGAGCCATTTATACCCGAACCCACGCTTTCCGAAGTCGAAATTGCGATAGAAAATCTGAAAAAGTACAAGTTTCCAGGTTTCGATCAAATTCCAGCAGAATTAATACAAGAGGGTGGAAGTGCATTATATAGCGAAATTTATAAACTTGTACTTGCTATTTGGGAAAAGGAAATTTTACCAGAACAATGGAAGGAGTCCATAATTGTACCTATTTTTAAAAAGGGGGACAAAACCAACTGTAACTTTCGAGGAATATCACTTTTGTTGACGTCGTACAAAATTTTGTCCAATATTCTTTTGAGAAGATTAACTCCGTACGTAGATTAAATTATTGGGGATCATCAGTGCGGTTTTCGGCGTAATAGATCGACTATTGATCAGATTTTTTGTATTCGACAGATAATGGAGAAAAAATGGGAGTATAAGGGTACAGTACATCAGTTATTCATAGATTTCAAAAAGGCATATGATTCGGTTAAGAGAGAAGTGTTGTATGATATTCTTATTGAATTTGGTATTCTCAAGAAACTAGTTCGATTAATTAAAATGTGTCTCAGTGAAACATACAGCAGAGTCCGTATAGGTCAGTTTCTATCTGATGTTTTTCCAATTCACTGCGGGCTAAAGCAGGGAGATGCACTATCACCTTTACTTTTTAACTTCGCTCTAGAATATGTCATTAGGAAAGTTCAGGTTAACAGGCAGGGTTTGGAATTGAACGGGTTACATCAGCTTCTTGTCTATGCGGATGACGTGAATATGTTGGGAGAAAATACACAAACGATTAGGGAAAACACGGAAATTTTACTTGAAGCAAGTAAAGCGATCGGTTTCGAAGTAAATTCCGACAAGACAAAGTATATGATTATGTCTAGTGACCAGAATATTGTACGAAATGGAAATATAAAAATAGGAGATTTATCCTTCGAAGAGGTGGAAAAATTCAAATATCTTGGAGCAACAGTAACAAATATAAATGACACTCGGGAGGAAATTACACGCAGAATAAATATGGGAAGTGCGTGTTATTATTCGGTTGAAAAGTTCTTATCATCCAGTCTGCTGTCCAAAAATCTGAAAGTTAGAATTTATAAAACAGTTATATTACCGGTTGTTCTGTATGGTTGTGAAACTTGGACTCTCACTCTGAGAGAGGAACATAGGTTAAGGGTGTTTGAGAATAAGGTGCTTAGGAAAATATTTGGGGCTAAGCGGGATGAAGTTACAGGAGAATGGAGAAAGTTGCACAACACAGAACTGCACGCATTGTATTCTTCACTTAACATAATTAGGAACTTAAAATCCAGACGTTTGAGATGGGCAGGGCATGTAGCACGTATGGGCGAATCCAGAAATGCATATAGAGTGATAGTTGGGAGACCGGAGGAAAAAGTCCTTTAGGGAGGCCGAGACGTAGATGGGAGGATAATATTAAAATGGATTTGAGGGACGTGGGGTGTGATGATAGAGAGTGGATTAATCTTGCAGAGGATAGGGACCAATGGCGGTCTTATGTGAGGGCGACAATGAACCTTCGGGTTCTTTAAAAGCCATTTGTAAGTAAGTAAGTATTCTACCGGGACATCACATTATTTTTACTTGCATTTTTATTGTACCTGCGTTTCTAATTGTACTTGACTCCCACCCCTTTCACCACTAATGTCCTTGCTAACGTCAGCGACACAAATTTACGGCCGTTCTTGCTAGCAGTGAAGTAAATAGTACAGAGCACAGTGTGTTTCAGAAATATGTTGGATTTTCTATAGAAGAAGGAGCTTATATTATTGAAGTTTATTTCACACAGGTATGGTGTGCTCAGTCCACACAGATAAATTCAGTTATGCTACACAAGTGAAGATTAGAGTTATCGAAAGTAAGGTGCCCTGTAATATGGCACGGTACTTAACAGCATTATTTAAACAAGAGTTTTGTTTTACTGTTTGTAGGTATGAAGGACGATGATGGAAATTGGAATTACAATATAACCGAATATGAACAACAGTTTTTTTCACGCTTTCCTGATTATGTCATTACGGAATATTTTCGTAGAAATGTCATTAATCTGGTAGGTAAATTTAGAGCACCAAGGTGTACAGAAAGGAAGAAAAGTGTAAGATGGTCAACGACAGAAGATGCTAGAGAAAGGATGCAGCGAAGTCCTAATAAGTCGATCAAGAAGTTAGCTGTAGAAATTGGGGTTTCTTACGAAAGTGCTCACAAAATGCTCAGGAGTAAATTAGGTTGGTAATATGCTGAATAAAGTAGACATTACATAATGAATATAACCGCCTGAAGAGTTGAGTTTGTGAAAAAAAAAGGGAAAAAAATGTTAGTATTCTACAGTTTTTTGATAAAATAACGTAAAAGTAATGATCAAACTGAAAATTGTAATACTGTATTTCCCTGTGACATAAATGGATATACTACTTTTCTCCCCTCCTACAGCTAGTAAAATGATTTGTTTACATATTGCACTAGTAAGACCAAACTCCTATAATGGAAGGGGGATAACAGTGTTTCCGAGTATAGCCAGGTTAATGTTAAAAATGTTGGTAAAAATAAATTGTTGTCCCTGTATATAGGCTATATTACATACCGTAACTGATATTGTTGACTAATATTTATATTGCTTTATATGTTTATATGGTATAAAATTTGGTAACCAAGTATATAGTTGCTCTCGTGTATTAATCTTATGTGGTTTGATGTTATGAACTGTAGATAAATGTCGAAGTATTTTCTAGTTACACTATCTACCAAAAAGTAATTGGGCACCTTTTTGCACCTTTAGAACCTCGTGATACCACCTCTTGTTGCTGTAACAGCAGCCACCCTGTCAGGCATGCTTTCCACTAGTTTGTGTAGGATATCCACTGGAATGCGTCGCCATTCCTCTTGCAACATGGCACTCAGTTGGACAATGGAAGTTGGCTGCATCTCCTGAGACCTCAATCACCGGTCCAATTCGTCCCATAGGTGCTCAGTAGGACTGAGGTCAGGACTCTGTGCAGGCTAGTTCAACCGGTAAACATTATTGTCTGCATACCACTACACAGTAACCGCCGAAACATGGGACCAACTTCCATTGCCCAACTGAGTGCCATGTTGCAAGAGGAATGGAGACGCATTCCAGTGGATATCCTACACAAACTAGTGGAGAGCATGCCTGACAAGGTGGCTGCTGTTATAGCAACAAGAGGTGGTACCACGAGGTTCTAAAGAGGCAAAAACAGTGCCCAATTACTTTTTGGTAGATACTGATATTACATACCGTAACTGATATTGTTGACTAATCTTTATATTGCTTTATATGTTTATATGGTATAAAATGTAACCAAGTATATAGTTGCTCTCGTATATTAATCTTATGTGGTTTGATGTTATGAATTGTAGATCAATGTCGAAGTATTTTGTAGTTATTTGTATATAGCTTTTGATATGATGTTGTCCTATGTTTGGAAGCAGTGATGTAGTTGATGTAGAGTATCATCGGAAGTTATTTAAAGATGTCTGTTGGTGTGTATGCAAAATGAATTGTAAAATTGTCTCTTGAGGTTTAAAAACTCTTTGTGGACAGTTCAGAAATTTAAACCGACTATTTCGTTTATATGACGTCATTCCATTTTCGACCAATGAAGTGTAATGAAATTTTGAATTCCAATCAATCACAGCCAGACTTTGCGATACTTTTTGCAGCTAGATTTATCGCTTCGCTCGTGGATTTATCGGCAAATCTCAGACCTCTCGTGACATTACTACAGATAATTATTCGGTTTTGCAAAAAAAAAAAAAAAAAAGATTTGATTTGCGGAAGTAGTTACAACTTTTCAAATATGTTGGAAATGGAAACAGGAATATCTCTGTTCAGTGACTTCCTCATCTTCTCTTTCTCCGCGTCAACACTTCCATCAGAACAATTCGCACTCGAACCAAAATAATTACGAACATTTCCAAAGGACAAATTCATAGTTGGAACAGAATTTCCAAATCAACAGCTGCTCGATCCCTCCGAGGCGTTCCCTTTGCATGTTACCCTGTTTCTCTAGCATGACGTTGTAACACAAAGCACATATTGGATTGTGGCGCGGTGTGATTGCTTTGAGAGCACACATGAAGGCTTTCCTTGAGAAATCAATGTGCATGCCATAAGCACAAGGTGTAGCTACGTCACGCCTGTATTGAACCCTAACTCTGTTCAGTAATAAGGAATTGACGCAACACAGTAAACAAAACTGAGTTTCAATGGAAATACTCTATCACTTTTTTGTATGCGTAGGTAGCGTTTTTATTTTCCTTTCGTGAAATTCCATTACTACACCAAGAGTTTTTAGCAGCAAAACCTAATTTCATGGCCACATTCGTGTCTTTTTCTGTTTTTAACATAAAGTAAATATAATATCAAGATCATAAAACACGTCTTCTTCTAGCAGATCTTACATTTATACAAAGCATTTGCCAGGGAACCATTTCTTCCAGGGAAATGACATCGGACTTTTATTGTTATATGCGGCTGTCTAGGAAATATTGTGGTGTACATTTCCCCTGGATAGAGCGTGGAAAGATTTTGTGTTGCGTAATATGGATAGAAAAGACAAACTAAAGGGACGTCAAGGTTAGAATATTAGTATAAAGCTGACTTCCATTCAGTGCAGTTCACTTCAGTTCGTGGCATTGCAGTACACATTATATTTAGAGTAGTGCAAATTTATATGTATATGTATTACTAATAAATCGTACAAAATATGTCATTTTATACATCTTAGGAAATATCCTGGCATTCAACATCCATCCCAGTCAACATTCCAAAGGCAAATTACATTTCTTTTAAAAGAAATTAAAAGAGAACATTTTCGTCGGTCCACAAATTCACAAAGTTGTGGTTGACTCTTTGTTTGAGGAAAAACTTTTCCTTACAGAAAAAAATGGCATGGTGCGCTTTCAAATATGTTTGCTCAAATTTCCTTGGAAATTCTAGGGCAGACAACTACATAGATCTTGTTTTTATTGGGTTATTTTGCGACGCTGTATCAACATCTGGGTTATTTAGCGTCTGAATGATATGAAGGTGATAATGCAGGTGAAATGAGTCCGGGGTCCAGCACCGAAAGTTACCCAGCATTTGCTCGTATTGGGTTGAAGGAAAACCCCGGAAAAAACCTCAACCAGGTAACTTGCCCCGACCGGAATTCGAACCCGGACCATCTGGTTTCGCAGCCAGACGCGCTGACCGTTACTCCACAGGTGTGGACTAGAATTTGTTGTAGAAACGATGTTGAGTGTATATGAGAAAATGGGGTGTAATATGTGTCTCAAAATGCACTTTTTACATTCTCATTTGGATTTCTTTCCTCCTAACCTTGGAGAGGTAAACGATGAGCATGGCGAAGATTTCATCAAGAAATATAAGGAATGGAAAGGCGATATAAAGGAAGATCATCATCCAGCATGCTTTCAGACTATTTTAGTTTCTTGTAAAATACAATCCCGGGTCTAATTATAAAAAGAAGTCATCCAGAAAATTCTTTTAAATGGTAAGTTCAAATTCCAAGACTTTTCGCATTATAAGCATGAAATATTTTTATTGTTGTTGTTTTTTAAATTTGTAATATTTTTTGTATCCAGTATACATTTTTCAACTATTATGAGGCTTTTTGAATCCCTGCTGTGTTGTAATTATATCAGTAGGTATGAAAAAAAATTCATTAAAAAATCCGCGGAAAATGGTACGTGATGGGGCAATTTTGATTTTAAATTCGGATTTAGGGTACACATATTACTGTTATCCACCTATTATCATTTCGGAGCAAGACAAAAAGTAAAAATTTGTTGTTAGTGTAATTAGCGATGATAATCATATATTTCTAGTAAAGGAAACCTTTTTCTCTGCGACTTCACAATACCCTACTCACTACGCTAGTACATATCACGTAAAACTATTATATAATAGTGCAAGATATAACATCATGTCACATTACAATAATCTACATTTTCGTCA
Organism: Periplaneta americana; assembly: GCA_025594305.2. Lineage (NCBI taxonomy): Eukaryota > Metazoa > Arthropoda > Insecta > Blattodea > Blattidae > Periplaneta > Periplaneta americana. Next base: position 35,383,025 of record JAJSOF020000009.1, read on the forward strand.
CATTACCACAATACCATGCGCTTTCAATCTCGTCACACTACAGTACCCTACTGCTTGCCACATTACAATAATCTACTTCTCGTCACACTACGGAACTTAACATCTCGTTACATTACAATATTTCACATCTAGCCACAATGCCGTACTTTACATCTCGCCACATTACATTACTTCCACAAACTCGCCACACTAGAGTACTCCACATCTTGCCACATTACAGGTTTCATATCTTGTCCCTTTACAGTATTTCACACACTTGCCATACTTGAGTACTTCACAAACTCGTTAACTAGAGTACTCCACATCTCATCACATTAGAGGCTTCATATCTTGTCCCTTCACAATACTCCACACACTTTGCCATAGTTGAGTACTCTACAAACTCGCTCGCCACATTACAGTGGTTCATATCTTGCCTCTTTACAATACTCCACACACTTGCCATACTTGAGTACTCCAGAAATTCGCCACATTAGAGTACTCCACATCTCGCCATATTACAGGCTTTATATCTTGTCCCTTTAAAGTACTCTACACATTTTCCATACTTGAGTACTCCACAACCTCGTTACACTAGAGTACTCCACATCTCGTCACATTACTGTATTTTACATCTCGCTCGTCTCGCCAAATTAGAGTACTTCACATCTCGTAACATTACAATACTTGCCACGCATGAGTATACTCCGCAAACTCGCTACATTAGAGTACTTTACATCTCGTCACATTAATGTACTCCACATCTCGCCACATTACAGGCTTTATAACTTGTCCCTTTAAAGTACTCCACACATTTTCCATACTTGAGTACTCCACAACCCCGTTACACTAGAGTACTCCACATCTCGTCACATTACTGTACTTTACATCTCGCTCGTCTCGCCACATTAGAGTACTTCACATCTCGTAACATTACAATACTTGACACGCATGAGTATACTCCGCAAACTCGCTACAATAAAGTACTTTACATCTCGTCACATTAATGTATTCCACATCTCGCCACATTACAGGCTTCATATCTTGTCCCTTTGAAGTACTCCACACATTTTCCACACTTGAGTACTCCACAACCTCGATACACTAGCGTACTCCACATCTCGTCACATTACTGTACTTTATATCTCGCTCGCCTCGCCACATTACAATACTTGCCACGCATGAGTATACTCAAACTCGCTTCACTAGAGTACTTTACATCTCGTCACATTAATGTACTCCACATCTTGCCACATTACATTACTCCTCGCCTCGCCAAGCTAGAATACTCCACATCTCGTCACATTACAATACTTTACATCTCGTCACGTTACAGTACTTCACTCTCACCGCATAATAAGTAGTTTACATCTCGCCACATTACCGTATTCCACATTTCGCCTCACCACATTAAGTACTCGCTACGCTAGAATACTCCACATTTCGACACATTACAATACTTTACATCTCGTCGCGTTACAGTACTTCTCTCTCACCGCATAACAGTAGTTTACATCTCGCCACATTACCGTATTCTACATTTCGCCTCACCACATTAAGTACTCGCCACGCTAGAATACTCCACATCTAGACACATTACAATACTTTACATCTCGTCACGTTAAAGTACTTCTCTCTCACCGCATAACAGTAGTTTACATCTCGCCACATTGTGTTCCACATTTTGTCTCACCACATTAAGTAGAGTACATCTCGTTACATTACAGAAATCCACATATCGCCTCGCCACATTGGAATACTCCACATTTTGCCACATTAAAATCTAGTCACATAACAATACTCATGTTATTCTACCTTTCACTACAATAATCTACATCTCATCACGTTTCACACTTCATAATACACAATAAAAATACATCTTACTGCTACACACTATTTCACGTGACTATAATACACGATGCTACGTCGTATTGTACTGCATTATACCAAATTAGTTCTAAGTACAGTATGGAATATAGCATTCCATCACCAGAATTATATCTCGTACATCCTATGTATATTTAATTACATGCTCAGAATTGTATGTGGTTTTTACAACTGACATGTTACTTTGCGTCGTGTCACATCATATTATTTCATATAAAATTCTTGTACTCCATTGTCTAACAAATTTTTAAAGCCTATGTTAGAAAGATGGCTTTCGAATTGATAGTGGATATGTGGGTGGAATTTTGTACGTCATAGCTTCAATACTAGTTTTGTTACATTCAATTTCAGCCTGTTTGCAGAGAGGGCGAGCAATATTTATGTATCTACCTACAATCCGTTCGGATGTACATATAAGTAATGTAATTACCAGCCTACTGTACATCTCCAGGGAGTGTCAGACAATTAATATATCGCTTAGCTAGTATTCATACACAGACCTCTATTACTTACTAACCAAATCAAACCTGCCATTCCACAGGTATGAGTCAATAGTTATATAGCTTTGGTGTACATCAATATGTCATCATAACGCTGATGACAAATTTGTACGCTAAAACGGCCCATAGGATCCGAAGTTTGAGATGTGAGGTGGTTTAATTGTTTGTAATCAGCATTTCTCTTAAGAAATGTTGAGTTGAAATTTATTTCGAAGATGTGAGTTTGATTCATTTAATTTATTGTAAGACTTGTAGATGATAAAGAGGCTGCATTGCAATAAAATGCTTTAACGAATATTTTACTTGCAGTATGTGACGTGAAGCTGCTGTCTTGAAAAGGTATTTGTCTTAAACAGTACAGCAGTATGCAAGCCGTTATTTTAGAAGACAGACATTACTTACATACAAATGGATTTTAAGGAACCCGGAGGTTCATTGCCGCCCTCACACAAACCTGTCATCGGTCTCATCCTGAGCAAGATTAATCCAGTCCCTACCTTTAGTGGTCGGATCCCGGCCACTTAGTTACTAGAAATGAGTGCACATCTGCACATAATGTATTGGACATTGTGCCACTGTCACACATCTGTCCCACGGTGCATGAGGGTTGGCCACTAAAGGGAAACTAGCCTAAGAGGTGGAACTTAAACTCAGACGATTCAATCCGGCATCGGAACTGGAATCCGGTGTGGCTTAATGGGTAAAGCGTCAGCAAATAGAGATGAAACCCCAGGTTCGAGTCCCGGCGCTGGAGAGAATTTTTCTCTGCTCCACCCATCCTTCCATCATATGATAATGCAGAATTCCTGCACGGAAATATCATATGTACTTCGGTCCATACAATAATATAGTGTTAGTTGGGAGGACGGAGGGAAAAAGACCTTTGAAAAGGCCGAAATGTAGATGGGAGGATAATATTAAAATGGATTTGATGGTAGGGTCTGGATTAATCTTGCTCAGGATAGGGATCGATTTATTTACTTGGTTATTTAACGACGCTGTATCAACTATGAGGTTATTTAGCGTCGATGGAATTGGTTATAGCGAGAAGATATTTAGAGAGATGAGACCGAGGATTCGCCATAGATTACCTGAAATTTGCATTACTGTTGGTGAAAACCTCGGAAAAAACCTAACCAGGTAATCTGCCCAAGCGGAAATGGAACCCGCGCCCGAGCGGAACTCCGGATCGGCAGGCAAGCGCCTTAGCCAACTGAGTTAAGCCGGTGGCCGATAGGGACCGATGGCGGGTTTATGTGAGGGCGGCAATGAATCTCCGCGTTCTTTGAAAATCATTATGCCTAAGTAATTATTATTATTATTTATTATTATTATTATTATTGTCCCGCGCCGTGACGTCGTTGTCTAAGGCATCCTGCCTAGGACTCGCGTTACGGAATGCGCGCTGGTTCGAGTCCTCATGAGGCAAGAAATTTTCTCATGAAATTTCGGTCAGTGTATGGGACCGTTGCCTACCCAGCATCGTGATACACTTGGGAAGCTTCGATAGGTAGCGAAAATCTGCTTTCACAAACCAGCTATAACGGCTGGGGGGGATCATCGTGCTAACCTCACGATACCTCCATACTGGTTAGATGATCGTCCACCTCTGCTTCGGCATGTGGACGTGAGACCAGCAGCCAACTGGTCGGTCTTGGCCCTTCAGCGCTGTAGCGCCATGAATGATTATTATTATTATTATTATTATTATTATTATTATTATTATTATTATCTGAGACGGTTTATCCAATATCACCAACAATTTAATGAATTCCTTGGTAAATCTGAAAACAGTTTTCGTTAACACTTGATGAAACAAACTCTGATATGGTGACTTCTACTGATAATTTCTTTATGCTCTACCATGCCGAAATGTAGTAATTATACACCTGGTAGCAGCCCTTTAATGGACTTCATTAAAGTACACATATTCATTAAAGTTCAGGTGTTCCACCAATCAGAAAATACTATTGTACTAATATGAAAGCGCAAGTATAGATTATTCTCGGATATGCAATCGAAAGACAACTATCGCGAGATTAGATTAATAATTAGCGTTAATTGTAAATAATATTCAAATAAATTCAATTTGTCATTTCGTTTTTCAATCTCTAATTCAATTTCAAGGTTATAACAAGATTAATGTTTATTTTACTCTCTAGATTATATCAAGGTCAATGTCGATATTTGTTTCTCGGAAAAATCAATACTTTCGCGTCTGCGCACATCTCACAATTTACGAGGTATTGCACAAGGTCAGTTCCGCTCTTCAGTCAGATAAGAATAAAATGGATACTTATGAATAATTTCAAGTTAGAAATATGGTCGAGCATAAAAAGTCGTATGAAATTTGACTATAATGGTAATTAAGACGCGAGTATGTTTATGAAACGAGCGCAAGCGAGTTTCATAAACATACTCGCGTCTTAATTACTACCATTATAGGTTCGTTGTATAATGTACTATTAGCGAGACTTTCTCATTCTGAATTATGAAACTCGCCTGCTATCAATGCTCTTTACATTAAGTAATTATTATATTATTATTATTATTACTATTATTATTATTATTACTGTACGGCATGGGTAGCGCAGTCGGTATAGCGCTGGCCTTCTGTGCTCGAGGTTTGCGGTTCGATGACATTTAAGTGTGCTTAAATGCGACAGGCTTATGTAAGTAGATTTACTGGCATTTTAAAAGAACTCCTGCGGGACAAATTTCCAGCACACCGGCGAAGCTGATATATATATATATCCTCGGCAGTTGCAAGCGTCGTTAAATAAACCATAATTAATTATTATTTCAATGTTGAAATCTGAGACGGTTTATGGAAAATCACCAACAATTTGATGAATTCCTTGGGTAAATCTGAAAACAGTTTTCGTTAAGAATTGATGAAACAAACTTCTGATATGGTGACTCCTACTGACAATTTCTTTAGCGAGAGTTTCTCATTCTGAATTATGAAACTCGCCTGTTATCAATGCTGTTTACATTAGGGTACTAGGTTTATTTTAACTGTTAATTGCGAATGAGTCGTTCAAATACGAATTCTTCACAAATTTGTTTGAAATTTACAATAATTTTGACATATTTTGGCATGATAACGCTAGTTATCAAACTCCCAGGAGAGACCATAAACCAAGTGCACTAGAATTGTTAATGGAGCTTTGTGATAGGGGATCAGAGACTTTAACAGTATTCCAATTGTTTCCACTGGCGCAGTGTTTTTACGAGTTAACGATTGATCACCGCATTGTACAGCACGAGGAGAGAGGAGAGGAGAGTTTGGGAAGACAGATAACACGGGAGGAGGGAGGGAACTGATCTCCATGTTTGTCAAAGGTTTAATAATTTCGTATCGCAACAGGAATCATAAAGCTGATTATGGTTGTTCTTGTATACAGACTCTGCTGGCCATGTTTACGTTTCTGTATTCTGTTGCTTTGTTTCAGATTGTTTGCACTGCAAATACTCAATTAGCAATTGTAATGTTTTGTGCGCTTCCGATCCACTGATGCGAGCATGGGAGAAGGGACAACAATACATTACTGATAACTGCGACCAGACGCTAATTTATATATCAATGAAACTGCCAGACAGACTAAGTAAACCGAGTGACCTAACTGCCTGACACAATGCCTAACTAACTCTCTGATTACATGATCAAATAACTAACTAATCGCCTGATTTAATCAACGACATTTTCAATTTAATAAGTAGCTCCATTTCAATAATTAATCTGCTGTATTTATCATTAGTATTATTGCATTTTTTTTTCATTTGTCAACAAAATGGTTCAGTATATTAATGCAGATTTTACAATTACTCGTAAGTATTACAGAGTCTGATGTGAATCGATAAATCGTCATGCAATGAAACGTATTTCCAGGACAAAGGATTTCTGGATTATTAATATAAATTCTAATAATAATAATAATAATAATAATAATAATAATAATAATAATAATAATAATAATAATAATACTTACTGACTTTTAAGGAACTCGAAGGTTCATTGCCGCCTTCACATAAACCCGCCATAGGTCCCTATCCTGAGCAAGACCAATCCAGTCTCTATCATCATATCCCACCTCCCTCAAATCCACTTTAATATTATCCTCCCATCTACGTCTCGGCCTCCCTAAAGGTCTTTTTCTCTCCGGCCTCCCAACTAACACTCTATATGCATTTCTGGATTCACCCATACGTGCTACATGCATCTCAAATTTCTGGATTTAATGTTCATAATTATGTCAAGTGAAGAATACAATGCGTGCAGTTCTGTGTTGTGTTACTTTCTCCATTCTCCTGTAACTTCATCCCTCTTAGCCGCAAATATTTTCCTAAGCACCTTATTCTCATACACCCTTAACCTATGTTCCTCTCTCAAAGTGAGAGTCCAAGTTTCACAACCATAAAGAACAACCGGTAATATAACTGTTTTATAAATTCTAACTTTCAGATTTTTTGACAGCAGACTGGTTGATAAAAGCTTCTCAACCGAATAATAACAGGCATTTCCCATATTTATTCTGTGTTTAATTTCCTGCCGAGTATCATTTATATTTGTTACTCTTGCTCCAAGATATTTTAACTTCTCCATTTCTTCAAAAGATTAATAATAATACTTACTGACTTTTAAGGAACCCGGAGGTTCATTGCCGTCCTCACATAAGCCCGCCATTCGTTCCTATCCTGAGCAAGACCAATCCATTCACTATCATCGTATCCCACCTCCCTCAAATACATTTTAATATTATCTTCCAATCTACGTCTCGGCCTCAGCAAAGTCTTTTCCATCCAGCCTCCCAACTAACACTCTATATGCATTTCTGGATTCACCCATACGTGCTACATGCCCTTCCCATCTCAAACGTCTGGAGTTAATGTTCCTAAGTATATCAGGTGAAGAATACAATGCGTGCAGTTCTGTGTTGTGTAACTTTCTCCATTCTCCTGTAACTTCATCCCTCTTAGCCCAAATATTTTCCTAAGCACCTTATTCTCAAACACCCTTAACCTATGTTCCTCTCTCAAAGTGAGAGTCTAAGTTTCACAACCACAAAGAACAACCGGTAATAATATAACTGTTTTCTAAATTCTAACTTTCAGATTTTTTGACAGCAGACTGGATGATAAAAGTTTCTCAACCGAATAATAACAGGCATTTCCCATATTTATTCTGTGTTTAATTTCCTCCCGAGTATCATTTATATTTGTTACTGTTGCTCCCAGGTATTTGAATTTTTCCAACTCTTCAAAAGAGAAATTTCCAATTTTTATATTTCCATTTCGTACAATATTCTCGTCACGAGACATAATCATATACTTTGTCTTTTCGGGGTTTAGTTACAAACCTATCGCTTTACTTGCTTCAAGTAAAATTTCCGTGTTTTCCCTAATCGTTTGAGGATTTTCTCCTAACATATTCACGTCATCCGCATAGACAAGCAGCTGATGTAACCCGTTAAATTCCAAACCCTCTCTGTTATCCTGGACTTTCCTAATGGCATACTCTAGAGCAAAGTTAAAAAGTAAAGGTGATAGTGCATCTCCTTGCTTTAGCCCAGTGAATTGGAAACGCATAGCTGACAGAAACTGACCTATACGGACTCTGCTGTATGTTTCACTGAGATACATTTTAATTAATCGAACTAGTTTCTTGGGAATACCAAATTCAATAAGAATGCCTTTTTTAAATCTATGAATAACTGATGCACTGTACCCTTATACTCCCATTTTTTCTCCATTATATTTCAAATGCAAAATATCTGATCAATATTTGATCTATTAATAATAATAATAATAATAATAATAATAATAATAATAATAATAATAATAATGATAATAATAATAAACAGTAAGGAGATCTCCTTATACGTTCCCCCGTGAAATTTTGAGACAAGGTATGGACGATGTCAATAATGAAGAAGTACTGGTAAAATTGTCAGAAAGGAACTCTACACAGACATCGGATTTATAAAATAAAACCATCTGCCCTTCAATAAGGGTGACCACAAGGATCCAGAAAACAAATACATACCTATATAGAATTTACAATTAAAAATACATACAATCCATTTCAAAAGAAAATTAAAGTGAATCATATTACTTGAAAAAGAGATGAAATTGCAAAATTTGAATTGAGTTCTTTAGAATTTCTCTAAGGATTTTCTCAATATTGTAAAATGTGAATCCCTTTGATTTTAAAATGTTATAGGTGTATTTGGAGATGTTACCACGAACTCCAAAAAGAAGTCTGTGTACTGACAAACGATTAGCCTTGATGTTATCTGCTTGCTAAAATAAGAAATGCAAGGTTCATAGATGATTCTCTTTTCATCATCAGTAAGTTTTGGTTGTTGTATATCTCTTTCAAACCTGATAGTCTGGTCTAGTATTGTTTCTGTGTTCTTTTTTCTATCAATGACAACAATATCTGCTCGTCTTGTTGAATCATCTTCCGAGATCCAATGCACTTCTTCATAATGATACATTTCGAACAAAATCAAACTAGGCCAATAGTACCAAGAAAACGCTAAATTTGTCCCTATATTCGTCAAACACTAATGTCCGTACATTCGTTAAACACTAAACTTCTCCCTATATTCGTTAGACATAAACTTATTCCTATATTTTTAACACTAAACTTGTCCATATAGCATTCGTTAAACACTAAACTTCTCCCAATATTCGTTAAACACTAAACGTGTCCCTATATTCGTTAAACACTTACCTTGTCCATATATTCGGTAAACACTAAACTTCGTCCCTACATTCGTTAAACAAAAATTTGTTCCTATATTTTAACACTAAACTTGTCCCTATATTCGTTAAACACTAAACTTGTCCATATATTCGTTAAACGCTAAACTTGTCCATATACTCGTTAAACATAAACTGGTTCGTATATTTTAACACTAAACATGTCCCTATATTCGTTAAATACGAAACTTGTCCATATATTCGTTAAACACTAAACTTCGTCCCTATATTCGTTAAACGTAAATTTTTCCTGTATTTTAACACTAAACTTGTTCATATATTCGTTAAACATAAACTTGTTCCTATATTTTAACACTAAACTTGTCCCTATATTCGTTAAACACTAAAATTGTCCATATATTCGTTAAACACTAAACTTGTCCATATCTTCGTTAAACATAAACTTGTTCTTATATTTTAACAATAAACTTGTCCATATATTCTTTAAACATTAAACGTGTCCCTATATTTGTTAAACACGAAACTTGTCCATATATTCGTTAAACACTAAACTTCGTCCCTACATTCGTTAACATAAATTTGTTCCTATATTTTAACACTAAACTTGTCCATATATTCATTAAAAAGTAACTGACACAGATTTGTCAAATGGTGAACTAAAACCACTATAACTATACTTATCCATTGTCGTAAATTTCTACACTAAAATATCAGCTTCAGTTGCTATGAAAATTTAAAGTGAACAGCTTAAGGTCTGTGTTAAATAATTTTCGATAAAGAAGATATAGTTACATATTTATTCAAGAGACTGTTTTGTGCTGAAAATGTGAGTGGGAAATTGAATATAGTAAAAAATGGGCGACCACTTCCAGCCCTTAAGAACTCGAAATCGGAGAACAAAGCTTGCTTACGAAATTTTAATCCCGACATTTACAACAAAATAGTGTAGATGTGCAGTTCTGTGGTATTGTGTAAACTCTTTCGTTGGCCCTGTCTGTTATTTTAAACAGACAGTACACCTTTGAACAATAAGAAACGTGACTACTCAGACCTCAATAATTCACACACTGCGATCTCAAGAGCAGACTCTCACATTCATTCGCTGGTTAACCTTATGGACCTTCAGAAAAACTGGAATAGACTTACAACTTGATAAACGAAAACGGGAGAACATTATTAGATATAACCAAAAGTCAAGAAAACCGAGATATTTTTAAAATATTAACGTCTATGTTGTTATTTTAGACAAACAGGGTTGAATTTAAGCGGACATTATGACAGCGAAGACTCTAGAAATTTCGTAAATTCTGTAAAAAAAAATACTGCAATTTCTTTCCGAATATATTTGAAGAGTCCACTGCAAGAATGATGGATGTCCTTTCTTGTCGAAAATGAACCAAGACTATCAATGCATAGCTTAAGACATATAGAATGTACATAGAGAGTTATACGGCATTAACACTGATAGTCATTGTCCAGTAATGATCGGAAAATCACAGTTAAGCTTTGAGCGCTAAGCATTTCAAACTTTCAATTGCTTCTCCTGCAAAATGTATTCCAAATGACATCCATCATTCTTACAGTGGACTCTTCATTTGTCTTGCATTTGTTGTAAGAATTCTTGAGCCATACAGGAGACACACCTTGTGAACTTTTATATTTGTTCCCGAAGGCAAGTTCAATTGTTCCAAGCATTGGCAAAAAGAGTGAGGAACGATGTATTTAAATAAATTATGGGAATATTATATTTATTATATATACTGCATATATACTATTGATTCCTGAGGAGTTATTCTTCGTCTGCCAACGGTTTGTATATTTCTATTTCCTCTCTGTACTGTACCATTTACGGGAAGTTGTCGGGAAAAATAAGCAGACTACTTCACAAGCATGGAATAAAACAATCCATAAACATCCTCCTAAAATTAAGAACAGGATCAGATCAGTAAAAGATGGTCTAAGCCTCAGAGTACCAGGTATTTACCCCATTCCTTGTGAATGTGAGGCAGCTTACATTGACCAGACTGGACATACAATAACTAGGCCTACTCGTCTTTCTGAACACTAACGAAGCATCCGGTTAATGCAGCTTGAAAAATCCGGAAAGAATAGCCTACCCCGGGACGAGACTTCGTAATTAAAACCACTTTGATCCATATTCCAAATTCATTCAAAACAAAACAAAAATGTCAATGAATTTTTAAATTTCAGTTGGCTCTGCAGGCTAAACGGTTGACTTGACACTGGAAAGACCATCACCACGAGACTCACCGCTCTGAGATTAGTAAGGTGAGCCAAGTTCTGTGTTTGCAGACCCGGAGCCATCCCTTGTGAATAGCAAAATCATTGTTGAGCACTGTTACACTCAATAACCATTTGCAGTCGCATACTATCTGCATCTTGTAAGCACCGTATATAAACCCAAAATTTGTATGAAAACACATTGGCAATTGAAGCAGTGAGAATGATGTATATACACGAGTCTTTTGACCGTAGGTGTTAACGAAACAAGTCCTATTTTATAGGTTTCTCCCCCTTCACTTATGATTAAAATCCAACCACTGTCCATAAAACAGACACCTTAATATGAAAATGGTGTAAATAAAACACATTATATCATATATCCTAATTTAACATACAAACAGGCATAAAGTGTCTAAGTTACTATTATCCCTTCGTCAGTTCGTATTATAAACGTCAACAATGAGGGACGCCTTCGAGAGGAACAATCCAGTCTTTTGTTCGTATTCTCTATTCCCCATGAGGTCAAGACATGCAAGCGAACCCCTATTCCAACTTAGCGTCGAGGGTGATAGATATTTTCTCCGGAGATGTTCTGTTTTTTTCACATAAATGTATGTCCAAGAATCCTTTTCCTCACAAACAGCGTATTCCGAATCTCACCGGACCGGTGGACAGCAATGACGTCACGCTCAGCGAAATAGGAACAAAACTGCTGGAAGGTTCGACGGCTGTCATGGCGGCTGTACAAGTTTTTGTCTGTGCTACACTAGCAAGATTTTGGGAAAATTTCCGTACTGCCATCTCGTTCAAAGAAAAGCGAGCATAAACAATTTATTTCTTCAACCAGTAGTAATAACTGGTCCGTTGTCATGTTCGCTCATAAGCCATTAACATATGAAGAGTTCGGCAGGAAAAACGATGAATGTCACATTTCTGTTAAGGATTAGATAATGATCTAATTTGAGTCTATAACTGCAAGATGTAGTGCTGTTTCTATAGAAAATAAAGAAAAGGATTACTGTATTCGTGGTGATAATTCTCCTTTTTACCATTTTTCATAAGAACAACATTAAATTTCGCAGTGATCCATTGAATTAGATAATGACATCAACCTTAAGAAAACTGTGACATTCATCGTTTTTCCCGCGAACTCTTCATATTGTTTTTACGTTGTGCTCATTACAAACAATACAGCAGAACCAAAGCAGAAAACACAGCCATGACACAACAGTGCACGATGTCATTCGTCTGCTAATTCCCGTCCTATACAAGAACCAATCAGATTCATTGATGGAGGCTGATGGAGACTGACACCACTCCTGCAAGCTGATGGAACCGATGCGACACCGTTGGAGCATCAGTGACGTCATCGTTTAAATTCGGAACACCGTGATGCCATCAGATTGCTCAGCGCTGAGATTCGGAATACGTTCACAATGAACAGGCGCGGTCTTCTTCTTCGGTGACAATTTTATAACACTTCCATGTCCCCAATCTTAGCCACTCCAAACTCGCTAGTTCTAAGTCACACAAAATTTTACAGTAGAGCGTATTGAAGGCATAGAATTCAATGCTATTAGGTGCGGTATCATAATTTCTTCGTCGTATAAATACTTACGTAATTTTTTAAGCAATTTTTATAATATTTAGGCTACTATCGGCGGCCTGGTAGCTCAGTTGTTAGAGCAGCTGGCTACGGACTGGAAGGTCCGGGGTTCGATCCCAGGTGGTGACAGGATTTTTTTCTCGTTGCCAAACTTTCAGAGGTTCACTCAGCCTCCTATAAAATTGAGTACCGGGTCTTTCCCGGGGGTAAAAGGCGGTCAGAGCATGGTGCCGACCACACCACCTCATTCTAGTGCTGAGGTCACGGAAAGCATGGGGCTCTACCTCCATACCCCCCAAATGCCTTCATGGCATATTACGGGGATACCTTTACCTTTTTTAGGCTACTATCAGCTTTTCCAACTGTGTACTAGCACAAAAAACAATGTTTGTTAAAAGTATGGCTTTGGGCTACCTCATTCTCACCTCCTTCATATATGTTCGTCGATCTATCCCCGTAATATCCATTCATAAATTCATAATGGGGTCAATATAAACCCCGAAATTGATATCAATAACCTAGCTATGGATTTTAGTCAATAAATCTATGGAATTCCACCATATGCCTCTGTAATATAATTCCCGAAAAGTTCTGAAAGACCAGGTATAAACCCGACATTGGTATGAAAAACCCTCGATGGATTGTACTCAATAATTTAATCACACTTTCATTTGTGAACTCATTCACCGATGGAGTAAAGCGTTTGAATAGCAGAGCGGGCATGAATGCGGAATCAGAAATGTCAATAGGATTTAATGAAATACATCTTCAGTTAAGTGGGCGCCACTGACAAAGTGTCTAATGGCAGATCACAGAAGCTAAATCACACGCAGAGGCGCTGTTAATAACATGGCTTTTACATAATTCACCGTGACGCGGTGCCCAGAAAGCAGTGCCGGAGTCATTTAGTAAACCCAAGTGTTAATATGCAAAGCAGTTTAATCGATGTAGAGGGGAGGGGCGGATTCAGGATACAAACAAAATAACCACGTGTCGCCTCTGTCAGGTTCGCCAAGCTCTAATTACTATACATCTATACCTCTATAAAACGACTATCACATCCTATAATACAGAGCTGACTATTATAACGGAATGAATAACGCTTCCATGACGTCATATTAATAGTAATGCCACAGTATGAACGACGTGACGTAGAATATATCTCAACGAGTAACAGAGAGAAGTTCACATAAGTAACGTTTAACCTAGGTGCTAGGATTAGGTATACTATACTTACTTACTTACTTACTGGCTTTTAAGGAACCCGGAGGTTCATTGCCGCCCTCACATACGCCCGCCATTGATCCCTATCCTGAGCAAGATTAATCCAGTTTCTACCATCACATCCCACCTCCCTCAAATACATTTTAATATTATTTCCCATCTACGTCTGATCCCCAAAGGTCTTTTCCCGCCTTGCCTCCCAACTAACACTCAATAAGCATTTGGGATTCGCCCATACGTGCTACATGCCCTGCCCATCTCAAAGGTCTGGATTTAATGTTCCTAATTATGTCAGGTGAAGAATACAATGCGTGCAGCTCTGCGTTGTGTAACTTTCTCCATTCTCCTGTAACTTCATCCCTCTTAGCCCCAAATATTTTCCTAAGAATCTTATTCTCAAACACCCTTAACCTCTGTTCCTCTCTCAAAGTGAGAGTCCAAGTTTCACAACCCTACAAAACAAACGGTAATATAACTGAAATTCTACCTTTCAGTTTTTGACAGAAGACTAGATGACAAAAGCTTCTCAACGAATAATAACACGCATTTCCCATATTTAATCTGCGTTTAATTTCCTCCCGAGTGTCATTTATATTTGTTACTGTTGCTCCAAGATATTTGAATTTTTTCACCTCTTCGAAAGATAAATCTCCTGTTTTTACATTTCCATTTCGTACAATATTCTGGTCACGAGACATAATCATATACTTTGTCTTGTTGGTTTATTCCGTTTACTTCGAAACCGATCGCTTTACTTGCTTCAACTAGAATTTCCGCGTTTTCCTAATCGTTTGTGGATTTTTCCTAGCATATTCACGTCATCCGCATAGACAAATGCTGATGTAACCCATTCAACTCCTGGACCCTGTCTATTATCCTGAACTTTCCTAATGGCATATTCATTCAGAAGTTAAAAAGTAAAGGTGATAGTGCATGTCCCTGATTTAGCCCGCAGTGGATTGGAAAAGCAATCAAATAGAAACTTTATCCTATACGGACCTTGCTGTAAGTTTCACTAAGACACATTTTAATTAATCGAACTAGTTTCTTGGGAATAAAAATTCAATAAGAATATTATATAAATTTCTTCTTAACCGAGTCATACGCCTTTTGAAATCTATGAATAACTGATGTACTGTACCCTTATACTCCCATTTTTGTCCAATATCTGTCGAATAAAAAATCTTATCAATAGGCGATCTATTACGCCTAAAACCACACTGATGATCCCCTGTATTCAATAATTTCATCTACATATGGAGTTAATCTTCTCAAAAGGATATTCGACAAAATTTTGTACGACGTCAACAAAAGTGATATTCCTCGAAAGTTACTACAGTTAGTCTTGTCCCCCTTCTTAAAAATAGGTACGATTATGGACTCCTTCCATTGTTCTGGTACAATTTCCTTTTCCCAAATTGCAAGTACAAGTTTATAAATTTCGCTAGATAATGCCCTTCCACACTCTTGTATTAATTCTGCTGGAATTTGATCAATACCTGGAGACTTGTACTTTTTCAGATTTTCTATCGCAATTTCGACTTCAGAAAGTGTGGGTTCCGGTGTGAATGGCTCAGCAGTTTGTATTTGAATTTCGTCCTGATCATTTCTATTTGGCCTATGTATATTTAGTAGTTGCCCAAAATAGTTTTTCCATCTGTTCAGGATTGAATGAGAGTCTGCCATACCTTAACGTAAAAGATCTTTCTCCTATTTATCTACAGGGTCGACAGACATTTTCCAGCACTGTCATACAATATATTTCTACAGGGTGATCAGTAAAAGTGCACAAATATTAAACAGGGAATGAGGAACAAACTTTCAAAACCTGACACGTCCATTTTCAGAAACTGCTACATTTATGTGTCTGTAATAAACAAATCTTTTTCTATGATGAAATTGTGTTAGAACCTATAACAAAAGAACTTTAAATTGCACCAAAGAAAATATTTTGTTCATTCCGGAGATGTAAGTTTTTGACATCTGAAGTGTATTTTCTGAAAGTGAACATGTCAGGTTTTGAAAGTTTGCTTCTCAAATACGGAATACTCCACAGAACATTTTGAGATAGGGAACTTGGAATCTGCAAAGTCGGATTAAGGAGTTTAAATAAGTGAATATCACTATCGCTTACTGTTTTCCATATTATCTACAGCTATTTAAAATTATCATTTTCATTTATCTGCATTTATTATATAGGCTACATTTATTTGCACTTATTATTTACATTTATTTGCACTTATTATTTACATTTATTTGCACTTATTATTTACATTTATTTGCACTATTATTTACATTTGTTTACACTTATTAATTACATTTATTAGCACTTATTATTTTAATTCATTTTCACCTATTATTTTAAATTTATTTTAACCTATTATTTAAATTTATTTGCACTATTTAAATTTATTTCCACTTATTATTTACATTTATTTGCAGTTATTATTTATATTTATTTGCCCTTATTATTTAAATTTATTTGCAATTTTTATTCTATTTATTTGCAGTTATTATTTACATTTATTTGTACTTATTATTTAAATTTATTTGCACTAATTATTTACATTCATTTGCACTTATTATTTACATTTATTTGCATTTACTATTTACATTTGTTTACACTTATTATTTAAATTCATTTTCACTTTTCTTTACATTTGCACTTACTGTTTACATTTATTTACAGTTATTTGCACTTATTAGTTGTAACCATTCCACAGAAAAACAGTAATCTGACTTATATCTCTCCGCTGCTTGTACATCTTACCCTGAAACCATATTCTTCTAGCATAAAATTAAGAGATGAGCAGTATAGTATGGACTGTGTCGGTGAAGAGGAATTCTTAATGATGTGGGAAAACGGGAAAATCAAGGGGAAAATCTTCTTCCTTTAATCTTTCCATCATAAATATCATCCAGTCAATATCAGAGCTGGAACCACCAGTTAGAAGGATAGTCTAATAAAACCTCGTTCTAATAGTGATTTGCTGAAAGGGTCTCCATACGGAACAATCAAAATTTAATTGTGGTATCCGACGCAATCAGCTTAACAATTCAACCAAATATTTCTCAGCAAGATGTGGCATGACAACTGCAGGTATCGACGGAACCTTAATCGTAAGTGAGATATCGCATCTCAACTGTTTTGTGTTATTTATTTTCATCATAAATCCTGCCATTCATTTCGGTTAATTCGTAAAAGTACGAGCAATTCAAGCTATCAAGAAGAAGAAGAAGAGCAAACCGAAAGCACCTATATATTCACAAACTCGACGCTGGAAGGAAGTAAGTGGTTACCATAACGTTGCTGCGGTATTAACTGAAGGGAAGACACCCCTCTTGCTCAAGGGGTAGCAAGCTAAGTAAGCTAATAGCAGCACTTCAGAAATATTAAATCCCTTGCCTTGAATCAAGGAGAATAAATGTCATTTAAACCCTAGTAAACTGAGATATTTATGAAATGTCTCTCTCCGAAGCAATCCAGTTATTCAGTTATGTAATAATAATAATAATAATAATAATAATAATAATAATAATAATAATAATAACAGTAATAATAATAATAATAATACTTGCTTACTTACAAATAACTTTTAAGGAACCCGCAGGTTCATTGCCGCTCTCACATAAGCCCGCCATCGGTCCCTATCCTATGCAAGATTAATCCACTCTCTATCATCATATCCCACCTCCTCAAATCCATTTTAATATTATCCTCCCATCTACGTCTCGGCCTCCCCAAAGGTCTTTTTCCTTCCGGTCACCCAACTAACACTCTGTATGCATTTTTGGATTCGCCCATACGTGCTACATGCCCCGCCCATCTGAAACGTCTGGATTTAACGTTCTTAATTATATCAGGTGAAGAATACAATGCGTGCAGTTCTGTGTTGTGTAACTTTCTCCATTCTCCTGTAACTTCGTCTCTCTTAGCCCCAAATATTTTCTTAAGAACTTTATTCTCAAACATCCTTAATTTCTGTTCCTCTCTCAAAGTGACAGTCCAAGTTAATAATAATAATAATAATAATAATAATAATAATAATAATAATAATAATAATATTAATAGGCCAATAATAATAGCAATAATAATAATCATCATAATTATGCCTTATTGTGGTGTCATTCATGAGATTAAAACCTGATTTCTGACAGAGTCGACTAAACAATAACATCGTCATCATTACCCTTACCCCCATGATTATCACCGTCGTTACTGTTGTTAGTGTTATCGCCTATCCTCATCACTAGAGCTTGGAAGTTGATGACCTAAAAATCACAGAAACATTACCTATAAAATGAGTTTAAATTTATGAATATATGACATTAAAATATAAGATTGCCCACACAACTATTTTTGCTTATAACTTTCGACTCAGTTATTTCTGGACCATGGTTCCTTATCTCAAATTGATACACGTGCCCTTCGCCACCATCCTTGAAAGTGTGTAACACCATCTCGGAAACATTCTGTATATTTTAAAATTTTACGGAAAAATATCCTTGAAACCTGCGACTGCAACAAATCATTCTAATTAAAAAAAAAACCAGGAACATATTTAAATTAAAATCTAATAGTCTCATTCATTTTATAGAACACAATAGTTTACTACTCATTTAAGAACGGAAACTTAATAAAACACAGAGAGATAATCATATATGTAGCACACCTAGCATCCATTGCCTCCAAGAAACCTCTAGGGAGGAATTAGAGGAGACATTTGGAGGGTGTAAAGAATAAATTTCCATATAGAGCCGGATCAAGCCCCTATTCATTCCTTTGAGCAATTCAGGGATTACACCCAAAGCCAACGCAGCATCATTTATTTCACGTGTAGTTTATAGCCTTGCAGTCTGCAGCGCAACCATTAAAGACAGGGGATATATCCCGGTCACCTGAATTGTGAGCCTGCGGCCCTGGGGGATATCGTGCCTCTTGCTTATTTCAATTCTGAGCAATCACATTTCATAAGAGTTGAACTTGGACATAGGGTAAAGGTTGGTAATATTGTGACACGAGTAATAGTGCGATACTTCTTTTTCAGAATTTATTACAATTTTACCGAGCGAGAATAAGATCGGTTTTTTGCGTCAACGTATTAAGGCAGCCATCGTCAACTGGCCTGCATACTAGTTCGGAGTAGTGCTGCTCATCGGAGTGACTACTACCGCGGAGGAATCGGAGATTACGAATAAAGCTCTCCACCGGTGATCTCCGGTACTATCGTAGGTGGAACAGGGAACGTACGGAGGGATGCGGTGGTTCGGAGCGAAGCGAAGGTGGAGGACGTAGAGGTCAAGGACGACCGACGCATACGGACTGAGGGTAGTTGTGAGTGGAATAAAATGACACCAAATCATATATCCGTCGCATGGAAATTTTTTAATTTAGTTGGAGATAATAATAAAGTCGCACGCGTTAATTTTGTCGGCAAATTTACTCTAAGGGTGTTGGTACTTCGAATTTGTTAGACCATTTGAAGCGATCGCACAATCGCGAACTTGAAGAAACTAAGTAAGTAAATTTAACTATTCAAAACACTTTTTAACTCGTTTAAAAAGCGTGTTTACTTTGATTTATATATAAAAGTTCTAATAAATAATTTCGTGGTTTTGTGTGCAGACAGAGTAACATTGCGAATGGAAAATTGAAAAACAGAAGAATTTCAGCAAAAAAGGACTCTCTAAGATTCATCTAGCATATTGTTACGAGATGAAACTCCAAACTTCAGTGATGAGCCGCTTACTTGAAATGAAATATGAGTTGGTGATTGTGTTGCTAGAAAAGCCAAACGCTCCTTGGACGCTAACAGATTCGTATTTGGAAATCTCTATGGCGTGGACCAGGTTAGATAGATTCTCTGAGTAGGTCTAAATTTTAAAATGTAGGTATGTAAGTGTTTAGGCTAACATTAAGAGCCGCGGTTGTGGTACTCGTACTTGTTGTCAAAAATAAATTATTACCATTCAGATACACATTGACGGTTAATTAGTGATATCATCCGTTTTGGTAGTTTTAAAATTACGCAAAACATTTGATAAGATGTTTTTGTTGCTTTAGTGCTATTGTTCCAAAGGTCCACAGTCTAGAAAAAAAGTCTTGAAATTTCTATAAAACGTAACTTTCGAGGCAATAAAAATCATACATAATTATGGAATATTTAAAAGCCAACTTGAGTTATCAGATTAAAATATTGAGTTTCATTCTGAAACTAAAGAAACGTGTGGTAATAATATAATTACAATTATCCTTAAGTTGATATCCGTTTATATTTTTTATTACAGAGGAAGAGTGACGCGTTTTAGAAGAGACAGTTCAAATACTGACACCCTTTACCACAATGATCACAATGCTGTCTGGTGAAGAACCTTAATAAATTATTTTGGACAGTAAACTTTAACCCATTGATACCACACGTTTCGTTTGTTCCATTCTTAAATTCCCTTAATATATTTTACGTTAAACTAAACCGATTAGAATAATAATTGACAAAAACTGTTTGTGAATAAACGAGTGTTTCCAGGAAAATTATAAATGTTTACTTTAGCTACTGAAAAGATTTACTTCTGCGTTAGTTTTCAGTTAATTTTAATGTTATTAATTTTATCAATGACATAAAACTAATACGCCTTTCCACATATACTATGAATTTCAAAACTATAAAAAAAAATCTGTCACCTAACACAGTACTTCAGGTAAAACAAGAAAAAAGGAAGAGCCGAAGGAAGAAGAGAGAGAGAGAGAGAGAGAGAGAGAGAAAGGTAAATAAAATAGAAAATAAACAACAAAAATTACACACTTATTCTAAAAGATACGTGGACGTCAGCGGACTCGAATCACTACCTGATCCGATTAAAGGAATGCTCAGCGGAAAACGTATGTCTGCGCCACAGCACATATACAACCTACGCGGCATCAATCGGAGGTAACCGGAGGTCTCCGATTGAAAACGCACAAACAACCGCTCTGGAGAAAAACCTAATCATAAGCAGCACTAGTTCGGAGCGCCGAGACGCTGGCTGAGGAGGTAGTAGTGTGCAATGTGCAGTGTGTCGAGCCAAGCCAACGCATCCCATCACAGAAGCCAACTTTCTGACCATAATTTACAATGCCTTCTTCGATTGTGTTCTACACGAGCATTGACACCTAACATAAACCAGTTAGTGAGGGAAAAACGAATTAAAAAATCCAGGAAAACCAATGCTAATGATCGGCGAAAATAATTTTTATCATTTGTTATTTACATTGTAATAAAATAATTTAGGCCTACTTCAGTCTTGTAACAGAAACAACAATATGTTTCATATGTTATACAAAATAACAAATAATTGGTTTTGTGATATACAGTATCAGACAAAATATGGATAATTAATTTTAGTTTATTGACGACACTTAAACAAAGGAATAGGATGACAGGATTTAAATATTAGTAATGGGTTCGATTTGTTTAATATTTTGTAACAGTGAAAATGCATTATAGGTCTGTAAGTTCTCAATTACTTTAATATGAAAAAAAAACTATTTATTTTCAAAACCGCCGCAATATAAGGAAAAAGTACAACTTGCTTGTTGTCTTAAACTAAAAAGTGATTTAAAAATCCAGGAAAACTAATGATAACGAATAGCGAAAATAAATTTTATAATTTGTTATTTACATTGTAATAAAATAATTCAAGTCTACTTTAGCCTTGTAAAAGAAACGATAATAGTCTATGTTTCATATGTTATACATAATAACAAATAATTGGTTTTATGATATATAGTGTCAGATAAAAAATGGATAATTTATTTTATTTTATTGACGACACTTGAACAAAGGAATAGGATGACATGATTTAAATATTACTAATGGATTCGATTTGTTTAATACTTCGTAATAGTGAAAATGCATTAGGCCTATAGGTCTGTAAGTTCTCAATTACTTTAATATAAAAAAACTATTTACTTTCAAAACCGATACAATACATAACGGCAAAATACATATCGTTTCTTGTCTTAAACTGAAAAGTGGTTTACTTATTACACAGTTCCTCTTAAAATAAATCAAGTACATGATTCTTCCGTGTTTATTATAATTATTAAAGACTGATTAAAAGGGTTGAACAAGTGAACGGACGCCACTGCCATCACCTGATTCCTTCCCCCAACTTCTGCTGCACAGTTGATGTCTAAGGGATAGAACTGAGCAGCGAGCAAACTGTGCCTGCACCATAGTGCACTGAGATGACGACTCCTGTATTAAGGGAATGTTTGTGGACAAGTTTTTGTACAAACCGGTCCTTCTCTCACTCAGTAAAATTGTAATAAATTCTCAAAAAGAACTATCACAATATCACTCGTATGACAATATTACCAACCTTTACCCTACATCTAATATCTAATATTATTTGAAATATATTAACATTGTATGTATATTAGTTTAGTTCTGCTACACTTAACTTTTATCGAAATCAAATTGTTGTACAGTGAAACCTGTTCAAGACGGAAGTGACATGGTCCTAATTTTTTTCCGTTGTGGACAGGTTTCCGTATTATTCAGGTGTGACATTTTTAAGTAGGCTATTTTACGACGCTATATCAACATCTCAGGTTATTTAGCGTCTGAATGAAGTGAGTCCGGGGTCCAGCACCGAAAGTTACCCAGCATTTGCTCATATTGGGTTGAGGGAAAACCCCGGAAAAAACCTCAACCAGGTAACTTGCCCCGACCGGGAATCGAACCCGGGCCACCTGGTTTCGCGGCCAGACGTGCTAGCCGTTACTCCACAGGTGTGGACTAGGTGTGACATTAAAATGGAATATTTTATCATCGTATACATGAAAAACAAAGCGGCATGCCGCAAACTGCAAGAAGTACAAAATATTCTGTTTAACACTACTCACTTTAAATCAGCTTTCTGTCGCTTATTCCGTTGGTGAGATTAGTAAATTTCATTCAATTTAATATCTAACACTATACTATAATAGTGTTCTGTATATCACTGCATATTATTAATTAATTGGATTAGGAGCCATCCATTAGAAGCCTTGAATTCTGGCTTATCTAATTTCTTTCCCAGTTCAATGGCTTCCTTTGCAGAATAGGTCCAGAAATTGGCATGTTCTTTGAAAGGTCATGAAGAACGCACTCCCACAACAGGTCACTTATTTCCACATAAACAGTTGCTTTCTGGTTCCTTTTATGTCACCAATATTGGCCGCAAGCCACTCACTCATTATGATCTTTATCTTTAAAGTGTCACACCTGAATTTTCGACACCTGTACTTCAATATTATTTCACATACTTTTCGTGTCTAATTTTCCTTTAACTCGATAACTATATCAGTGTGAAGCATTGAAAATCTGTGAAGGGACTCATCTGTCTAGTCAACAGGGTAATAAAATTTATAACCGACAAGCCAACACACCCTCGTATCCTCTAAAATTTTGCAAATAATACTTGTTTTTACCTTAGTGACCTTCATATTTCGTATATTCCTTGAAATTGCACGCTGTTTCAAAATATAGTTACAAAATATAGTGTGTCCAAAATATTATTTCCGTTTTGAACAGTAGCAGGCAGTTTCCGTTTCCGCGTTGGACAGTTTCCGTTTTATTCAGGAAAAAATACACATAATACATATGAATTTCACCGGGACCAATAAATTGTTCCGAAATAGACAGGATTCCGGATTATTCAGGTTCCGATTTTAACAGGTTTCACTGTATTATTTTTTAGCTTGTAAGTTCATATGTAAGTGAGAAGCTCCATCGCAACCACTCTTCGGCAGGCAAAGTAGGAGGTTTAGAAGAAGTGCAATGCTTGGCTGAGAATGGGTCAACCAGAAGAGCAGACATTATAGCCATCGATCTCCGGAATCAAAGATATTATAAAACTCCCCCCAAATTAAATTAATTAGGATGTTATGGGGTTTTCCCAACAAAAACCTGAAACTAAGCAAAGTATTGCCTTTTTCCAAGTATCAGATGAATGAAAGTAAGTATGAACAAACTTTATAATCTATGTAAAAACTACAGTATAAAATCACAAAAAATTAGCTTTTCTGTTGCAACAGATATTTATCTTATCAGGACTTATTATTTTTCTAGTCTTCGCTTCCACTGTCATTATCTTTGTTGGTGATAGGCCATGTGTACAGTTCTGTGTAGAATCCTTTCACTTCATCCGGTATGTACTGCAAAATCTTCTTAAGGTCCTCCAATTTTCAACATTGATTGGTAGCCTCGAGCTATTATAAGCTAGGTCTGTTGGCAGTTCAAACGGAAAATTTTCAGCACAAACACTTTTCTCAGAAATTCGAATGGTGAATATTTCTACCGGTACAATGCTGTCAATGAACTCTTTACAAAGATCTTTATCCTTTTGTTTATTGCAGTGAAAAAACTCACTCACCTTCGAAATTTTAAAGTGTACCTTTTTATCCTTTGGTACATCACGGCAATAAGATTAATCAGACATGCTAGGTAGCTCATAAAATTATCACCACCAAGCTTTAAAGTTAACCACATCAGTAGCTGTGACTCGTTTCACCCTGAACTTAAACGAGTTCTCAATAATCCTCATTAGCAACATTTTCAACTATCTTGTAACAAAATACTCAAAACAGATACCGTAAAACTACGCAACTATGGTCCTAGAGCGCAACTATGGTCCAAATGCACCTTCAAACCAAAATACATCTAACGCAGCTGCTGGTGACATCTAGTGGATGTCATTTGCTTTTTAATCAGTTATTAATATGATGCTGTTTGTTCCAATAGTTTGCCAAAAGATCGCTACCCTTGTTGCGGTTGTGTATTCGCTGATTTTATACTAACAAGATTGTACCTGTTGCATCGTCTGATAACTTTTATTCATATACATTACTTCAAGGTAAGCTTTGGTTTTGATGCCGTTATATTTCAAAACGTATTGTTACTGTTACGTATTTTAGATATAGTAAAGTTTACATTTATGTAAATTTTGAAGTTAATGGCAAAAAATTTAAAATTTCGTACTTTGATTTCAACTATAGTCCAAACAATTCTTTGGACCATTCTTGAAAGCCATGTTATTTTGTCCCAGGAATTCATCATGTCGTGTGATAAAGTGTGGGTGGGCGTGCTTACAAGATGTATAGTGATCGTCAAATGTAACTATGTCTAGCTGATATAAAAAAACAATGTGATTACATAACATTGCATTTGTGGCTCTCCCTCCAAATAGCATTCATTTGTTGCAACCTTTAGACGTGGCCTAATTTAGGCCACTAAAATTTTAATGGCGTCAAGTTCTAGATCAGTGGAAAACATCTCCTGAAGGGCAGAGATTACCCACTATCCCTAAAAATGTGTGCTTTATATCGTGTGCTAGAACTAGAATTTAGAAAAACCATTGAAGTGAAAATATTAGTACAAACGTTTGTTTAATTGTTTCACAATATTTATGATTTCTTATCTATGATTTCTTTAATCTTGAGCAATTTTTTTCTTTTAATGTTCTACTGTGTTTCATAAGTTTCTAAATTACATTATTTTTCAAGAAAATTTACAATTTGTTTGCATTAAACTGTGTCTTTTTTACTAAGACATATGAGGATGTCATGTTCTTCCAATAGAGTCTCTCAACTGTAGTCCAGTATTGATTTAGTATGGAATTTTCCACATGGACCAAAGTTGTCAACATCATATACAACAATGGTCCAATGTTTAAGAAATAATATATTAACAAATTCTTACCTTACACTTTTTATGACTAATAGGCTTAAAAAAAACCTGCACTACCTAGACACACAAACAAAAGGCTGTTAAAAATATCCTATTTGAATTAGATAAACTGTAAGTTAAAATGTCATAAATGTGGAACGTAGTTGCGTAGTTTTACGGTAATAATAGTAAGGGCAACATTTAATCAGCAATAGACAGAACAAAACACTGATCCGGCTGTGACTGAAACCAGCTGTTGGGTGCGACAGTGCTGCTCTCAGCTAGTGTGGCAGACTAGTTTATTTGAAAAATACCATATGTGATGTTAGTTGTGGGATTTTTACAATAAATGCATATTTCTTGTCAAATTTTTTACATGTTACAGTCATGCTAGATATAAAGTTTTTATATCAAAAATTCACATTCATGCTGGCGATCAAAATCCACAAAAAACGCATTATGTAAAAAAAAATGTCGGTTGTGGTGTTTTTACAATAAACGATTCACCTATACTTCACGAAGCTACATACCTTTAAGATACTTCTTTGTCCTGGCTTCAGAGGACGCCGATTTCACATCACGGTATTCCTGATAATGGGGCTACATAAACATGATTTACGATATAGCATGTAGAGTACGAAATGGATTTTGGTGCTCGCATTGCGAAAGCAGCAACAGTCATCAGTGGATAGCTATATCGTAATTTTCGAGAACACAGCATAATCCCTACCGCGCCATTTAGAGCTTTCCACTGAAGCTGGTGACCATGCTTTTGAACATCTCATCTTGTATACCATAAACTGAATAAATCATTATTGGTACTGAATGTCATTTGGTTATGATTAGGGTGCGGAAGTTGACGACCTAAAAATCTACTTAAAATGATCATTAAAATGCCCTAAAATGCCCTTAAACTAACGAAAAAATGACAAAAAATTAAACGAAAATGACATTTAAATATTATTCACCGTACTCGCACCACAACTTCTTAAAAATTAGAAACCTTGTTTCAATGACTGTCCTACAAATCTCGGAGAGAGGAGGCAACTTCCTGGAATCTGGCTAAGATAAAGGAAAAGAAAACATGCAACAAAATGAAGGTTTTAAGGGAAAACTAAATTTTAATGAGGGTTTACAATGTGTTTCAATCAGGGGTGGTCCATGTCAGTGACTTCATTCTCCGTCTCCTCCTCCTTCCGCACTTCACTTTTGTTACCAGATCTTCCAGATGAGGGAGTGTGAACGACAAAACAAATTGTGGGCACAGCATACATTCTTGCAATCTTTGTGTTAAAAATACTGTATACAACAGTAGACATCCCTTCCGAACCATGTTGAGGACATAACGTCCTGTCCAGGACATGGTGAAAGTTTCCTCCCTTCCATACATAAATTCTAAAACACCTTCGTACCGACAAAAGAACAGTAGCGGTCAAAGTCCTCACTTAAACTAAACAGCTGTCAAACATTTTATATTACTTCCGTTGTATGAAGTGAAGACTTCAGTGGAATGAAGGGTGGACTTTAGAGTCTGTTCCAAACTATGAAACTCAAACTTCACTGTTATTCGCTTATTCAGTAGGTAATTGCTACTGACCTATTTGGTTAGAAAATTACTTAACAGATCTATCGGTAAAGAAGTGAAATGCATTCCAAATGATCTAAAAGTTTTTCAAAATATTAAAAATTACAAAAAAATTACCTATTAGTTCAAAAACGTCAAAAAATCGAAAAAATACAATATAAGGAATTACTTTTTTACGTTGATATTAACATAGAAAGGATTTCTATATTAATAGGCATCGTCCTAATGCGAAAAATAAGAAGGTGACTTTTCATCAACATCAGTCCCCTAGTTATGATAAACTATATACTAACATAAAAATACGTCACGATAGGGAGCGAGCTGGACCTGTGCCCCAAGTTTGTGTTGGGGCGTGGGTCGGAATTCCTCTCGCTCTAATTACACGGCTGGGTTTCTTCCCGAGGTTTTCTCAGATTGCTTCGCTTTGGCTGGCTTTCCGAGAGCCGGAACCGCAACAAATCCTTGGACTTAGATTTACAAGTTTGACTGTGGCTCGGGTGGCATTCATGAATCCGTCGCTGACAGGTGGGCCTTCTCAGCCCTGATGAAGTCAGGTCCCAACCTCAGACGAGTAGGCTACCTGATAAGCCATAGCGCCCGGAGCTTCAAGTCCATCCTATATCGGCATCGAAAACCTTATTATCCCTAAGACTTCACTTCAGTCTCTTTTCAACTATTACAGATGGCAGATGATATGAGGGAAAGGTGTAGCACTACTTAGGAACTTCAAATCTTATAATTATTTTATGTCTTTCTTGAATAGAATATTTCTGAAAACTGTGAATTCTTAAATTAAAGCCGTAAAAACATCGCCGAAAGGGAATAGAAACAAATCTACAAATTACAGAGGTATAAGTTTATGAAACTGAACTTACAAGATATATGCTAAACTTTTATCTCATAGAGTAAACTTCTTGCCCCAGCAACTAAAACTTACCCTAGTGCAAACCATAGTAATGCCGCACTTCGATTATTGTGACGTTTTGTTAAGTGACCTAAGTTCTGAACTGTCAGTCAAGTTACAGCGAGCTCAGAATATGTGCGTCAGATACGTGTGCAAAATCCGACGATATGATCACATATCACCGTCCTTCGCAAGTCTTCCGTGGCTCCGACTTAAAGAATGTAGAACTTTAAACACTTTGTCTTTACTCTTTCGAATTCTGCACACTTCAACACCAAATTACCTTTCGTCTCGTTTCTCTTATCTATACTCTAACCACGACGTAAATACCAGATCACTTATCTGTGGCACGCTAAGTATACCTCTTCATAGAATATCTTGTTATTCATCATCTTTTACAATATCCACCTCGCGTCAATGGAATTCCTTGTCACAAAGTATTAGGGGCTGCAAGACAACAAACACCTTTAAGAACAGCTTAAAAGATAACCTTATTAGCATTTCACTCCAATCATACTGACTTAAACTATCACTGTCTACATTGTTACTCCTTCCTTTAGGCATGCATCCTGATAGTGCTGTATTTTCAAAATTGTCTCATAATAATCTCTTTCTATTATCTAATATTATTTGAAATATATTAACATTCTATGTATTTTAGTTTAATTCTGCTACACAGTTTATTTCAGTGTTTAATTAATAGTTCATAGTATTTTCTTGTTTAATTTGTAAATAACTCTTGTATACATGTAACTCTCATCTAAATCAAATTGTTGAATTCTTTGTAAGTTCATGCATATGTATATACACTTTATGCTGGTTGAGTGGAAGAGAAGGCCTTACGGCCTTAACTCTGCCAGGTAAAATAAGTCATTATTATTATTATTATTATTATTATTATTATTATTATTATTATTATTATTATTATTATAAACATAACAGCTGAAAGAATATTACAAGAGGAACAATATGGATTTATAAAAGTTAGATCAACTATAAACTGCGTTTTTACAATAACCCAGTTAATAGAAAAAAAGAAAGGAATTTAATCTACAGAAGTACATATCTTTTACTGATTACACTAAAGCATTATACAGTGTAAATAGAAATAAACCATGGAAAAATATTAGACTTGAAAGATAGCCCTTAACACCTTGTGAAATTAATTCAAAGTTCATAATATGTATGTATGTATGTATGTATGTAAGTATGTATGTATGTATGTATGTATGTATGTATGTTTGTATGTATGTATGATGTATGTATGTATGTATGTATGTATGTATGTATTAACACTACAATTGGGTAGACACCTGGTGGCAGTGGTATATAATATACAATAATACCATTACAATAATGCAATAATTACAGCAATAAAAAATTAAATAAACGTAAATTTGCTTCTAACTATAAATAAATAGATGTAATAAACCTAGGACTATAAATAAAAACTATGCTATAATAACGCCTACAATAAGCAAAAGTAAACCTAACCTATTTCACCCAACTATTACCAATTTAAGTAATTACATATCACCTTAGTTAATTACGTATCAACTTAATTACATATCATCTTAATTAATTACATATCACCTTAATTAATTATATATCAACTTAATTACATATCACCTTAATTAATTACATATCGACTTAATTACATGACACAACTAAGTTAATTACACTGCACCTACAAATTACATTGTCAGTCTAATCTTTTCAACCTTTCCTTTAATGTATTGATTTTCAGAGGACCACCCTGAAAGATTGCCGCGGGTAAGCTGTTCCAGTCTACTATTGTGCGGTTAACAAAGGAAAATTTTTCCAAGTCCGTTCTTTATTTTCTACATTTAAACTTCCTAATATGATCAGCCCTGCCTAAGTATGAAGGTGTTACTAATCTAGCATACCATGTAGAAACCAATTTTAAATTGATTGTGGAGATAAAATTAGTAAGAATAAAACTTAAATTAACCAAAGAATTAGGCAAGGAGTAACAAACAACTTAATCATAGACCGAGTACAGAATTTTAATTATTTAGGATGACAAGTAGGTAATAATAAAATATTGGATAAACAATTCAAATACAATGTTTTAATTACTTTTGTGTACTATTAAACGTAACTTATTCAATAAAAAAGAAAGGAAAACATTAAAAATTTTATGAAGTATTGGCCGTGCCATCCCTCATTTATGGATACCAAAGTTGGACACTAACAAAAACAGAAAGCAAACAGAATCAGCGGAAGTAAGGATGCTAGGAGCAGTAGCGGAATACCAAAGGATGCATAAAAAGAAAACTGAAGAAATAAGAAGAGAACTTGACATATTTAATCTTTGCGGCAAATAAAAGAATGCCAAAACTCATGTCTTGAACATGTACAGGGACATAATTTTATTTTTACTAACATTTCTAATATTAACCTGGCTATACCTTTGGAGCAAGCTTGAGAACCGGAAACACCGTTTGCTACCCCCTTCCACGACTGGAATTCGATGATACTGGCGTAATATACAAACAAATCACTTTACTAGGTATAGGAGGGAAGAAAAGTAATTCATCCATTTACGTAAACTGGGCAAATATCGCGATTTTGAGTTTGATAATTTTCATTAGGTTTTTGTTTAATCAATTAAACAATATTATTATTAACAATTATTAACAATAAGTGTTTTTACTCACGAACTGAGCTGTCCATGCGGACGTATTCATTATGCAGTGTATATTATACTGTCTACAGCACATTAGCGTACACTATAGAGAATGTAGTTAAATTGAAAAATAATCATAATATGGATAATTAAATACATTTTTCAAAATGGTGGCCGTTCATTTCGATACAGGCTTCAGTTCTAATGTGTGAAATTCCAATTACCAGTTTCGTCCTTCGTACTAGTAACTCATGTTGAAATAATGCTGTACCTACTCTGTAAAAGACTACCTTACCTACTGTAAATTAAATCTCCACTTCTGCTCGATCCGAAAAGATAAAATTACTCAGACATGCTATCTACTGTCCGTCCAAGTGATTATGTCGCAGGATCGTAGAAAGGGAGGAAATCACGTGACAGTTAATTACTTAACGAGGCCCTTTTATTTAAGTTATTTTAAACAGTTGTATAATATTACGCAGACGTCCAGTTCCTAACAGAAATTAATGTTCTCAGAAAAGAGCTAAGACAGCCCAGCCACTAGCTGGTGAATAAAAGCTGGTGGGGGGGAAACCAGGATACGACGTAGGCAAATGGACGACAGTACCTGTGCGAAAATGATTCAATATTGAAAGCTCTTTCGTCACTGGAAAACGCGAACATATTTTTGGAACGTACTGTTTACTATGGCCATAAGGCTACTATGACATTATATATGCGGTCTTGGATCTGTGTGGAGGACGGTTGAACTTCATTAGTAGAAGGGGTGGGAGTGGAGTACATTCAAAAACTCAGGTACAATAAAAATTGAAGTAAAAATAAAATGATGTTCCTGTATAAAGAATGGACAACCATCGAATACCGAAAGGAATAATATTGTTCCTAAATAAAATTAATCTGTAACTGGAAGTAATTCCTTCTATTATTCCTTCACTATTCTTTATTGCTTATAAAAGTATAAGTATTTTGTAACCAACTATAGGTCTAACCCTAATATGCCTCAGGATAAAATACGGTTCCAAAAGTGGACAAAAAAGTGATACAGGAAAACGTTAAGTTAATAAAATGTGAGCAATAACAATTGCCACATTATTTGCGATTATGACCTGTACACAGCCAGCAACGAGCGGCGGCGTAGTAATACATTTCTTGCTTGTTTGCATAAAGTTCGGGCCTAAATGTGAATTTAGTAAAGTGATGACCAGAATAATAATAGAAAGCCTAATAAAAATAAACATTTTACGCTCTTTATTAAATTAATACTTTCATATACTGTCAACTACAATTTTGTAGGTCACTTCTACGTCACATTAATTCCACCATATGCAGTCTTTCGAAAAGAATTTCGACATCATATTGTACAAAGTTCCTCTGATCGTTGAGAGGTTCATGGCGATAGTAATAATTTTCAATTTTATTTATTTTTATTTTGTTAAAATTGTATTTAATACTTTTACGTTTATTACATTATTTAGTTACTACTGTAATATTATAAATTGAAATTAACCGTTTGTAATGTTTTCTGAAGTTAAGCATTTTTTATCTACGTAATTAAATTACAATGCTTGATATTACGCGTACAATGTAATAATTAAAACGTGCATTTACAGGTTTATTCTATTTCATTATGCAAAAGTTTTCGATCAGCTATGAAAACAACTTTATACTTTATTTCAATGTACAAACACATCGGAAAAACTAAATAGACCAACAAAATAAATATTTTCTCTCTTTAGCATTATGATATGATAGAATATTCAAAACGAAATTCCCTTTTAACCAGAAATCCATATGTTGTGATAGGTAATCGAAAATTTTTGACCGGTAAAATATACGTTATAAGCCTATATTACTTAGTCATTGTAAATGATGCGATCAATGCGTTTTTACGTGCCGATCTCCTAATATAGAATAACTCCAAGCTAATAAATATTTATTTTAATTGAATTACTGATTGGAAAAAGGAAGAAGATCCAATTTTTTTTTAATATAATTTACGATCTACATAACAGAGTAAAATAATCCATAACCAGATAATCAGTCAAAGTGGGAATCGAACTCACGCAAAATCCCGATCATGACTTCAAAATAGCAGGTAAACGAGCCTGTGGCCAACTTCTGTTAGTGAAAATTATGTTGTAAAGTGGGCTAGATAAGAGCCACACCAATAATACTACTTCATAGTGAACAAAGTAAAGCTAAATAAAACGACCGAAAGAGTTGCATCATTCCTTCACACAACAACTATTATTATTATTATTATTATTATTTTTTATTATTATTATTATTTTATTATTATTATTTCAATTTTTTATGTTATATCGTTTACCCGGGGAGGTCTTCAATTGTATACAAAATAATAATGTGTAATTATAATTAATAATAATGTAATGATTATAATTATAATAATTTATAATTATAATTATTATTATTATTATCTTGCACAGGATAGGGACCGCTGGCGGGCTTATATGAGGGCGGCAATGAACCTTCGTGTTCCTTAAAAGCCATTTGTAAGTAAGTAAGTATTATTATTCAATTGTATAATGTGCAAGAAACTATAGTACCGGATGTAATAGAATAATAATTGATATAAAAGACTGAAGTATAACGAATGGTGAAATGATAGTACAGTGACAGGTATCTCTTTGATTGAATCCTATTAAGGGGTTAGGTACAGCTTACAACAGTAAAATGTTTGGAAATATTCAACATTTTTTCCTCCATTATTATATCTTGTACAATAATGAAAATTAGTATGTGTAAAACACTGTCCATCTGCTATAGGAAAAAAATATTTTTACGATTTAAAAAAAATAACTCATAAACTTGTTAACTGTTTCATGTTCTCTCTCTTTTATTTTATTGCTGAAACTCATGTTTACAATAGCATGTTCTTTCAACTATATTCCTTAATATTTTTTTTTATTTTGTGTTAAAAGAAAATACTGATATTTGACCATTTTTAAATCAATTTATTTTTATCAGATAATCTGTCACAGGTAGAGAAGTGATCTTGCATCATACTGTAGATATGACATGCATACATACACACAACAAATTTCGTCACAGAATGTTGGATAGTTTTTGAGTTATGGGGAAACGCTTCACCACTGCACAGTGAAATGCATTTTGAAAAAAAAAAAAAAAAAAAAGTAAATATTTTTGTAAATCATAATTTGTTTTAGAGCAGAAGGACAGTGTTTTACAATAAATTACTATTTTTGTACAGTAGTAAATCATAATTTTTTTCATAAAGATCATGACAGACTGGAACTAGTTTTCGTGTTTTACCTGGGAAGGAGAATTTTTTTGTTCCTTATTCAAATTTATTCCAATACTTTTCGATTGCTGGTAAAAATTCATGTTCTGGGAATAATAAGTTAATTAAGTAGCAAAATATCGCTGCAATCGAAAAGTATTGGGAGTAAATTTGAATAAGGAACAAAAAAAAAGTTTCCTTCTCAGGCAGGATTTGAACCACGGAAGTCTTGGTTATCAGTCTATCGTCCTCTGAGTGAAAAAGGCTCTGAAATCAGCTACAAAGGTCGATCCGGTTTTTTTGCCACTACTGTAGAATATACAGTAATGGAGGAAAACATGTTGAATATTTCCAAAATTTTATTGCTTTAAGCTTACCTAACCCCTTAAGGTAAGAAATGTTTTTTTCATGAGTAGTTGTACTTCGCGCGTGTATCTGGTGCCACCAAACATAAATGGTTCTAAAAGTAAATCTATAACATTTTGTAAAACCCGAGAGGAAACTAGTCTTAATTACGAATTCAGTGGTGTTGTAATTCCGCAAGTACAATGTTGTAAATACCTAGGAGTGTATTTAAACTCCAAACTTTCTTGGGGAGAGCATGTTGATAATGTTACGGGTAAAGCATGGAGGGTACTTCACTTTATTATGAGAATCTTGGAAAGGCTAGCCCCAAATCGAGAGAAATAGCATATCTAACGTTAGTGCGACCGTTAATGGAATACGGAACTACATGTTGGGATTCCTATAGAATATATCAGATAAATTCCTTAGAAAGAATCCAGTATAGGGCAGCTAAATTTGTTAAAGGTAAAAGAGAAGATGGAAACGATACGATAAAAGAACTTAAATGGGAAACTTTGGAAAACAGACGTAGGAAAACTAGAATAACATTAATGTATAGAGCACATCTAGGTCATAAAGCATGGGTAGATATAACGGCTCGGTTAGAAAAGCCAACGTACTATGGTAGGAACGATCATGATTTTAAAATCAAATGTAGGAAACAGAAAACGGATATAGGTAAATTCTCATTTTTAAATAGAACTATAAATGATTGGAATGACCTACCTGCAGCGGTCTTTGAGGGCTGTCCTTCCTTAAGGAGTTTCAAGAATAATTTAAAAAGTTGTGTATCAAGTGCAAATTAAAATTAAGGTGACATTTAACATTTAATTTTTTAAGGTGACATGTATTTATTTAGCCTGACGAGTTACTTCCTTGGTTTGAATTGTAAATTATTTAAAAATAGCGTGTAAGAGGGGCTTAGACTAGAAATGTTTAGTTTAAATGTAGTTCTGTTTATAAGTACAGCATGACTTATTTGAACTGTTGTATCAGTGAAGCGAGGTGAGTCAGTAGAGTTATGGTTTTACAGTGCAGGAATAGTTCCGATCAGTGATAATTTATAGCGTCAATGAAATGTATTCTATAGTGTCAGTGAAATGTGTTATAGTGTGTCAGTGAAATGTGTGCTAAAGTGTCAGTGAAATGCGTCATAGTGCCACTACAGTGAGTGAGATGAGAATAAAGTGAAAGACTATTGAAACTTATGTAGGGCCTATACATAATTATGTAGGTTGTAATGTAAAATTAGGTATTTTATTTATGTTTTATTATTATTGTGTTAAATTATATTGTGTATTCTTATTGTATTCTGTATAAAATTGTATTGTGTATTGTATAATTGTATTGTGTATTGTAAATTTATTGTGTATTGCTTATCATTTTTTTTTGTATTGTTTATATTGTGTATACCACTGCCACCGGGTGCTTGCCCACTTGCAGTGTAAATAAATACATACATACATACCTCCCCTAATATTCCTCTTTCCACTGAACCTCGCTCGTCCCCTCTTGCAAGTGACGAAGATTTAAGAAATGAACAGTATTTCGTTTGCTGTTGGTTGCGTCTCGAGCTTCTTTGGGGGTAGAGATGAGGTACGTCTCCATGACATACTGCATCCTAGCACGCTTGGTTTTTGTCTGAAAAATGCCACACTTGCCTCATCAAACTTTAAGGTGGTTAGACATTTACAGAATTGTCATCTTCAAAACTTCACCTCTGACTTCTCTAGACTATGATCCCAAACATAGCAACCATTCACTTATAGATTTCTGCCCAATAAATCCCATTTCACCGTAGAAAATAGGTTATGTGACGTTGTTTCTCCTTCTACAGTAAGTTTCCACTAGCGCAGCAGTTCAAAATATGTCTACCTGCTAACTGAAAACAGAGTTCACTGTCACAAACACTGACACGCACATGTTCATATTGATGTACTGTACATGGCATATAAAAATTGCAACACCAAGTAATGTTACATGGCACTGTTCCACTTGAGTCTCTTTCGCCCACATTTTAACAAATTACTTCAAAATTTGCTGTTTTACGTGCAATTAATATGAATTACTTAACATTCATAATTCCATTGTTTGTGAAATAGAATTCTGACATATTTTCAGAAACTCCGAATGGTAAATGTTTAACAAAAAATTAAGTAAATTCAGGGTTGTGCTAGTAAATTACCTGTACGTATTTTACGTGTAATTTACATGTAAAATACGTAATGTAGGAAACTGTTTTATACAAGGAGTAATAAACTAATATTTACTGAGTTTGACAATCTAAACATCAACTAGATACTCCATTCCTTTTTAGTCAAAATAAGGAAAATGTCTGTTGTAGCAGAATTTTTATTTTATTTTATACTGCGGTTTTCACATAGATTATAGCATTGTTGATAGTTACTTTCATTCACTCTAATACTTAGAAAAATAGCAATGCTTTGCTTACTTTCAATTTGTTTGTTGGAAAAACCCCATAACATCCTAATTTATTTTTTTGGGATATATATATATATTATATGTATTATATATATACATATAAAATAGAATGCAACTAAATAGTGAATAAACCTAACATTTAGCTATCAATATCACTTGTTAAATACATTTTCACAATTAAAATAAAATTAATTAAACTAAACAGTTCTTACTGATTTCCCGAAAGTTTTATTTTTATCACATGTGGAGTTTTAAAAATAAACTATTCTAGTGATAAAGGCCTTTTTATCGTATAACAGTTTAAGGTAATTAATACGATTTGAACATAATAACTCATTAAATGTAATAATTTTTCAAATTCTATGTGGTAAATGTCTACTCGTAATCATCAGAAAGTTGGGAAGTATGGCTGAATAGACTTTTTGTATGTCAGAACATTAATAAACTTATTTTTTCACTCTTCCCTTACACTGTCATTACTGTCTTTGTTGATCGTAGGCCATGTGTACAGTTCTGTGTAGAAATCTTTCACTTCATTCGGTATATACTGGAAAATCTTCTTAAGGTCTCCTTTTTTTTTTAACATTAATTGGTACCCTCGAGTTATAAACTAGATTTGTTGGCAATTCAAACGGTAAATTTTCATCACAAACTGAACAAAGGAAGAGTAAAAATAAAATTTCTTGGAGTTTTTTTTACGTATTTTACACCTTAACACCAAATTACCTTTCGTCTCGTTTCTCTTATCTATACTCTAACCACGACGTAAATACCAGATCACTTATCTGTGGCACGCTAAATATACCTCTTCATAGAACATCTTGTTATTCCTCATCTTTTACAATATCCACCTCGCGTCAATGGAATTCCTTGTCACAAAGTATTAGGGGCTGCAAGACAACAAACACCTTTAAGAACAGCTTAAAAGATAACCTTATTAGCATTTCACTCCAATCATACTAATTTAAACTATCACTGACTACACTGTTACTTTTTTCTTTAGACATCATCTTGATTGTGCTGTATTTTTAAAATTGTCTCATAATAACCTCTTTCTATTATATAATATCATTTGAAATATATTAACATTCTATGTATTTTAGTTTAATTCTGCTACACAGTTTATTTCAGTGTTTAATTAATAGTTCATAGTATTTTATTGTTTAATTCGTAAATAACTCTTGTATAAATGTAACTGTCATCTAAATCAAATTGTTGAATTCTTTGTAAGTTCATGCATATGTATGTATACTTTTTGCTGGTTGAGTGGAAGAGAAGGCCTTACGGCCTTACCTCTGCCAGCTAAAATAAATCATCATTATTATTATTATTATTATTATTATTATTATTATTTATTACGTTAAATACACATTATTAACACGTATTTTACTGTAATGTAAATAACCCTTTTTATGCGTAGATTCCCAACCCTGAGTAAATTACAAACAAAATTGAGTGATAAGACAGCATTATACTGCAATTTAAATACAGCGTTTAATCTCATATAGTTGCATTAAGTGACATTGCGTAATTCATACAAACGTTCCCATCTACAAGCTGTGTCGAAATATTCATACAACTTCTGTTGGCTTCGTTTATCCAGATCAAAAACTTTGTCATACGAGCAAATCAATCTCTTCCCCCCACCTTCGATGTGTATAACCTCGTGGGCCTGCTTGTTTCAGATATAAACTACAGTTTTCAATCGTAATCACAAAACATTCCTCCCTCAAATAAGATAACATTAAACAGAGCTATGGATTGTAAGTTAATAACTGAGAAAATTCTCAACTAATGATTTTATTGAACACAAGAGCAATAAATGACATATTAATAAGACGTAGTGTTCACAGAAACCCTTCATTATTGATTATAAACCAGGGTTTAAGCTAGAAATAAATAGTTATAACAAAATTGCACAAATGAAAAATTATATTTGTACAAATTGAGAAATGCTTCTGCAATTTTATAAATAAATGTGCAGAAAGATAAAATTAATAAACTATGTAGCAACAAAAAGTTATGTAATTTGTTTCTTGGAGTTTTATTACTTTCAATACATCTTATCACACTCTAGATATACTTACTGTATGTAAGTAAATCATTAGACGTAGGTATGTTTAGAACCAATTACTGCTGAATTTAGTCACATTAAAATACGTTATTTTATGGGAACTCTAAACATTGAAATTTTTTACTAGTAGGCCCTTCAAGACATTGTTAGCAGAGTCCTAATTCTTTTTACTGAAAGGCGGTTTCTAATTCCAATTTTTATAAGGTTCATGCAACTAAATCCTCACTCACAATTTACAGTATGCGATGGAATTATATAAATCAATTAGAAGAAAATGTACACTTAACTTACATGAATTGCACCAACTTTTTGAGATCAATTCCTCAACATTTATTGCTCAATACCTTTTCGAACATTGCCCATGACATTAACATTTAATTTAAATTCAAATTAGTTCAAACACATCCCTGATTTCATTTTCTCCATTACCATCTTCGTTTTTGAAGTGCAATGTGGTTGTCGCATTTTTGCATACTTACATTCAAAGTTTGACGCATTTTTAGATGTCGAGTAGCAAAATGCTACAAATGCGACTGTGCCTTAAACCCAGTTATAAACGTGTTTAATTTCGTAACAGTGTATATTACAAACTTCATACTGATGTCATAAGAATTAATTACTAAAAGAATTCCTTGTGGTATGTCTAATTGCCGACAGAAACAGATGGGAGTAGAAGCTGTTAACATTGGTTCCGTACGTTCGGGTGGCACTTTCACTGGCATTTCAATGTTCGTGACCATCAGAATGAACAATTGTCAGAAAGGTTGAGTGAGCGCGCTGGAGACCAATACAACGTCTTCTGCAAGTGGCCACCGAAGTCCCCCGACTTGAATGTATGTTGATTTCTTCTTATGGGTTACATAAAATATATAACCTATGTAGCCTATCTGCACTGCCTCAGAATCTTCAAAAACTGCGACATCGGATCTCCGGAGCCAATGAATCCATTCCAGTAGATATGTTATAACGCGTGTGGCGTAAGTTCGAATATCGCTTGATGTCTGCTGTGTGCTACGCGGGTATCACAGTGAGTATCTGCGAGGTATGAACCGTAACAATTTGGATTTTCTCTTTCCAGTGTCACTATTTTCATGTAGCTTACATTGGACTACCGGTAGCGACGCTTTATGATCAGGGAGGAGTTCTGTGGACATCCTGTATTTACTAATTTGTAACTGTTAGCTCCTAACAAACTGAATGGAAAGTTAATCACAGTCTGGATGAATCTACTCCCGAAGTGACAAAGAATATTTACAGATTCATTTTTACTCGGTTATTTAACGACGCTGTATCAACTACGAGGTTATTTAAATGGGTTATTTATGAAAGGGC
Source organism: Periplaneta americana (assembly GCA_025594305.2). NCBI lineage: Eukaryota > Metazoa > Arthropoda > Insecta > Blattodea > Blattidae > Periplaneta > Periplaneta americana. Next base: position 35,423,478 of record JAJSOF020000009.1, read on the forward strand.
CTAATTCGCTAATTTTGTGAAAATGAGATTGTAATGTAATAACTGTTCTTCGGATGTAGATACATCGATTTAGATATGAAGAGGACTAAGTTTCACACACTAATGCTTAGTAGAAATTATGATACGATTTTTATTTCAGTCTTCAATTTAAAAATTTCGGCCTGTAAGCAGTTTTTCTTAAATTGCTAACGATTTAGAGCCGTATTCATAGACATTCTTAGCGCAGGCTTTCGGTGGATGATCAGCGAACTAACGTTTTTCGTATTCATAAACCAGTGTTAGCGATATGATACGATATGATATGATATGATATGATATGATATATATGATATGATATGATATGATATGATATGATATGATACGATATGATATGATATGATATGATATGATATGATATATGATATGATTCCTGTTTAGCACGCTCGTAGCGCGGGCTAGCGAAATGTCTATGAATAGCACCCTAAGTACTCAAGTCTTAGGCCCTTTCATAAATAACCTATTCATTTAGCGTCGATGGGATTTGGCGAGATGAGGCCGAGGATTCGTCATAGATTACCTGACATTTGCCTTACGGTTGGGGAAAACCTCGGAAAAAACCCAACCAGGTAATCATCCCAAGCGGAATCGAACCCGCGCCCGAACGCAACTCCGGATCGGTAGGCAGGGCTTAGCCGACAGAGCTACGCCGGTGGCCCAGATTTATTAGTACGGTACCAACTTCAATGCACGAAAGTATGGCTTCGCCCATGCGCAACGCCTAATATTTCCTCGTATTTCCTACACTTGTCCCATGCGCAACGCCTAATATTTCCTCGTATTTCCTACACTTGTCCCATGCGCAACGCCTAATATTTCCTCGTATTTCCTACACTTGTCCCTTTAGCGACCCTTCCAGCCGGGAAACAATTTGACCACTTTCGGCTGTTTCTGATCAACCAAACCGACGGACACCCGATATTTCCATAAATATAGGCTATAAGTGTAAGTAGCCCTCTGATCCAAGCGGTGGTAATGAAATGTTTAATTATAAAACCATTAAAATTTCTTTACCATTGTTAATACATGTTGAGTTTTATTGAAGATCTGGAGTCGTAAGTTATGTATACCGTTTTCGCAGGTCTGTTAATGAACACATTTATTTATTTATTTATTTATTTATTTATTTATTTATTTATTTATTTATTTATTTATTCTGTTTAAGGCCATCAGGCCTTCTCTTCCTCAACACCAGGAATACAAATACAATAACAGAAATAAAAGTAAAAAAAAAACACTATAAACGAAGTAAAGTCACACAAAAATATACATAGGTTGCAGTCACACAAACTTTAAATGAGTGATTAAGTATAATTAATTGTATCCTAATTAACTAACATAAACAAGAAACTTGCGATTTTAATCTGGAGTAAAAAAAAAACACAAATCAACACTTCTAGCAATATCTAAAAAGCATTAAACAAGACAAAATTTTCCAATTTAATTTTGAATTGTGATAAATTCCGGCAGTCCCTGACGTCATTAGGTATCATTATAGGGGAGAGTCGGGTAGTATCGGACATCACCTTCTACATAATAGCCAAATTGGCTAGTCTCTTATATATGAGACAACTCATCCTGCCTAAGGTATACCGTGGTTTTCCTAAGGCGTAAGGCAAATGTCGAGATGAGCCCTATAAGAAATGGGCCACGGACCTATATGCCCTTCCCCATATATATTCCCCTTTAATATAAACGACGTATGCCCCTAGTTCAGAACCTATAAATTGTCTTTTAAATATACGCGGTCACTCAATTAGTCGCAATTTGAAAGGACAGGGACCTCTCAAATTGCAGATTTAGATTTCACGGCGCTTCTTCGACGGCGTTCACATGCTTTGTCATCGAACAACAGATGACAGCGTCTCGCCATCCTAACGACAAACACCAGCCATCTCCTCCTCGCCCCGTTGCGTGATCACTTGATCAAATCTCAGTCCCCCTCGCGTATGTGGTACCTAAGAGGTTACGTCCAATTTCGGCTTCCCCTTCAAAATTTTCTAGAGCCCTTCAGTGGAGCAGCGTAACCCGGAGTGAGAATAGTGGCCAACAGGCTTGGAGCTCACATACTTAGTTTTATACAGCCCCCAACCCCTTGCAAGGACGCGTTTTGCGTACCTTTTAAATTTGTCCTCCCGATTCTCTTTTGATTTTTCGATTCGTATCGGACATCGGGTAATATCGGACAGTGCGTTTCTTTCATCTACCGCCATATGGTAGTACCTGAATGACATGGTTACGTTTCTCTATGCCACATCACAGAAACGTAACCATGTCAATCAGGTACTATCATCGTGTGGTAGATGAAAGAAACTCACTGTCCGATATACCCGATGTCCGATACTACCCGACTCTCCCCTAGTTTCATATCGTCTATATACAAATGACAGCCTCCTTCAAAACTTAATTTCTCATGACACCAATTCTGATGCACTTTTTTATTACTACAATATCAGGTTTCTGCTCCTTATGTTCTCCTACTTGCAGCTACCGTTTGGGTTTAATAACCATCATTAAATAAAAAACCTTATAAAATGGATGCACAGTTTACCCTACCCTTTCAAGTAATCTTCCAGTTTACTATGAAGCAACATAAATCAAACTTGTTTTCTTTTTCGTTGCACCGCCTATATTCCAGTAGAAAATGAGATTTGCCATATCACTGCATTGCCGAGGTCTTGAAGTACTATCGTACCGTGGTTACAACAAACAGTTTTATCAATGTTTATAGAGGGCGTTGGTTGTATATTACCGCCAAGTTATATAGCCCTATGAAACGTCTCTGTTACAACCCCTTTCATTACAGACAAGGCAGTGAAACTGGCGTGACAAAATCATATTTAAGAGGGCCTTGATCAAATCACATTACTCGCCAACTTAATAAGTTCAAAGTTACTCCCCGTAAAACATACGTAAACCTGAATTGCTTAAATAATTTATTTGATAATAAAACAAAATGGTCCACTTATGATACAAAAGTAAAATGTTCTGTCGCTATATTCAGACCAACTTAAAATAACCATATATTAAAAATGAAGTGCTTAGTTTCTGACTATAACTACTGCTATTTAGATCTTTATAAATTATGAATATTGTAGTGTGAATAATTCTTTGTCTGTGACTAGAAAACCCGTAAAAAATTAGTTATTCCTATGCTAAGATGATAATCGAAATCATAACTAAATCCTTCAATACTGAAAGAGAAAAATCAGTAAGGGTGCTATTCATAGATATTTCGCAGCACGCGCTACGAGCGTACTAAGCTAGCCCCGGCTATCCACTGGTTACTAGTACAGAATTCAAATCATATCCTATCGCTAACACTGGTTTATGAATACGAAAAACGCTGATCATCCACCGGAAGCCCGCGCTAAAAATGTCTATGAATACAGCCCTTAATGTTTCGTGAAGTACAAAGACAGATTACTTTACTTAATGCAATCCAAGATAAGGTATAGTCAGATTTCTTTCTTTCAGCAGAGAAATGTGTTAAGAAACTTTATCCTTATTAATAAATTCATCACGTTCGATCACGTTTGAAACCGCCATCTTCGCCTCTAATGGACAAAGACATTAACCACTAGACCACCGAGGATGACTATTGTAAATAAGAATATTGTAAATTTATTTCAACTCAACAACAATGTAACTTTATTATCCCAACAATAGGATTTGCTCTCCACACAGTAACACAATATTCGTTAGTGCACTCCACTGACGACAATGACAATTTACTTGGACTATTACGAACAACAATGAACTGTTAATCTTAACTAATATTTACAAAGCACTATTTACAAATCAGAACTGTCAGTTCTCAGTTCACAGTTCTTCTAGCTCAGTCACTCGAGTTCACAGTATCTCGAACCACAGACCTTCAGAGACAGTCCACTGTACTCGAACTCAGGTCCCTCCAACTGCGGTCCACTGCACTCGAACTCAGGTCCCTCCAACTGCGGTCCACTGCACTCGAACTCAGGCCTTCGGATGCTGACACAGCTGCGGACGCACACTCAAGTCGAACTCCGGTACACAAGACTGGCTGGCTTGCTCTGTTCACTGGCTTACTCACTGAACTAAATAAACTGAAAACTGCTCAAGTTCGCTCGCGTTTCTTCTTTTATAGCTAAACCATAGTTACGAGAAATTCCTATGGGTGTGCAGAGATAGCTCTCTCGAATTATCTGGATATCTCCACTTCGACGGACTTCTGGAAGAGTCGGGAGAGTCCGTCCCCCCTTCACTCCGCACGTAGCAGTTGCGCGCGCAACCTCCCCTCGTTGCGTTGACGTAATACACCCCCTCTGCCCTTCAGCATGCAGATGCTCACCGTACCAGCGTTTCGTCTGCCGCGCGCCCTGTCGGACGCGTGTTTGAACCCCGTTGCATCTGTCACAATATATTCCTTCTCTTCTTAATCTTCATGGTAGGCCATCGGCCCGTTCCGCTCTCAGAATTCGTCTTCCCATCGTCTTCTAGGACGTCCCACATCTCTATGACCTTGTGGCTGGTATAATAATGCTTGTTTAGTTAGGTTAGAACGATCCAGTCTTAAAATATGTTCATGCATTTTTGTTTGAAACTTTGTATTTTTTTCATTTAAATTAAAAATTTTGAGTTCTTGTCTTATTGTTTCACTAGGAATATCGTCTTTTAGGGTACATCCTGCAACGTATCTGAGGAACTTCATCTCTGACGTTTCTAATAATCTTCTGTCTGATCTATTCATGGCCCAATTTTCTGATCCATATGTCACGATAGGAACTACCATTACTTTATAAAACTTTAATTTTGTTTCTTTTTTTGTTTTTGTTTATAATGTTCTTTTAGTCGTCCCACACATGCTTTGAAATTTGTAATTTTTTTTCTTTTGTATCATTTTCCCAATTATAAGATATGTGACATCCTAAGTATTTAAAACTCTGTATTTGTTCGATAATTTCATCGTTTAAAACTATTTTGGATCGAACTGCATATTTCCCTCGAAAGACCATTAAGAATATATTTACGTAAGTTATTAATATTTTGATATTATTTAACAGAGAACGTCTGATGTAAAACCACAATCTAGTATATACAGTCACGAAGGTCAATACGTAGTAAATATGCATCCATAGATAGTTGCTAACCACTAGGATCGCTACTATCGCTTCATTACAGACAATGCGAAATAGCACCTGCACAGTCTATTGTTTCTAGTACCCTCAAAACTCAAGCTTCGTGACTATATATGCTAGACTGTGGTAAAACTGTCGTTTTCAACGTGATAGAGAAACTCCATATTTCTGCGTGAAAGATAGATTTACAGATTCTGTTATTATAATTGATACAATCTCAGTGTGATATCCCATATTCTGTTTACTTCAATAAATTGTAAGATTCTCATATTTAAGTTGTTAGCACTTTATGACTATCGGGATGAAATTCAAATACAAACTACTGAGCCATTTATAGCCGAACTTTCTGAAGTTAAAATTGCAATAGAAAATCTGAAAAAGTACAAGTCTACAGGTATCAATAAAATTCCAGCAGAATTAATACAAGAGGGTGGAAGCACATTATCTAGTAAAATTATAAGCTTGTACTTGTTATATGCGAAAAGAAAATTGTACCAGAACAATAGAAAGAATCCATAATTGTGCTTATCTTTAAGAAGGGGGAAAAAAACTGCAATAACTTTCGAGGAATATCACTTTTGTTGACGTAAAAAATTTTGTACAATATTATTTTGAGAAGATTAACTCCATATATGGGAGAAATTATTGGGGATCATCATTGCGCAAGAATTTATTTAGATTGGGCAAAGGTACCCCGATGTTAGGCTAGAGCTTGCAAATGATTCCAAAACGGTTCAAAACTCAAAATAATTTAATGTTCTGGTGAACGTCCTGATTTCTCAGCAGTCTAGAAATAACTAAAAATCTCTCAAGTTTAGACGTTCACAAGTAAAGAGACTCGTAGTTAGCATGGTGAGACTTCAGTTTCAAAGCACACACAGTAAATACAGGGACATTTTATTTTTACTTCAATTTTATTGTACCTGAGTTTTTGAATGTACTTCACTCTCACCCCCTCTACTAGTAATCTTCCAACCGTCCTCCACACAGAACCAAGGCCGCGTAAGCAGTCAAAGTCGCCTTACGGTCATAGTAAACAGTACTGAGTTAGTAAGTGTAGTACGTTCCAGAAATATGTTCACGTTTTCCAGTGACGAAACAGCTTCCAATATTGAATCATATTTTCGCACAGATACTGTCGTCCGTTTGTCTACGTCGCATTCCGGTTTCCCCACCCGCTTCTGCTCGCCCCTCTATAAAGGCTAGTGGCTGAGCTGTTTTAGCTCTTTTCTGAAAACATTAATTTCTGTTAGGAATTGGACGTCTACGTAATATATTATACAATACTGTTTAAAATAACTTAAATAAAAGAGCCTCGTTAAGTAATTAACTGTCACGTAATTTCCTCCCTTTCTACTACCCTGCGACGTAACCACTTGGACGAACGGTAGAGATACCAAGTCTGAGTAATTTTATCTTTTCGGATCGGGTAGAAGTGATGATTGAATTTACAGTACGTAAGGTACTCTTTTATAGAGTAGGTACAGAATTATTTCAACATCAGTTACTAGTACGAAGGACGAAACTGGTAATTGGAATTAGGTACAACAGTCTATAGTGAGATAATATGCAAAAAATAACTGAAGTCTGTATCGAAATGAACGTCCACCATTTTCAAAAATGTTTTAAAATATCCATATTATGATTATTTTTCAATTTAACTTCATTCTCTATATTGTACGCTAATTTGCAGTAGACAGTACAATATACATTGCATAATGAATACGTTCGATGGATAACTCATTTCGTGAGTAAACACACTTATTGTTAATACAGTACTGTATTTATATTAAACAAAAGCCTAATGAATTTTTTTTTCTTTTTAGTAGGTTATTTTACGACGCTTTATCAACACCTAATGAAAAATATGAAACTCAAAATCGCAATATTTTCGAGTTTACGTAAATGGATGAACTACCTTTCTTCCCTCCTATACCTAGTAAAGTGATTTGTTTGTATTTTACGCCAGTATCATCGAACTCCAGTAGTGGAAGGGGGTAGCAAACTGTGTTTCCGGTTCTCAACCGTTAATCCAAAGGTATAGCAAGGTTAATATTAGAAATGTTAGTAAAAATAAATGATGTCTCTGTACGTGACAGAAGACACATACGCCCAACATCCTATAGGGGATCAAACTCTGGTTCGCTGGAACTTTAGCATGAAATACTGCCCACTTGAGCCACGATGGAAGACACACCGTCCACGTGAAATAGTACCGGTAATTAGGGGTCAGTTAGAGCGAAGATAGTATTAGGACTCGTAAGAAAGACGTCTTAGATCGAAATTCGAACCTCACGCCGAGAGCCCTCAGCTAATGAAACGCAGTACGGGGAGATTCGTTTCCATTTACGGCAAATCGAATTGGCTGAGAGACTGCTTCTGACTTTTATTACAATTTATTGGAGGCTGGAAGCTCCCGACTTGAGAGAACAATACTTATTGGCATTTGAAAGGCAATCCTTTCACAAGACCGAAATCATGAAAGACTGGGACTTTATAAAGAAAGTGAGTCGATATCAAACCATATTCCGTGATACTACAGTAGTACGGGTTTCCTTCTCTCACACTCCCATACTTTTACATCAGCTGTTTCCTTCTCGCGTTCTCTCTCCATTTCTTTGTATTCTTTTATTAAAGCTTCTTTATTTTTTATCTGTTTTCTGTAATTTTTTTCACTCTTTATTCCAAGTTACATTCGTTCCCATTTGCAATCATAGTTTCATTATTCCTTCCTACCAGCTATCCTTCAACCTATAATTCCGAATACCACTAGACAACCACTTACATATTTATGTAGGCCTACATACAAACCTATCACTGATCTCATCTATAAAACGAAGTATCTATCAACCAATCAATTAATCAATCAATCAATCATATATATTGTACGTTCGTTCTGAGAAAAACCAGACGAAGGGGTGCAATAAGTGAGTAATCTACCGAAGCAGTGGCTGTTGTTACACAACTCGACACGCGACTAAGGAAGCAGCGTTGCAACATCTACTAGAGTACGTCACTTAAACGTCCCACTTAAGATTTATGTTTATTTTCACTAATAACATTTGTCATTCTTGTTAGTCTATTATTATTATTATTATTATTATTATTATTATTATTATTATTATTATTATTACTACTACTATTATTATTATTATTATTATTATTATTATTACGTTTCTGTGATTATTATTATTCAGGTACTACCATATGGTGGTAGATGAAAGAAACGCACTACCGATATTACCCGATGTCCGAACTACCCGACTCTCCCCTAATAACCCGTCAGTGAACGGGTCATGAAAAGTTACGTAATTGCATAGATTAGGTCTCCCAGACCCATTTTCTAAATGTGAAAAAAGTATATTTATTTTAGTCATATATCAATAGTTTTATTATTCTATATAGTTAATATAATAAATTTGTGAATTTCACTGATTTCAGAATATTTATTTATTTATTTATTTATTTATTTATTTATTTATTTATTTATTCTGACAGGATTAAGGCCATAAGGCCTTCTCTTCCATCCTACCAGATAGCACATGTAAGTACAAAAAAAATATAAACACTGATGAAAATAATACGTATTAAATTCAAGCCCTATAGAGGGTCAACAGAGTCAAAAGAACACTATAGACCTCTCATCGAGCTAATACAAGGAAAAAAGAAAGAAAAACAGAGATAGCAATGATGATAGTATAACCTATAACAATAATAATTAAGTTGTATATAATTTATATATTTTTGCCAATACAGCAATTCTCAATCTGTGCCTTGTGTTTTTTTTGCACTGCACTTAAAATGATGTCCAATGTAGGAGATATGCGGTTGTTATAACATTCATAAATGGTGCGTCGTAGGTTATTATATGAAGGGTTCAGAGCCACAGTAGGCCAAACGCCATTTATTAAAAACGGAGAAAGCAAGGATTAAAGTTAAGTGAATGCCATAGTTTAATGAAGATTGACATATAATTTAGTTTTAATGTGTATACTTTATATTACTTTCTATATGTTTCCAACGAATTATGGTAATAACTTCATTTTAACCCTTGTTTTCTATGGTTTTAGTAAATGGTGCTTGGCCCACTATGGTTCTGAACCGTTCATATCACGTCCGAAATCAAGTTTCTTGAATTTCGTAGCTGTTTGTAATGCAGTCTGAGTTTTCTATTTAGGAGTGTTATACTCGGTTATATTGACAGAAAATATTTTCTTCACTAATGATCTGGAAACAACCATAGCGCGAACAGTTTTAGCAGTTGATGAATCACATTTGCCTTTTCTTCACTGAAAACTGGTATACATTTTTTATAATATGTGCAGCTTGTCTCTCTAATGAATGACCTCTTCCATCAGGGGAAGTAAGACCATTACAATTATTGTCGTCATCACTATGTTGTTCACTCTTCAACAGACTCTCATGATCACCACATATTTCACTAATTTTAATGTACACTAAGAAAACTAAACAGATAATGTAAACTACGTGCATTACAAGTCGTTACAGAACTGACAACTATGTGGTGTTTACCTCTGCGCGGGACGAAGGAAACAGCAGTAACTTGTGTGGCCTTCTACTTTCAGCCCCTATCCCCCGGTTATTCTTCGAGCGAACGTACAACATTACGTAGTACATAACTCTCTACCTACCTACGTACCTATGTTCGTATCGATTGCTGCGCATATATTAGATAATACAGAGTATCTCTGTGTAGATGTAACTATCTACCTAAATACGTATCATTTATCTCATATAAACAAAAAAATAATATATCTTTTATACAGAGTGGACCGTAAATAATGTCATTAATTTCATAAATTTTTCTCTGAGATATTTCTTTTCGAGATAAAAATTATTTTATATGAAACATTTCATAGCATACAGTACATACATACATACATACATACATACATACATACATACATACATACATACATACACACAGTCCACACCTGTGGAGTAACGGTCAGCGCGTCTGGCTGTGAAACCAGGTGGCCCGGGTTCGATTCCCGGTCGGGCAAGTTACCTGGTTGAGGTTTTTTCCGGGGTTTTCCCTCAACGCAATATGAGCAAATGCTGGGTAACTTTCGGTGCTGGACCCCGGACTCATTTCACCGGCATTATCACCTTCATCTCATTCAGACGCTAAATAACCTGAGATGTTGATAAAGCGTCGTAAAATAACCCACTTAAAAAAATACACACATACATGGAATGGAAGTTAACTGAGGGGGCACGGATGGCTCAGCACTGCGACCTATTGAGATCTATTGCGTTAACCCTCGATATGGAATGAGTTGCGTGCCATAGATCCCCTACGCGCACTGCCCTAGCTACATGACTCCTTTAACGACCGGTCCCTACATCCGACAATCCATATACCATTCCTGCTTCGGCAAATTCCCCCAAGGCCCCCCCTGTTGGTCCGAGGCGAAACTCCTCCCCCGAGTAGGTCTGCTTCGGGTGCCATTGCAGAAGCCATCTAACATCGCTGAGCTACATTCCACGGAGGACGGTCGAGAGAGTCAGCAGCTTCGAGAGGCCGGCTGTAGAATGATCTGAAAAACCAGAAAAAGGGGTAATGAGGAAAGGATGAGGGGGGAGGAAAGAAAGTGTCGAAGATGAGTGGGGTTTCAATTGCCTGATAAAGTTATCTGATATTCATCCATAGGAGTGAGGGGAAAAAAACCTCACCCAGACAACACTTCCTAATAGGTAATCGAACCCGGGACCGCTGGGTTCGGAGTTAGACTCTCTAACTCCTCAGCCACAACGGTGAACTACATACATACATACATACATACATACATCAGTGTAGCTCAGTCAGCTAAGGCGCTTGCCTGTCAATCCGGAGTTGCGTTCGGGCGAGGGTTCGATTCCCGCTTGGGCTGATTAGCTGGTTGGGTTTTTCCGAGGATTTCCCCAACCATAAGGCAAATGTCAGGTAATCTATGGCGAATCCTCGGCCTCGTCTCGCCAAATATCATCTCGCTATCACCAATCGCATCGACGCTAAATAACCTCGTAGTTGAAACAGCGTCGTTAAATAACTAAGTAAAAATGCATACATACATACATACATACATCCTTGTTTTTTTTCTCATTACCATTATGCTATATTTTGTGTTTCTTTCTACTTTCTCTGTAATGTTTTCTACTTTTGTCTTGTTTCCCTATAAACTTTACTCTTACTGGCCCTCTTTCTTTCTTTTTCTTTCATTTCATTTCCTTCCTACGTTTCCTTACTTTTTATCGTGCATACTTCTCCCTTTCGTTTTACATTTTCTTCGCTGTTCTGATATTCTTATTGCATTTCGTCCCATTTCCATAACGTTCTCGTCTTTTATTTTCTTATACATTCTTCGTTTTATTCTTCTCATACGTATTGCTCCAATCTCTTACCGACTTCATTTTAATTCTTCCTGCTTTAATTTTTTCTTGCTCTCTTCATTTTGTAATTCCTTGCACCTGTATTTAACGCAATCAATCTTCCCTGTTACTTTAGTTTACTCTGTCGAGTATATTAAATCTTGCTTCGCTGCTTCAACTTCCTTTCAACTTCATTCTTCTATCTTTATTCGTGTGGTACAGCTTACTACCTAGCAACAAGGTCGTAATAAGGCCGCTCAAGATAAACACGTGCGTGAGGTGCAATTAAACCATTACGACTTGTTGAAATGGAGCAGCTTTGATCCGTGACGAAACAAGGATGGCGGGGTTGACTGGCGTGCACTGCACCACGCACGGCGAACCAGCTGGTTTATCTGATTGTTCCGCGAGTAGTGTGTTCGTTCTAGTGCGAAAAATCCCTCATTTCGCAATACCTGCATAACTACCCGTTAATAACAGCCTTGTACAGCGTAATACCTCCCACAGTTTCTGGGAACTGCAAAATATGACGCATGTCCTAGCGAAGACTGAATTACCGTTATCATTTCACATACAGTACTACGCTATTACGTATTTATTTACTTCTTTACCTACCTATATTTACAAACAGCCTCAGTTACAATTTTCAGTCACTCCACTACAACACTGAAGCACACGTTTGTTCGGTTTTTCTATCTTTACTTTTTGTTATATATCCATTTTATTCATTTAGTTTATTTATTTAGTCTATTTTATTAATTTAAAGCTTCAAACGTGTAATCAAAAGAGTATATTTACGGTATGTTTACGTTTTTTGTTTATTTAAGGGGAGAGGATGGTATTTTTAAAACTTTTTTCCTATTTGGTGTAAAATATTATTTTTTTATGTAGAGAGCTCATAGCTGTGGCAACTCAACCTAATAAAAATATTTTGAAAAAAAAAATTATTTGGCGGCCCAAATTTGAAAAAAATATATCCAATGCAGGATTGTACTAAAACCGATATATCTAAACCCTTTTTAAAGATAGATTCAAACAATTTTTTGCAATGTATTTGCAAAAGTATGTTCTACAAACTGTCTCTAACAGAATTTTGATATTATTCCCTACGTTTGTAAAATAAACAAATAAAATTTAATAACAATTTTCTGATTTCCTTTCTTGCAAACAAACGGACGTATTTTTTGAATGAAATCAATTAACAAACTTCTGTTACAGAGAAACGTTTCGTAATTCTCTAAATGTCATGCATGTATCTTTAATAGTTCAGAAATTATATCCATTTTTATCTGGCAATGTAGCAAAAAAAAAAAACGAAGTTACTGGAAACCGATAAAAGCGGGCGTGTGATTTAAAAATCCAAAGCGCAGGAAGTGTAAAATGACATCTCAACATCCGATAAGGGCACAAATACCCACAAAATGTTATGCAATGCATTCCACACATATCAAAGGGTATTTAAAAAAAAATTTTTTTGAAAATTTAATTTACCGGAAACGACAATAAAAGTGGGTGCGTGATTTAAAAATCCATAACGCACGAAGTTTAAAAATGGCGACTCAACATCCGATAAGGGCACAAATACCCACAAAATGTTATGCTATGCATTCCACACATATCACAGGGTATTTTAAAGAATTTTTTTTGAAAATTTACTCATTTTTCACCAAAAAATACCATCCTCTCCCCTTAAATTCTCTCATTTTTCAAAGTAGAAATAGAAAATGATGTAATGCTTCAAAATATAGATTTAGAGATTTTCAGGAAACTTATGTTTTCAGCAACTCTTATACCGGTAGACCTATTTCACATGGTTGGTCGGATTTTGTTCACATTAATAGATATAGGCCTACAGGGTGTTTCCGAGATCGTATTACAAACTTTCAGGGATGATGGTGAAGGGCACATGTATCAATTTGAGATGAGGAACCCTGGTCCGGAAATGACCGAGTCGAAAGTTACAAGCAAAAATAGTTGTGTGGAAATGAAATAATTTTATTCCTCTGTACACCTTATTTATGTGTGTTTATGTGTACATCTTACACATACTGTATTCATCTGACGTTGTTTACGTTGTCTACTTACAGTATTCCATTCAATGCGCTGTCTGAGGGATGGGGACAGGAAACTACACTAAAGCAATGCAGATAGCGTAATGTGTAACGGACATGATCGATCCTGATATGCACGTCTGTAGACAGCAGTGTATGTGTACAAGTTGCAGTGTCCAGTCGATCAGTCCTAGTGAAATGGAGGAGTACACGAGAGCGGAATAAGCAGACCTGATTTTCGAATACGGATGAGCCAATGGGAACAGTAGACAAGCTCACAGATTGTATCGGGGCAAGTACCCATGTAGGAGACATCCGGCCGATATCATTTTTCCACGACTATTCCAAAAGTTAAGGGAAGGAGGGCACGTGGTGCCAAATTACAATTCCATTTTCACACAACTATTTTTACTTATAACTTTCGACTCGGTCATTTCCGGACCATAGTTCCTTATCTCAAATTGATACATGTGTCCTTCGCCATCATCCCTGAAAGTTTGTAACACCACCTCGGAAACACCCTGTATAGGGTGATTGACGAGGAATTACCGCCACTTAAGTACCTTAATTCTGAAGACATTCTGAGTAAAAACTGTTATATAAAAACATGTGTCCTATTTTCAATTTTTTCAGGGTTATATTAATTTGAAGTAGTTAAAAGAATACCTTCTTTCTTTAGTTTTAAGGGTAAAAGAATGTTACAAATAGAGAATGAACTATAAAGGATACTTTCTTTAATTGACTAGTAATCTGAAGCTAAAAATGCGTTGTTAATTCTTTAGTTGCTTTGTACTTTCCTTTTCAATTTTTAACTAAGAATTACATTATTCTTACACATTTATTACAACAATTATTACAGATCACACGATTCTTTACAATTCAATTTTGCATCCTAATCTACACCTTAAAGAGTTTAACAATTGTTCTGGTAAATTCGTAAGATTAATGTAATTTTGTAGTTAAAAATTGAAAAAAAAAATCCTGTATGAAGCAACTATGGAATTAACAACACATGTTTAAGAAATTAAAGAATTTTACTTATTTATCTAAACGATAACAGCTCCCTATTTAACAGGCTGCCACAAAGACAGAGAATATTGTAAAATAGGCAGTTGAAAGTATAAATACTTCTGAATAGTACATTCTCTATTTGTAATATTCTTTTACCCTTAAAGCTAAAAAAAATATATTTTTAATAACTTCAAATTAGTGTAACTCTGAAAATATTGAGAATAGGACCCATGTTTATATTACATTTTTTTTTTTTTGCTTAAAACGTTTTCGGGAATGGTTTTCGTAAGTTGCGGTAACTTCTCTGAATCATCCTGTAATTATATAAGCTAATTTACGTAGCAATTATGCACATGAAATAAAACAATTTTGCTCATAAATTAATCACTAATTTGATTACTTATTTGAAAAATATACGCGAACGGTCTTACTAATAAATTATAGGCCTATATAATTTTATAAGAGACATTGCAAAGTTGGGACAGAAAACGTTACTAGTAAACCATGCATAAACAATGGTTATATAAGCAGTGTGTAACTATACATGGGAACTGCTTCGCAGAAGTTATTCACACGAAATCCCCCTGTTTAAGCGTTGTATACAGAGAAAAAATGGCCGCCTCTCTAACAGCTGTTCATATTGTGAATTTTATTAGTAACAACAATGTAATTTATTCGTCACAACAATAATTCCTTTCTACAATTCACCTTAAACGCTCTCGTCAACAACAGGATTTTCACTCAACACAATATTCGTTATAGCACTTCACTGACGGCAATGACAATTTACTTGGACTATTACGAACAACAATGAACTGTTAATCTTAACTAATATTTACAAAGCACTATTTACAAATCAGAACTGTCAGTTCTCAGTTCACAGTTCTAGCTCAGTCACTCGAGTTCACAGAATCTCGAACCACAGACCTTCAGAGACAGTTCACTGTACTCGAACTCAGGTCCCTCCAACTGCGGTCCACTGCACTCGAACTCAGGTCCCTCCAACTGCGGTCCACTGCACTCGAACTCAGGTCCTCGGATGCTGACAGCAGTTGCGGACGCACACTCGAGTCGAACTCCGGTACACAAGACTGGCTTGCTCTGGCTTAGTCACTGACTGGCTGATTAATCAACTGAAAACTGCTGTCGTTCCTTCGCGTCCGTAATTTATAACCACAGCGACGTAGCCTCGAAAGTTCGAATTCGCGATTCTTCCACTTCGACGGATTTCTCGGCCTCTCTAGGCAAGCAGAAGATGCGCGTGCAAACTCCCTCGCCACGTAGGCCCTTTCCCCTTACTTCTCTCCGCCGCGCGCCATCCCAAAGTGCTCCGTGAAGCCCGCGTCGGCTCACGCGCGGTCTGCTCTCTCGCGGGACGCTGGTCGTGAGTTCGAATCTCACGTCGCTGTCACAATATCGATTGTCACAAATTCATGATGTCTTGTAACCACAGATGAACAAATCAAAGAGCATAGAATAAAATTATAATAATATTGCTGTAACTGTGCTCTTTGCTCAAAAAGTGTGGCAGTCGATCACGCCCAATTGTAATATCGATACTTAGCGACGAGATCTAGCATTATAAGAGCTTTCCTGGTTTTCGCACACTGATATAGATATGTCCTCTTAGAAATGTGCGGAACTAATCAATCTCTGTTTTCCACATTCTAACGGTGTTTCACCTGTGTTGTCTCTGCAAAACTAAATGCGACTTGCCCTACTTGAAGAGGTTCAGACCAAGATCTTTTCTTTCTATGATCAGAAGTATATTAAGTAACACGATTTCAAGTTCAGTATAGGCCATTCAGTATCTCGTGAAACCTACCTGCTCGTAAGTGGAAGGAAAAAGTGGACTGAAAAGCTTCTCTCCCTCGCTAAGTTCCCACTTGAAGCTAACCAACTCACTTACCCCCACCATAAGGTTGTTACTATAAGCTACGCCGCACAAATGCATTTGCTTTCACGAGATAACGAATGACCTATAGCTCTCTCCTCGTCAATTTTCTGTAAAGAGTAGTAAAAGGAAGATATAAGTGGGATGTCACACGAACAATCAAATGTCGTCCTCTGACACTCTCAGCTTATCTGAGTTTCAAGCTTGTGTTTAAATATAATCATTCCTTAATTGGCAAATAAATTGTGTGCCCCATTTCAATCATTTTCAAATTTACCAAAATTAAATTATTCATAGCTTTTCTGAACGTAATAACGTAACATAATATTTTTCACGAAACAATTCAGTTTCTATAAAATTTAATAGAGTGTGCTTGCGTTTTCTAGTTGCGCTCTGAATCGCTAATTTGGCTGACCAAGTAGAGAACTACTCTGCAAGTCTGGCAAATTGGAATACTCCTGAGTGTTAGTTTGACCTACTTTTACTCTAGAATGTAATTTTGTTCATTTTATTTTCCAACACTTCGTTAAAAAGAGTGGATGGATGCTATTGTGTTTATTGTTTTGTCTCATATAATAAACTTTTTGTCTTCATTCTTAGTTTCCAACAACATGATACCGTACTCTGAGTTCTAGGAACATATTTAATTAAGATACATATTGTTCAGATATCTAATGATTCAAATTCATTTTCACCTTCCTTTTACAAATAAGGGAAACAAAAGTTGAAACCTTATTACGTAGCAAAGATATTAACTTTCATAACATGCAAAATATGTTAGAAGCAGTCAGACTTGTTTCTTTTTCCTTCTTTTGGGTCTGACGGGAACATTTTCAAATAACTTGTATCGTAATTTTATTCATGAATACTTTCTATATGTGTCACAGCGTACAACCAAATTAGATTTGAAATAATATAAGGTGATCAGAAAAAATGAAACACACAAACAGAATGTCACGATAATTGGATTAGATTTTCATTTTGGAAACATTAACCACTAGGGATCGTACGTCCTAGGACAGGCCTGCACAAACAGCGCTCAACGAGTGCGAGCGCTCCTTCGGAGCGGGAGAGCCGTGTTTACCGCTCGCCGAAACGGAGAGGAAGATACGTCAGAATGACATAGACTTGCTATAGGTAGAGGAGAGGGAAACGAACACTCAGTTATCTAGTGGAGTGCAGTGTGTAGGCCTATTCTCAGTAACTATTTCACGTTGCTTATCTATGCTACAATTTCAGTATGGAGGAATCTAAAAGACGGAACATAACATTTAACATTTAACAATTTACAGCTCGAACTTATTGATCTTCAATGTGACCTAAGGGCTAAAGATCGTTTGAATAATACTACTAGCCTGGTTGAGTTTTACAAGACTAAACATTAGCAATAATATCCACGACTACACAGGCTGGCTGTGAAAATGATTGCTATGTTTGGCTCAACATTTTTCTATAATCAACTTTAATAAAGGCAGGCATCGAACATCTGTAACTTATGTTTCATTGCGATCAGTAGGCTACTGC
The DNA here is from genome assembly GCA_025594305.2 of Periplaneta americana. NCBI lineage: Eukaryota > Metazoa > Arthropoda > Insecta > Blattodea > Blattidae > Periplaneta > Periplaneta americana. The sequence continues at coordinate 35,441,483 of JAJSOF020000009.1, forward strand.
TCTTTTCAGCTGCCAACAGCATAAAACCTCGTTTTCATGTACTGATAAATAAAAATATAACAAAATGATATTGTACATTTAAGTAGCAATAGAATTTCTATTAAAAAGGTAAAGGTATCCCCGTAACATGCCATGAAGGCACTTGGGGGGGCATGGAGGTAGAGCCCCATGCTTTCCACGACCTCGGCACTAGAATGAGGTGGTGTGGTCGGCACCACGCTCTGACCGCCTTTTACCACCGGGAAAGACCCGGTACTCAATTTTATAGGAGGCCGTTCTGAAAGTTTGGCAACGAGAAAATTTATATTATTTCTGTAAAATAAATATTTCTTTATTAATTAATAATAGTGCAAGATACTTTTGTAACACTGAACGGGAATTCATTTCATGAACACTTTATGTACATTTCGTACGAGATCACCCATTCTTCCAGTCCACCCTTATACAGAGGGCAGCTAATACCTGCATTGCGCTCATCAGCTGTGAGCCGGCTCGGAGAGCGCAAACCTTGTGCAGGCCTGTCCTAGGACGTACGGAGATAAGGTTAGTTACTCATAGACTGTATTGGCGTGACGTCATGTTTCGAGTGCGATACAGGTAGGCCTACTATTAAGGCTTGGTTTTTCTGAACCGACTCGACGCATGCGATTTGCAGGGTGCGATCCGCCTCGCGCAAATCCGGACTACACGAAGATAGTGAGTGGTTTCTATGGCTGCGATGTCTGCACACTTCGCAGCTATAGAAACCACTCACTCTCTCTCGCACCACGCATCTCGCATGCGTCGGTTCAGAAAAATCAAGGCTTAAACAAGATAGTAAGCGTTCCGGTATTGCGTCATAGAAAAACACGTCATTGTTTTTATCGGCACTCGTGCCATAATAAGGCAATTACGCAAAATTTTCGATGTAGTAACGACCTGTTTATAATACTAGGATGGCATAAAGGTATGTTACATATGCCCTATTTTTTTTCCTACATTTGTATCTTTTATAACTTCTGAGAAATGTGCACTCAAATTTGAGGAATTTAACATTGTAAGATATGGAAGTACAGTTTAATAATAAATGACATCTCTAAAAACAAAATGTATAGACCAGGTCAGTTAAAATGTAACAATTACAAAGAGATTGCACAATAAAAAAATTCGTCAAGATTATAAAACGGATTTAAAATTAACCAACTAGAGGTGTAAAATTTGAAAGCAGCTCTGCTTAAATAAAAAAATATGAGATGGAAATTTATTTGCAACCTTCAATGACATTTGACAAAAGTTTTTTTGGGATTTAGCAAGTCTATATGTTATGTCTTGTGTCATAGGAATGAATGTCATTTCTTAATGTTAAATTCGGAAGATTATCTTTAACATACAAAATTAAAAAACATAAAATTGTTTAACGACACGTTAAAAGTGTTAAAATTTTTAAAAAAGGTTATGTACCTTAGACAGACGACCCGTTTCGACGCCGGTTCTGCGTCATCTTCAGTGTCTTACAAACTACTGATGTTCCTGTTGATCTTGCATTATAAAACGGATTTAAAATTAACCAACTATTAGGTCCCCTACTTTTTCTAGTGTTTATAAATGATCTTGCCCCCCTTATAAAAAGATGTAGGTCATCCCATATTATTTGCAGATGACACAAGATAGTAATTACAGCCAATAACTCCAACACATTCCAATCTTCAACAGAGGAAATCCTCTTCAAAATATGTGACTTTCTCAGTCAATAAATTAGTATTAAATTGTAACAAAACTAACATAATTCAATTTAAATCCTGTCCAAATTCAACGTCGCAAATTTCTAGCGCAATAATTAACAATAGATCCCTATTAGTTTCTTGGCTTAAAATCGATAATGTGTTAAATTGGAAAAATCTTATTAAAGAAATTACCCCCAAACTAAATTCAGCTTGTTTTGCTATTAGATCTATGCAAAAGATAGTAAATATCAGTACCTTAAAAACAATATACTTTGCATACTTCCACTCGGTAATGAGTTTTGGAATAATATTCTGGGGAAATTCCACAGATAGTAACAATATATTTCTATTACAAAAAGAGTAATTAGAATAAGAGTAGGTGCAAAATCTAGAAGTCGTGTAGGGCTATTTTCAAAAAACTACAAATAATGCCCATGGCTTGTCAGTATATCTTTTCATTAATAATCTTCCTCGTATGTAATCATGAAAACTTTGTAACTAATTCAACAGTTCATAGTTATACGTCAAAAATGACTTTCATACTCCATCGGCAAGTCTATCGTGCTATCAAAAAGGAGTGCGTTATATGGCAGTAAAAATTTTTAATAGCTGTATCGACATAAAAAATGAAACTCAAAACATAAAATTATTTAGGGCCAAATTAAAGAAATACCTAATTTCTCACGCCTTCTATTCTGTAGGTGAATTCATGACATTCAATAACACTTCATGAAATTGATACTAAAACTTTGTGTTGTACTAGTAGACTATATTGTAAATCTCGTCTGTATATATTTCATCTAGACTGTGACTATAAATTAAGATTTTATAATAGTATTAAGTTTTTGACTTGTTCCATATTCTAGCTGTAAGCATGTATGAATACCATGCAATGTTAATAAATACAATACAGTACAATGTCAGTTGTAGGGGTGGGGGTGTGTTGCTCCTGTGTCGGGGGTTGGTTGTTTGTGTGCTATGTATCATGATGTCGAATAATGTGTGAATATTGAACTGTAATTGTATATTAAGTATATGTTGTGGGTGTGTTATTGTATGTTTGTAAAATTTGTATTGTTCTAAGATGTTTAACTGTGGACTTTTTGGTTTTTTAAACAAAGTGTTAACGTGAGCCAGAATCAATACAAAATTAACTCTAAAATATATAAATTTATTAGTCATGATTTTGTTTTTCACAAATAATGGATTAAATGCTGCATTTTATATAATTCTTATGGCCCTTTTTTCAAGCAATAGGACCCTATTTATAAAAGCACTGTTGTCTCATAGCAATATTCCATTGGTAAGAGTACTTTGAAAATAAGCAAAATATTCATCACGAATATAGTTTTCAGATACAACAGTTTTTAATCCCTTAAGGAGAAACGAAGTTCTTCAAAGTCTAGTAGAAATATGATCAATATTACTTTTTTTAAGTATTTTTGGGGGAAAGCCGCTGTACATCTAGACCTACACTCTAGATATTTTAAATAATACACTTTTAAAAGCCTGTGGCGTCATACGAATTTCATTAAAATATAGTATTTTCCGTTCGCGACCTCCCCTTGTCAGTCAGTGAGTTGTAGAACAGCGGGGGGTAGTCTATGAACAACTCTGGATTAATTGTCAAGCTGTTGGACGCCTGATCCGTGAATTACATGTGGCATAGTGTCAACTGGGGACCTGGCTGGAGTTGAGCTATAACGCGCGATGCACGTACTCGCCATAATAGAGATTTTATGATGTAAAAAAAATTTCATTTTTCACCGCCAACTCGCTGTATAATTCGCACACATGATTCGAAGTATCGGGCACGGAGGGTAAGAGGGGGGGGAGCAGTAGGGCAGGCCGGTACTTTAATTAACTCCGGGGAGACCCTTTTGCTTAATGGACTTATAAAATAACCACCAGTTTTATGGGTGGTGAGACCCCGTCTTTTGAATTACACGCCATACTTCACCAGGGAGTATAGTGTTCTACATAATACCGTGCGGTTAGATGTTTGCAGGGTGTTCAGCAAGCTGAATCTGTCCGGCAGCGCTACGAAACCCACGCTGCAACTCAGTCCGAATCGCAGGAAAAAAGTAACGCTAGATTCTCACGTGTACAAGATCTCCTGTAGCTTATGTGTGTTGAGGCTCAAAGTAATTGAGATTCTCCAGTACAGCAAGACCTGAAGATTGGAATCCCGACCATAACGAGTAACGTATTCAATTTTACCTAACATCAAACGTGTACTCAGTGTCTACCATTCTTAGTTGTACAGGGACATCATTTAATTTTACTTCAATTTTTATTGTATCTGAGTTTTGGAATGTACTTCACTCCCACCCCTTCCACTAGTAAACTTTCAACCGTTCACGACACAGAGCCGAGGGCGCGTAAGCAGTACTGAGTTACTGAGTATAGTACGTTTCAGAAATATGTTCGCGTTTTCCAGTGACGAAAGAGCTTTCAATATTGTACGGGTACTGTCGTCCGTTTCCCTATGTCGCATCCCGGTTTCCCCCACCTGCTTCTGCTCGCCCCTCTGTTAAGTCTAGTAGCTGGGCTATCTTAGCTCTTTTCTGAAAACATTAATTTCTGTTAGGAATTGGACGTCTACGTAATATTATACAACTGTTTAAAATAACTTAAATAAAAGGGCCTCCTTAAGTAATTAACTGTCACGTGATTCCCACCTCCCTTTCTACGACCCTGCGACAAAACCACTTGAACGGACAGTAGATAGCATTTCTGAGTGATTTTATCTTTTCGGATCGGGCAGAAGTGAAGATTGAATTTACAGAGCGTAAGGTAGTCTTTTATAGATTATGTACAGAATTATTTCAACATGAGTTACTCGTACGAAGGACGAAACTGGTAATTGGAATTAGGTACAATAGTCTATAGTGCGATAATATGCACAAAAGAACTGAAGCCTGTATCGAAATGAACGGCCACCATTTTCTAAAATGTGTTTAAATATCCATATTATGATTATTTTTCAATTTAACTTCATTCTCTATAATGTACGCTAATGTGCTGTAACAGTACAATATACACTGCATAATTAATATTTCCGAATGGATAGTTCAATTCGTGTGTAAAAACACTAAGTGTTAATACAGTACTGTATTTTGATTAAACAAAAACCTAATGAAAATTATCAAACTCAAAATTGCGATATTTCCCAGTTTACATAAATGGATGAACTACTTTTCTTCCCTCCTATACCTAGTAAAGTGATTTGTATTTTACGCCAGTATCATCGAACTCCGTCGTGGAAAGGGTAGCAAACGGTGTTTCCTGTTTCAATCGTTAATAGAAAGGTATAGCCAGGTTAATATTAAAAACGTTAGTAAAAATAAAATGATGTCCCTGTACATATCTAATTGAAACGAATAACACAACATTTTATACAAAATACTTATAGGTTATATACTAATACTAAGTGTAATATGCTTTAAACCCATTTCTTAGAACGTTAATTCATAACCAGTTTTTATTTGAATTCCTAAATAACAAAAATGTTAATAAATACAGTCATCTCTGGATATAGTGAACTCGGTTATAGTGAACATTAGTTTTTTGACTTCTTGCAAACATATGTATTGTTGGAGAATAAGATTCTCAGCAAATATTTGTGTGAGGTGAATATAATATATTTTTAATTTGTACAACCGTTCTTTTTTTGTTTCTTGATATAATTTATGTCCGGTTTATTTTAAATGCATTAAACATTAAAAAATGTACAAAAACGACGTAAAAAGGCTAAAAAAAAAGCAATTAAAATAGACAATGCGAGCTAAAATAGGCAAAAAAAAGGCAAAATAAAAATTGGAGCTATCGTCTCCAAATGTGTGGAAACGTGTTTATCTCTAATAGGTCTTTCATACATATACTCAGTTTAAAAAAGGCATTTTGCCTAACATCCGGGCTTTAAAACCAATCAACGGTTAAGTGTGCCGAAACAATAATAATAATAATAATAATAATAATAATAGTAATAATAATTATTATTATTATTATTATTATTATTATTATTATTATTATTATTATTATTATTATTATTATTGTAAAAGGATAAGAGAAAGGCACTTTGTAAGAAGAAAGAATCGAGTTTTAAAAATTAAATTTGCTGAAGCTCATGTAATTAAAGAGAGATAATTTTGGGACGTTGTTATTTGATCGGATGAGACCAATATTGATCTTTTCGAATCCGATTATGTCATTAATGTGTGCAGGATGAAGAACGAGGCCGACAAAGTGGATAACACTCTTCCCACTGTCAAACATGGAGGTGGCTCTATAATTATTTGGGGCTGTATGTCCTCTAAAGTCGTGGGTAACTTCGGTATCATTGATGGAATTATGGACAAAGTGGTCTGCAACAACGTCTTGAAAAATGCCAAGAAAAGTGCAATAAAATGGATTTACAGTCCATCTACACGTCCACACCTGTGGAGTAACGGTCAGCGCGTCTGGCTGCGAAACCAGGTGGCCCGGGTTCGAATCCCGGTCGGGGCAAGTTACCTGGTTGAGGTTTTTTCCGGGGTTTTTCCTCAACCCATTACGAGCAAATGCTGGGTAACTTTCGGTGCTGGACCCCGGACTCATTTCACCGGCATTATCACCTTCATATCATTCAGACGCTAAATAACCTAGATGTTGATACAGCGTCGTAAAATAACCCAATAAAATAAAATAAATCCATCTACACTTTCCAACAAGACAATGACAGCACACATATGGCCGAAATGAACAAACACAGGTTGATATTGAACGTACCGAAGTAACTCCATTTTATTTCATTTAGTTTTCTGCCCAAAGGCAGGTCTTTCACTGCAAACACAGCATTCTCAAATTTTTCCTATTTTCTTCCTTCCTCTTTGTCTCCTAATATTATCCATAGATCTTAATGTCGTCTATCATCTGATATCTTTTTCTGCCCCGAACTCTTCTCCCGTTCACCATTCCTTCCAGTGCGTCCTTCAGTAGGCAGTTTCTTCTTAACCAGTGACCCAGCCAATTCCTTTTCCTCTTCCTGATCAGTTTCAGCATCATTCTTTCTTCATCCACTCTTTCCAACACAGCTTCATTTCTTAATGTGTCTGTCCACTTCACACGTTCAATTCTTCTCCATATCCACATTTCAAATGTTTCTAGTCGCTTCTCTTCACTTCGTCGTAATGTCTACGTTTCTTCCCATACAATGCCACACTCCATACAAAGCACTTCACTAGTCTCTTCCTTAGTTCTTTCTCCAGAGGTCCGCAATAGATGCTTCTTTTTCCATTAAAAGCTTCCTTGGCCATTGCTATTCTCCTTTTCGACTTCCTGGCAGCGGCTCATGTTACTGTTTATAGTACATCCCAAGTATTTGAAGCTGTCCACTTGCTCTACTGCCTCATTTAGAATTCGTAAGTTTACCTTCTTTAATTTTTTTCCTATGACCATTCTCCTCCTCAATCATCCGATCTGAATCCGATCGAGGATTATTTCTGATCCAGACTTAAGGAAAATGTGCAGTCTTAGAAAAAAGTTTTGTCCCAGAAAGGAGGCAATGCGCATGATCAGGCATACAACGCAACAAAACTAATTTTATTACCTAAACTAGTCATTCTCTTATAAGAGCTTATACAGGGACATCATTTTATTTTTACTAACATTTTTAATATTAACCTGGCTATACCTTTTGCTACCCCTTCCCACGACTGGAGTTCGATGATACTGCGTAAAATAAAAACAAATCACGTTACTAGGTATAGGAGGGAAGAAAAGTAGTTAATCCATTTACGTAAACTAGGAAATATCGCAATTTCGAGTTTCATAATTTTCATTAAGTTTTTGTGTAATCAAAATACAGTACAGTATTAACAATAAGTGTTTTTACTAAAGAACTGAGTTATCCATGCGAACGTATTCATTCTGCAGTGTATATTATACTGTCTACAGTACATTAGCGTACAATATAGAGAATGAAGTTAAATTTTAAAATAATCATAATATGGATATTTAAACACATTTTTGAAAATGGTGACCGTTCATTTCTATACAGGGTTCAGTCCTTTTGTGCATATTATCGCACTATAGACTATTGTACCTAATTCCAATTACCAGTTTCGTCCTTCGTACTAATAACTCATGTTGAAATAATTCTGTACCTACTCTGTAAAAACGTACCTTACATACTGTAAATTCAAACTTCACTTCTGTCCGATCCGAAAAAAATAAAATTACTCAGACATGCTATCTACTGTCCGTCCAAGTAGTTATGTCGGAGGAAAGGGGGGAAATCACTTGACAATTAATTATTTAACGAGGCCCTTTTATTTAAGTTATTTTAAACAGTTGCATAATATTACGTAGACGTCCAATTCCTAACAGAAATTAATGTTTTCAGAAAAGACTAAGACAGCCCAGCCACTAGCCTTTTCAGCCGCGTGAGCAGAAGCAGGTGGGGAAAATCGAGATGCGACGTAGGCAAACGGACGACAGCACCTGTGCGAAAATATGACTCAATATTGAAAGCTGTTTCGTCACTAGAAAACGCGAACATATTTCTGGAACGTACTATACTCGGTACTGCTTGACTGCATGTACGCGGCCTTGGTTGTGTTGGAAGTTTACTAGTAGAAGGGGTGGGAGTGAAGTACATTAAAAAACTCAGGTACAATAAAAATTGAAGTAAAAATAAAATGATGTCCCTGTAGATTCAACATACGTATTGCAAATCCTTCTCGAATGTTTGAAAATGGCAATTTGGCAATTACATCCTTATTTAGCCTGTACCAATTTTGCTTTCATTGTGTGGCTACTTAAGGTCTCTCACATGAACAGAAATTCTTGGAATTCGTGAGACAAAAAATATATATCAATTTAAACATGTTTATACTGTATATGGATTTCAATTATAAATGACGAAATATTTTCTAGAGCACCGTATGCTACAGCTTAACACATACAGTATAGACTTTTTTTTCAATACCGACTGAGTACCGCTCAATTACACGAAATCGCGAAACATTGCAGGTTTTGTTTACACACAGTAATTATTTTGTTCCCTGCGTCCTTTTGATTCACATCATATGGAATTTCTGATAAATAAAGCCCCATTCAATTATTTTCAGAACAACGAGCAACCCGCTGCGTTCTCAGAATACAGCTCCGCTAGACACTATTCAAACCATTTCAAGAGTTTACGCCAATCGAACGGCGCCATGAAGTTCTATCACGATTTTCGAACTGCCAATAGCAAACAACATATTTCAGTTATATCGATCATAAATTTCCGCCGTAACAATCTATTGAACACCTTCAACTCTTTTCTAAAGTGGTTAGTTAATGAGTCTGCATCAACGTTACCTAGCGTCGAGGGGCTTGGTGATATTCGAATTATATTTGGAGAGATAAGGCCAAAATTTCTCCGAGAAATTACCTGATAACTGCCGTAAAGTTGTAGAGAAAGTTCGAAATAAGATAACCAGGTAAGCTGCTGAAGTGAGACTTGAACCCACTCTGGATCGCGGCCTCAGATCACCTGCTGTACTCATTATTTTGAGACTACACCGGTGACAACACGTACAAAACAATTATTATTATAATTATTATTACTAATATTAGTAGTAGTAGTAGTAGTAGTAGTAGTAAATCCGTGGCGCTACAGCCCATGAAGGGCCAAGGCTGACCATCCGGCTGCTGGCCTCACTTCACATGCCGAAGCAGAGGTGGACCAACCAGAATGGAGGTATCGTGTGGTTAGTACGGTGATCCTCCCAGCGGTTATAGCTGGTTTGCGAAACCGGATTTTCGCTACCTATCGTAACTCTCCAAGTGCTTCACAATACTGGGTGGGTACCGGTCCCATACATTGGCCGAAATTTTTTAGAAAATTTCTTCCCCCCTGAGGACTCGAACCAGTGCGCATTCCGTAACGTAAGTCCTAGGCAGGATGCCTTAGTCCACGACGCCACAGCGCGGGACAACAGCAGCAGCAGTAGTAGTAGTAGTAGTAGTAGTAGTAGTAGTAGTAGTAGTAGTAGTAGTAGTAGTAGTAGTAGTAGTAGTAGTAGTAGTAGTAGTAGTACCCATAGTTATATTAGGGGAGCCTGTTGTATCTTTAAACACTTTTCACATTTTTTTTTTAATTTTGGGAAATGATATTTTTTTAATTAAAAAATACTTTAAATAAGTATTGAAGACTCCTTTGCAACTTCGTGTACATATTTTCCTGTTCTACACATCTATTAAGGATGGAAAAAATAAAATGTAATATGTTCAAAGGTACAACAGGTTCATGTACCTTAGAACATACCCTCTTTTAAGTTGGAACGCATGTAATTTAGGTGAGAATATAGTTGTAAGAACTGACAATCATATTTAAAATGTATTTGCGATCATAAACCATAGCAGGCTTCTCTGATAGAGATTTTATTTCCTGGAGGAACAAGAATTGCTTCAACAGCTTTCTTCAAGGCATCCGGATCATTTGGGGGACCTCTTAATTCCGGACTTACTTCGTGACATGATTTTAAAATAAAAGAAAGACAAAAACCTATAGTATTATGTACCTTGGAACATGTTCCATGGTACAAGATTTTCTGTGTTTAAAGGTACAAGAGGGCGCACTTTTAAACAAATATGGCTCCCAAAACTAGGGATTCGAATAAATCATGGAAATTAAAATGTGTTATTACTCACCAGATGATACGGAACACATTGTACTTAATGGATGGTAACAAATACAATCTGGTTGTATGTTAGATAACATATATCAATGAACGAAATGTTTACTTTTGGTACTAAAAAAGATTCTTTCGTTCACAGAACTCACACTTTGCAGTAAATCAAACCAAAACTACGACCAGAGCTACTCGTACTTAGCTGCTTTCTCTACAAATCACTTTAGTTGAGTCCTCTAGGTAGCAGCAAAAATTAAAAAAAAAAAAAATGTTCAAAGGTACGCTATGCTAAAGGTACAACAGTCTCCCCTACATTATATGTACAAATATTTATTTATAAAATGAACTTGGTGAAATCTCTACAACATGAGATTATTTAAAGTGGCCATGACAAAATAACATGAGATTATTTTAAGTCTTTATGACAAAATTATTTCACATTATACATATAGACATTTAAAAATTAAAGTGTGGTGAGGCACATATATTGTATTGTATTGTATGACAATTACGTAGATATTAATGTTAATGAAAAAAAACAAAGTAAAGATTATATTTAAAAAATAATAACAATAACAATAAAAAATATAGGCCTACCTCCAATTGATTCTATATATACAGCATAATTATATATAAGACTAATATATATATATATATATAAATTAAATGGATGTGTACAGAGATCTACTGAAAATACAATTAGATTGAAAAGTAAATAAATTTGAGAATTCATAACATATCAATGCCAGCGTTGTTGTACGCCAGTGACACACAAATCATACATAACAGCGTAAGGTAGAAGAAGGTTGTAATTCAAAAGAGATGAGATTCATGAGAGTAACAATGAGAGCGATGTTAAAAGAAAGATTTGGAATCCAAACAATAAGATAAAAACTAAAGATGTTACCAATAATAGAATACAATAAAATTATCAGTTAAAATGTGTATAACCATGCACAAAGAATGCCTGCCAGAAGTTCAACAAGCCAAATTTTTCAGAATTTTGAATCTCGGAACAAGAAAATCGAGACTCATTCTTGAACTGGCGAAAGAGGAAGAATGTTTTCCTTCGTATTTGCAGATTATATTCACACAATTCTAGCAGACGTGATTAATTCTTATCCTCTATATTACAATTACGTATTATTTTATTTTAAAACTGCTTTATCTCGTTAATTTGAACTGACATTTGAGTTCACAAATTTCATTATCACACAGAGAAACCATTATTTAAGCACGAAATGGACCTACTGAATGCACTGTATATATTACGTTAGTAGCATTAATTAGCCCTTCTCGAAGCCGCTTTTCCCCTAAAACCCAAGGGTCTAGTGAGAGGTGGGCACATAATTTCCCTGCCTCGTAACCCTCCCAGCATCCTCTTTGAATGATACTACCCAACAGTCACTTCTCTCATATCTGGAAGCCATGGCACTATGTTGAAAGTTAGGCCTCTAGCATTAATTCCTTGCTTTGACGCTAGGCGGTCTTCAATTCAATTTGAAATTTCACTGCTCTAAACTGACGATGTACTGTATCAGTAACCGCTGGAGGATTTGCTAGGACGCAACAGTGTCTGCCTACTCAATAATTATGTCTGAGGTTCCATGCCTCGAAACAAAATGTTAAACCGTTAAATGCATGAAAGTCCTTTGTGGTACAAGCGAAGGGGGAGAGGCAATTCCCTTATTCTTCTTCACCTTAGCATATCAAAGCGTGTCTTCTAGTGCTTACACTGTTACCGATAAAGTATCTATAGGCATGATAATAAGGTTAAATAGCTTAAGGCAATCTAAGCGAGAGAAATTTTGTAAGTTAACTTCCCTAAGAAAATTTTCTTACAAGATATGCTTCTCAGAATCGTATTTCACTGCTCGAGTTTAGCTGGGAAAATTTAACTTCCATTTTCCTACGAAAGTTTAATAAGAAACTTGGTTCTAACATACAGTCCCTTTCCAAACTTATTGTGTAAAGTGCACAAATTGTCTTACACTACATAACAATAAGATAAAGAAGAAATAACTGCAGAAGCATTGAATCAATATATTGTGTACTACCACACTTTTTGCACTCTTTATAGGTTACAGAATGTTTCATTTTCGCTGGCAGAGTTAGATAGATAGATAGATAGATAGATGAATTTAATGTCATTCAGCGATTTACAGCCATAGACAACGTCAGAGTAGAAATATATAATACATGGCTACTACAATATGAATAAATGTAAAAATAAAATCAAAAATAAATATTCAATCACCAGATAATCACAAAAACAGATTAAAAGTTTTAAATGAAATAGTATAAAATCAGATTAAAATGTACAGATTTATCAATTACATGAGTTTAAAACAAATAATATCTAAAACGTAATATTGCTAAAATCATTGACACTGTAGAGTGGATTTGCCATCAATGTCCTTCTCACCATCCTTCTGAAAGTAAAATATGACGTGTTTCTTATATGCAATGGCAAAGAGTTATAAAGTTTATAAGCTATGGAAATAAAACTATTGCTTGTAGTACTATATTTGTACTTGGTGAAATATATGTCAATTCTGGAACGGATAGAATAATTATGAATAGATGAACAAGCAGGAAGATTACGCACATTACGCTTAACATACATAAGGCAATCGAGAATAAACATTGACGGCAACGTAAATATTCCAAGTTGAACAAAAAGTGGTTTACAATGAGTTCTAGAAGAGACACCACAAATAATTCTCACGGCTCTCTTTTGAAGAATAAACAACTTAGAAACCGAAGTATGGTTACCCCACAAAAGTGTCCCGTAACTTAGGCTAAGTGACTGTAAATTTGGGCATAATGAACCGTAAGTAAAGAATTATAACATAATGTTGTCTGAGGATTCGTAACATGAAAATTCCTTTATTACGAGTAATTTTATTAACAAGATATTCTATGTGCGTACTCCAGCCCAGACCGGCTTTGAGGTGAATGCCTAGGAATTTAACTGAGGAAGACAAGTCAGTAATATTTCTGTTAAAAGGCCATAAGGCCTTTTCTTCCACTCAACCAGCCTTACTCAATACAAGAGTTACAGTTTACAATAGTAAACAGAAACGAAATTCGAAGTATTATTTTCTTTGGGTACGAAATTAAAGTTTAGCATTTGTCTGGCTGACTTTTCGAACACCGAACCCTGAATGGATTTTCAGACCCTTGCAAATGAATAATTTTATTTATAGAAAAGCAGAAAACGAGATTAAAAATTCGTCTACAAATTGAAATAACTGACTTTCTCTGAAGACGGAAATTGAAGTTTAGAATTTGGCTCGCCGACTTTTCGAACTTCGAAACCTGAATGGATTTCCAGACTCTTTCAAATGAGTAATTCTTTGTAGGAAATCAGAAAACTAGGTTAAAAATCCGCCTACAAATTCAAACAATTGATTTTTCTTCCAGATGAAATTAAAGTTTAGAATTTGGCTAGCTGACTTTTCGAATGTCGAATCCTAAATGTATTACCAGACTCTTAAAAATGACTAATTCCTTGCAGAAAATCAGAAAAACGAGATTAAAGATCGACCTACAAATTGAATCAGTTTACTGATTTTCTGAGAAAATGAAATTAAAGTTTGCAATTTGGATGGCTGACATTTCTTATATCGAAACCTGAATAGGTTTCCAGACTCCTGTAAATGACTAATTTTTTATAGGAAAATATAAAACGAGGTTAAAAATTGACTTACAAATTGAAACAATTGATTTTCTCACTAGACGAAATTAAAGTTTAGAAATTGGCTGGCTGACATTTCGAATGCCGAATCCTGAGTAGATTTCCAGACTCTTGTAAACGACTCATTTTTATAGGAAAGTAGAAAAAGAGATTAAAAATCGACCTACAAACTGAAACATTTGATTTTCTCAGAACACTAAATTAAACTTTAGAAATTGGCTGGCTGACATTTGGAATGCCGAATCCTGAATAGATTTCCAGACTCCTGTAAATGACTCATTTTTTATAGGAAAGTATAAATCGAGGTTAAAAATCAACCTACAAACTGAAACAATTGATTTTCTGTTTAAAGTTTAGAAACTTGCTGGCTGACATTTCGAATGCCGAATCCTGAATAGATTTTCAGACTCTTTGTAAATGACTCATTTTTTATAGGAAAGTATAAATCGAGGTTAAAAATCGACCTACAAACTGAAACAATTGATTTTCTGTTTATAAAGTTTAGAAACTCAACCTGTATGTCATAGGTTTAAAAATATTTATCCAATTTCAATCTTAATTCAACGTTAACTGGGAAATCACTAACCTATCAATTTTCCCTTATACTTTGCTCGGAATGGAAAAGTTCAAGCTACACCTATTTTTAAAAAAATACATCACCATTGTTTTCACTCTTATTTAGAAGGCGACACTACAGAACTCCATTTAAAATATTTATTTGTGAGAAATGAAATCTGTCTTTATAATTTTTAGGCATGTACTCTTAGCGAAGTTGGTTTCAACCTTCGAAACATCGTGTGTTCTTGTAATGTTTCAGCAGTGTAAAAAGTCTAAACGAAAATCTCTCTTCATTAATAAGCCCCCTTTAAATCGAGTTTTAAGCGATATAGGCTTCCATAATATGGAATACAATTTCCCTGCAAGATGTCGACAGGTATCGAGGTTACCTTTGCGTGAAGCAGTTGCACGCCCCAGGCCAACTTGTTTTTGAAGGGCAATTAATCATATTCGCCCGTGGCTGATGTGTTTACGAGGCAAGGTTTATTATTTCAGCGTAATTAATGGTGCCCTCCAGTTAAAATTCTAATTCTCTGTTGATTCAAGACAATTTATCGGATAACTAACGCACAGGCATATTTTCAAGTATTTATTCCAGGTACTGTTTCTACCTTGAAGTAGTTGCTTTAATTTTGTGACATGCGTCAAAACAAACTGGATCCTTAGTATTACCCTAGAGAAATACAGCAGTGTTTCAGTTACGCCCTTCGTACAGCTCTTTAATTTTCCTCGCTACTTAACATCCTATCAGTGGTGGATAATCAATGGCACGAATGTCATTCCTGGCACGCTACTTATTTCTTCACGACACGCAGTTTGAAAACAAGAAACAGAAATAAAACCAGTATTTGAGTTCCAAAATTCTAGTTCATTACAACCACAGTAGACTGAAGTAGTGCAGTTTCACGCTTCGCCCGTCCAAATAAACTGAGTACAATCTTTTCATCGTAATAAGAGACTCCACAATCGTATGTAAATAAAAAATAGGCAGGCTTACCTCAAACGGTGAAACGATGTTTTCTCCAACATGAAAAAAAAGAGGAAGACTTAAATTTTGGTGAACTAATATCATTTCATGAAAGTGACAAAATAATTGAGAACTGGCCGCAATAAGATCGTTAGCCAGTTAATGCTGCTATTGAATAAATAGTTCTTTTTAAATATCACACATTACAAAATCTTTCCCTTTATCGTCTACTTCTCAAAAAGAGAGGCAATCACTTGTGTTTGTGTGACGCCGAATCGACACCGCACCGAGTATGGACATCCGTTTCGGAATCTGTGCTGGAAAAAAAAATAACAGAATTCAAAATGCTTACTCCAATAACACTACTAACCACAGTTGAATGTTAATGTTATAACTAGTTAGGCCATGAATAAACGCAACTTGTTTAACCACACCCAAAATGACATGCTTTAACATAAGATTAATTATTAAAGGTGGTAGATTTTAGGAATTCAAA
This sequence comes from Periplaneta americana, assembly GCA_025594305.2. Classification (NCBI taxonomy): domain Eukaryota; kingdom Metazoa; phylum Arthropoda; class Insecta; order Blattodea; family Blattidae; genus Periplaneta; species Periplaneta americana. The sequence continues at coordinate 35,457,570 of JAJSOF020000009.1, forward strand.
ATTAAATATTTGCGGTGAAAGACGTATTTTATAACTGAAGTACTGGCAGTAACCAGACCACATAATACAGGGTGTTAAAAAAGTATCCAATATTTTAGGAGGTGCTACTGGGCATCAAAACAAGAAAATAATGTCTAATAAACATGGGTCCTACAACACATACTTTCTGAGATCTGTAAACTTGTTCATAGGAGGTGCTCAATGTGACATCCATTTATGGCAATGCATTCCTCTGCCCTTCGGTGTAAAGAATCACACATTCTTTGAAATTGACCTGGTTGATCTTGATAATCAAAAGTCTAAGGGATTTAGATTTTGTGGGGTCTCCCAATCAATCCAGCAGTCCTGAAATGTCAGTGTCAAATATTCACGCTCACTGTGGAAAAAATGTGCTGGTGTGCTATCATGCATGAACCCACATCTGTAGTCTTTGCTGACATGGCACATTCTGCAGCAAGTTAGGCAATACGTTAATAAGAAAATCCTGATAACGAGCCCCAGTTAATCTCTGTGGTAGCACATATGGCCCTTAATCTTTCGCCAAGAACGCCTGCCCATACGTTGATTGAGAATCGGTGCTGATGCCTTGTTTCTTCAACTGCATGGGAATTTTCATCAGCCACACATGCTGATTACGAAAATTCACAACATCATCTCTGTTGAACCCCTCTCATGTCCGCAACCAAACTTTTGTTTTCAGTATTCCTTGCGACATTTCAGTATTCCATGCTAGAGTGTCAACTACAGTATGATTATCTGGTAGTCTGCTGTATTGTAGGGCAGAAAAATGAATTGCCATGAATGGACGTCACATTGAGCACCTCCTATGAACAAGTGTTCAGATCTCAGAAAGTATGTGTTGTAGGACGCATGTTTATTACACATTATTTTCTTGTCTTGATGCAGGAGGCCGGCCGAGAGCGCCAGGAGCTTCGGAGGGCCGCCGCAGAAGCGATTTCAAAACCAAGGAAGACAACCGGAATGATAAGAAAAGGCTGATGAGGGGGGAAGGAAGTGGCGAGAATGAGTGTGGTCCCATACGCCTGATAAAGTTATCTGATATTCATCCATACAGTCGAGCCGTTCTTATTTCCGGCAGCAAATCACACGACAGCTTCTGGTCAGCTGACACGCTGCTTCACTGGCAGTGGTTGTCGTCAAAGTTATGCAGACGACATACCGCTTCCCGCTCACGGTGGATGTTACTGCGTTGTCAAGTCTACCCTTGTACTCTTAACGAAGTTTTAGCACATGTCTAGTCTTAAACATCGAACGAAAAATTATTTCCTACGATAAATAATTAGTAATATATGAATACATAATATTATATATTATTGTTATTGTTGATCCTAGCATCCCAGGACACAGAAGACTTACCATGTTGTGCTATAATTGGTTTTTCCGACCATTTGAAGTAACGATTTTCGTAAATACAGAAACAATATTAGAAATTACTAAAATGGTAGAAAGCTGTAAAATATAATAAATAAACATTTTTTATGTGAATGAATAACTAAAACCACACAACCTGTAAATTAAGTAAAATATATTAGTACTAAAAATTTTGTCATGATAAGTCATTGCTACATAAAAAAAATTACACGAAGAACCTTGCCTAACGGTATTGTTCAATTTAGAGGTGCTACGCCTAGATCGCTACAATCATTGTTAGTACCTGCCGCCGCCATAGTTCTCAGTTTATTTTTTTCTTTGCCGGATTGTCCGTACTTCTCTGTCGTTATTTGAGAATCCGTGAACTTGTTCACATCACACGCATCAGCTGTTCATTGCACCACTTGCATTAAAGGCAATAAACTACTCTTATTTTACGTTTATTTTCGAAATAATCTCTAACGCTAAGAATCATTTCTCTGGTTTGCGAATTGATGGTCTTCCGACTCCTCCGCGGCATTGTGATGCTGAAAACTCAGCGATAACACAGGACTAACAACAATATCGACTGATTGTTCGACAACCAGCTATTAGAACTGCGTCCGTTCACTATTGGCATGACAGAGATTTAGCAACACCGCTATTGCCTACCTTCTTCGCGCCAAAAGTCGAGAAGGCGTGGCCACGCCGGAAATAAGAATGGCTCGACTGTAGGAGTGAGGGAAAAACCCCGAAAAAATCTCACCCAGACATCTCGTACTATGCTGGGAATCGAAACCCGGTGCGCTGAGTTCGGGAGCGAACACGTGACGTCGAGACCACAGCGGTGGACTATTAACTGACCTAATAAAATTCTGTTTCACTAATGTTACCTTCAACAAAATGTTTAAACGGAGCCGTCATTTTTAGTCAACTATGTATGCGGGACACAAATTACGATCACAAAGCACGTTTTATAGTGCCGTAAAGAATTTGCAGTTTGAAATGTTGGCAAACAAAGAAACAAATACTAGGGTAGCAATAAAAACAAACAAATGCTAGGGAAACGATATAATTAAACAAATGCTAGGGAAGCGATAAAATTGTGTGATAAGCAGGCCATGATTGGTTGAAAGACGTCCTTTCGTACCGATTTATTGGTAAAAAGTAGTATAATGTAGTAAAAGTGTAATAGTCAATGAAAAAACATATAACGATTAAATTGCAAATTGCAATTCTGATAGAGATAAATTTCTAAACAACGTAATTTAGATTAAGTCAAATACATTATCTTAAGCATTTACATGCTCAAGGAACATCCTGTAGCAAAATGTATTTGTTTCGGAACTTCGTGCTACAAGATTATACCAAGTTACAATTTCAGTAACATTCCAGCTGCAGGCAATGTGTTTTGTGGATATTTACTCGTATATACATTACAATAGTGTTTTGTTTTATCTAATTTCTGTTTGTACAAGATCCCCTTCAGCATTCTGCAAAAACACATGACATCGTCGTCGTAGTAAGGCTGTGTTATTTATAAGCAATTCCAGCACAGTTCCAATTCAAGGAAATACTAATTATCCGAGTATGATCATAAACTCTATGAAGGCAGAGCATCAAAGAAATCGAATTTAACTGTACGAGACTACAACGCACACAAAACCAATACGATAAAGCAAAATGTTAACAGGAGATTTTTCCTTTTGTTCAGACCATAACAGCAGCGTGCATAACAACAGAACCAACAAGCAATTTCTAACTTCATTGTCGTATGATCGTATCATATAACTTCAAGATATATTGTATCACTAACCGAAATGCTGCAACAACCACCTTCTACTCCCGGAACGAGGTGCTGCTCCCAGCGAATCTAATTAATTTACATTGGTGTTAGGCCAACGTTAGAAGTGGTGTAATCCCGTTTCCTCTACCGGCATTACCCATATTTCTATTAGATATTTGCCCTAATCAAAATTACCATACTTGCGCAACCTGATTCCCAATGTCAACGCCGAAGACAGGAAAGTGATCTACAATGTCGGTGCTTGCAGTCAATGATTAATAATAATAATAATAATAATAATAATAATAATAATAATAATAATAACGCAGAGCTGCACGCATTGTATTCTTCACCTGACATAATTAGGAACATTAAATCCAGACCTTTGAGATGGGCAGGGCATGTAGCACGTATGGGTGAATCCAGAAATGCATATAGAGTGTTAGTTGGGAGGCCGGAGGGAGAAAGACCTTTGGGGAGGCCGAGACGTAGATGGGAAGATAATATTAAAATGGATTTGAGGGAGGTGGGATATGATGGTAGAGACTGCTCAGGAAAGGGACCAATGGCGGGCTTATGTGAGGGCAGCAATGAACCTCCGGGTTCCTTAAAAGCCAGTAAAAGTAAGTAAGTATTATTATTATTATTATTATTATTACATCACTTACCCAACAATAACTATCATTATCATCGCTAAAATTATCACAGTCATAACCACTTTCATTAAATCAGAATTATTGACACCACTATCACTACATTATTATTATTATTATTATTATTATTATTATTATTATCATTATCATTATCATTATCATCATCATCCTTCATGCCTTAGAAAATTGATTCCTGTAGCAGCTCCTAAAATTGGTCCATCCATCTTTTGGCTGGTCTTCCAGTATCTCTTCTTCCCCGAGGTTTATATTTCCAAAACTTATATGGTATCCTGTCCTCCTGCATCCTTGAAATGTGAGACATCCATGTATTCTTACATTCTTCTATTTTGTTGTTTAATTCATGTATCTCAAATTCTTCTCTTATTTCTTCGTTTCTTTTACGTTCTATTTTCCTGTAACCTGCTACGCTTCTAAAAATTTCATCTCATTTGTTTGTAACCTAGAGGCAGCTTTCTTTTTCATAACCCATGTTTCGCTTCCATATAGTAAACTGGGCACTGACATCACCTTATAAAATTTTAACAATGTATCTTTTCTAACTTTTGAGTTCAGGGTTCTTCTTATTGTTCCATTTATATAATTAAATGTTTCTATTTCTTCTTTTTGGTCTTAGTCTCCTTTATAAGATAAAGTAACGCCCAAAAGTTTTAATTTATTTACCTGTTCTATGATACTGTTTCCTATTACTATTTTAGATCTTACAGGATATTTGCCACAAAATGCCATAGTTTTAGTCTTAAGTACAGATATCTCCATGTTATATTATTATTATTATTATTATTATTATTATTATTATTATTATTATTATTATTGTAAAGTCCGGAATACTAGAGCATCCGATAAGTAATATCAACAGTACTGTAAATCAGCACTCCTAGTGGTGAGCATCGGAATCTTTCAGTACATAATAGAGGAGCAATTGTTGCATAAATGTAAAATATTAAATTTCTTTAAGTACCCATATTTTGTGAATATAGGAACTTACTGTTTCTGATTTGTACCATATGGTACAGCCCTAACAAATGTTCAGTAAGTGCTCCATAAAAATTCAAGCTGCAAAGGGAAAAAAATGTAACTCAGTGCTTTAGGGCAGCCGTGGCGAAAATGCGACTCACGAGCACATTGCGGCTCGCAATGATAGCTGTGCATTTCCTTTGCTTCCTACCTACCCCAACCCCAACCCTCTCACTCACTGGAGTCAAACTCCGTTCCATTTGTATTTGTCTCTGACCTGCTAGTGGCGTATCGTCGCAATGTCTCTCTCGAAACCATGTACCTCTATAAAAACGAAAGTTTCAAGTAGGATGGGAGGACGCATTTTTTGCTGCCAATATGATGAGAATATTAAATGTATGCTTTGTTCACAAGTTATTACGAGGAAAACGGTTGTATAACATAAAACGGCATTATACTACATGTTACTAATGAAACATTAAAAGGTTAAGTGTTGTTATTATCATCATCATCATCATCATCATCATCATCATCTCCTCTGTACGTTGATCCTTTTTCAGCAGATGTACGAATAATGCGGTTAGATCTTCAATTTAACTCACAGATTTACAATATGATGTTAAATGAAAGTTAGATGTAAGGACTTGACAAATGTTGAACTTTTCAAATCTTTGCCAAAAATTAATATCCGAACCTTCGTTCTTTCGCTTGCTCTTTTGAAGTCACGTTCGCTACAACTTACGCTTGTGAAAAATTATTTTCAACAATGAAAATAGTAAAAACCAAATTTAGATCACGACTGACAGACAAATACCTTCGTGATCAACTACGACTGGCAGTAAGTGGCATAATTCCTGATTTTGAAGTTCTGTCGCACAGACATTCTAAAGACAATTAATTTTATGTTGTGATAATGTGTCCTATGTTTTCTAATTTATTTCTTTCTTCGTTACACGTACTAAACATTAGTTTGTAGCCTTGTACTGTATAAAATTTTATTTGAGTGCTTGACGTAAGGAAAATGAAAATCCGTTAATAAGTCAGACAGTTGCTTCACTTCCCCTTTGGGTGTCCGCCTCCCTCCATAGGTGCTATGCACGTTGCAGGTTACACATTGGCTCGGCGCACGATCGCATTCTCGCCACGGCTGCTTTAGGGTATTAGCCGAAAAGAAGTTAATGGGAGATAAGTTCTACCACAATGAACTATTGCAAGAAGAGTGGAAGCGAGGCATTCATTTTTAATCAAGAGCTGACAACCAAAAGAGCTTTACATCAATCAGTGAGAGAGACATATAGAAATGATGCTGCGGATGGAGTACGCTATCTCCAAAGTATTTGGCAACGTTTTGTTGACATGGTTACTTACTTACTTACTGGCTTTTAAGGAACCCGGGGGTTCATTGCCGCCCTCACATAAGCCCGCCATCGGTCCCTATCCTGAGCAAGATCAATCCAGTCTCTATCATCATATTCCACCTCCCTCAAATCCATTTTAATATTATCTTCCCATCTACGTCTCAGCCTCCCCAAAGGTTTTTTCCTCCAGCCTCCCAACTAACTCTCTATATGCATTTCTGGATTCGCCCATACGTGCTACATGCCCTGCCCATCTCAAACGTCTGGATTTAACGTTCCTAATTATGTCAGGTGAAGAATACAATGCGTGCAGTTCTGTGTTGTGTAACTTTCTCCGTTCAACTGTAACTTCATCCCTCTTAGCCCCAAATATTTTCCTAAGCATCTTATTCTCAAACACCCTTAACCTACGTTCCTCTCTCAAAGTAAGAGTCAAAGTTTCACAACCATAAAGAACAAACGGTAATATAACTGTTTTATAAATTTTAACTTTCAGATTTTTTGACAGAAAACTGGATGATAAAAGCTTCTCAAGCTTGTTGACATGGTAGAGCAGTAGTGTCAGAGTTGTAAGCTCCGAAACCGGTTGTGGTGCTAGAGACGTCCAGTCGGAGCGTGAACTTGCTTAGGTCTGTGGAAGCACCGGAGCACGCAACGAGTTAAGGCTGGTTCACAATAAACCAGGAACGGAAACGACAACGAGAACGAGAACGGAAATAATGTTAAAATATATATATACAGTATATATATATCTAAATGTGAGCATTCACAATAGTTAATTGTGAATGCTCACATTTAAATACATTTATTTTGACAATATTTCCGTTCTCGTTCCCGTTCCCGGTGTATTGTGAACCAGCCTTTATAATGGAGCGCTCCGCTCCGTTTAGGCTGTGTCTGACAACGCTGTGGTAGGGGAACTATATTTGAAGTATGTAATGTCAAAAGTAATCTAAATAAATTTAATACGAAACAGTAACTATGTTACCATTACTTTTCGAATGTCCTGAACAATTTCCCGAAAAAGAATTTAAAGATTTTCGAAACTTACGAGATATTTCATACGATGAGCTATTAAAATGTATAATATAAACTAAGGTTTTGAGTAATGTCAGAAAATTCTAAATGTCTGCGAGATCGCATTTCATGCTACACAATTCGCGGAAGCGAGTGTACATTGTGAACTGGAATTGTTTGAAACGAGTGAGCACAAAGCTCAAAGTACAGGCAACAGCAGGTGGATCCCAGGCCACAAGATTGAAATCAAACCACGAAGCTATTCATTCCGCGGCGTCTGTAATCGCATTTCCTCAAGAATAATCTTGCTTCAATAGAAAACCAGCTTTGTGTTAAAAATGTGGGAAAATGTAATCAGTATCAGCCACAGAGACGAATACGGGACGCTTAAGTTGTGAACGCGTTGTCTCGTTTCCCACAATTCCGCTGCTGCTGCTGCTGCTGCTGCTGCTGCACGAGAAAAAAAAATACAATCGAAGCGAATATTATAGGAAACCGATGCACAATGCGGTGCAGTATAAGATTGTGTTATATTTTTCTTTTGATCTCTCTTATTTGCTATCGTTACCAATACGTTTATGATTTATCATCAGTAACTGTGAAAACTCGTTGACTGTAATTCAAATCCATAGTTACTAATTTCATAAAACTTTTGAAGTAACATGTTTACCTGCTAAAGTAATACGATGCAACTGTGAACAAAACCGGTTGTTCTACACTATGTGATCTCACGATAAACGGATGATATATCCACTTTTTTATGTCCACAGTCCATATGTCCAGTTTCTTCTGTCCTTTACATTAAAGTCCATTAATTTATAGGTGCAATTATTTAAAGTCCACTACATTACAAGTCCATTTGTAGTTGTGTCCACAGATGATTTGGCCATAATTTAAAGATCCACAAATCTGAAGTAATAACCAATTTAAAAAATCATCAGTCTGCTTTTAATGTGATGAAAATAATACAGTCAACCAGAAGTACATTATTTTAGAATTTTAATATTACGTAATAACTGTAATTGTAGCATATGTTAATTCAATTATAAAAATAGGATTAATTTGCTTCATTATCGTTTTCATAATAAGGAAGTTCTTCAGCATACAGTTTCAACCGATAACTAATGCTGTAGGATATCTGTCAACATCGCCGTTTTCTTTATATATTGTACGTACATGGTAATTCCGCACCATTTCCTCAATGTGTCTTCAATTTAAAATATAGGACTTCTTTATGGGATCACGTATTGCCATATGACTTGCCATTAATTGATTTATTAATAACTGATTGTCATTTTGGTCCTTCTGCAAGTTGTCGATGAACTTCCATATGTTAGCATGGTGAGTTACTATACATTTTTTTGATCTGGAGTGTCATCCTTCTGTTGTATTAATTGTCCTTTGAGCCCCATTCAAGACTAGGTTATAAACATTCCAGACAGGCGGAGGAAAGCGAGGCGGCACCTCTCGTCTTCTTCCTCTGGCAGGTATCCCTCTTACGAAGGTCCTTTCTATGTATAATGTTAACTCTAATACTGATTCCTCTACACCATCTGAAACTTCATCGAATGTATTCACGATATGATCCACTGGTATGAATGGTATGGACATTAACTTTCGGATGTCATTTCTTACTCTGTCATTTTCCCTGTTATTATAAGCAGCCTTTAATCCAAGTTGAACAACACGACGCCAAATGGCCTGACGGAAGTAGAAAAGAGAACGTTTTAAATACTTAAAAGGTCAAAATACAACAGTGTTCATAAGTGAAGATTAAAAATAATGGAGATAATTATTACAGTTGTCTGAACACTATTTATTGATAAAATAAATAAAATAATAAAACTGGTTAGAAACCATACATGTTTCGGGGGCTATGCTCCCCCATCTTCAGCGGTAGAACATCTACACCGTAGTCGTGGTACAACCACTGAAGATGGGGGAGCATAGCCCCCGAAACATGTATGGTTTCTAACCAGTTTTATTATTTTATTTATTTTATCAATAAATAGTGTTCAGACAACTGTAATAATTATCTCCATTATTTTTAAGAGAACGTTTTATTTCTGTTCTGTAAGATGTATTAAGAACATTATAATTAATTGACAGTAAAAATCATTTTATATAATGAATATGGAAAAAATTTCTTGTGGACGTATTTGTTTGTGGATTAAATGTCTCTGGACGTTATGTTCAGTGGACAAAACGGTTGTGGACATAACGTGATTATGGACATTTTTTTTCTTTGGACTTGATGAAAAATGGACATAACTGTAATGGACCAATCATCCTGGAACCGATCTCACACAATATTTTGCTGAGAATTGAACAGGAGATATAGTAGAGGAGGCAAGACCTGTCCTGTGACCTTAGAACGCGCAGTGTTTATATTAACAGTAAGTATGGAGGTGGAAGATAAGGGGTTACAAGAATAAAAATTAGTATATAGCATATACTGGACTTTTTCAGTAAATACTCTTGTTAGTAAAAATAAAAACATTTGAGCACCTACTCATTTTTTATTACAGTACATATTCATAACATGAAAGCATAGTAGATTATACTCAAGTGTCCATCTTGTACAGAATATATACTCATGTTTGGTATAAATAAAAGCGAGAATATCCTCATTTTTATAAGTTCGTTCTCATGTTATTCTGAGTATGAATTGTAGCAAGCTCAGTTCTGAGTATTTGTTGATTTGTGTTCAGTTTAAAGTTAAATCTAAAAAAATGGCAGAATTTGCGAACGATGTAGTGGTTTATGGAAAAATATAGAAAAATATGTGAAAATGTGGGTTCAAAAAAATCAGAAGCCTTTAACGCTTCGCGGAAGTGAATGTAAATTGGTTAAACACATATTTGTTCTTCACAAAACCACGACCTATAAAAATATGAATGGCTATCAAATTATAAGGTAGATTGCATTGTTAACTACAATTAACAATTACAGTATATTTTTTAAAATACGAATTACAAAATTCAATTAGGAATATTAAATCCAGACGTTTATGATGGGCAGGGCATGTAGCACGTATGGGCGAATCCAGGAATGCATATAGAGTGTTAGTTGGGAGACCGGAGGGAAAAATACCTTTGGGGAGGCCGAGACGTAGATGGGAGGATAATATTAAAATGGATTTGAGGGAGGTGAGATATGATGATAGGGACTGGATTAATCTTGCACAGGATAGGGACCGATGGCGGGCTTATGTGAGGGCGGCAGTGAACCTCCGGGTTCCTTAAAAGCCATTTGTAAGTAAGTAAGTAAGTATTACAAAATTCAATTATTTGTAACTTTAAAATTGTATTATAACTGATCCATAATAAAAAATTATATTAAAACTATTGGTGTAATATGGATAATAATGATCAACAATTCACATGTACAAATATGTCACAACTTCACGATACCAACAATCGCCTTTATAATTTTACGATGAAAGAGTAGTGGAACGGAGAAAAATTCTCTCCGGCACCGGGATTTGAACCCGGGTTTTCAGCTCTACGTGCTGATGCTTCATCCACAAAGCAACACCGGATTCCCATCCCGGTGTCGGATCGAATCGTCTCAGTTTAAGTTCCCTCTATTGTCCTGCCCTCTGCACTACGTCATAGATGTCTATGAACGTAGGACAATGTCCACATAGGCCACTAGAGGGAACCCAAGAGGTGGAACTTAAACTGAGACGGTTCGATCCGACACCGGGATGGGAATCCGGTGTGGCTTAGTGGATATAGCATCAGCACGTAGAGCTGAAAACCTGGGTTCAAATCCCGGTGCTGGAGAGAACTTTTTCTCCGTTCCACTACTCTTTCATCGTAGGATGACGCAGAATATCTGCGTGGAAACTTCATATTATGTACTTCGGTACATTAGATTAATATATAAATATATAAAAATAATATATATGATATATAAAATAATATATTTATAATTTTACATATTTAGCTCGTTCACACAGACGTTGTCACGTAGCATTTTCATTTTTTTTTTTGCGTCCATATTTTCAAATCTTACTGTTACAATTCTTTGCTACACGTGTTTATTATTGTACGAGAAAGAAATCTGAGTGAGGAAGTCAGTTATTGTGGGGTGACAGAAGGTATATAGCATCACTTAATAGCTAGAATGCCTAGGTTCAGTAAACCATTGTAAAGTAAACTTCATGTTTACATTAGTGAATTTGGTGTCCATGTGCTTTCAACCGATGAAACAGTTTTTTTATGTAAGTTTTGTGAAAAAACAGTTAATCACGAAAAAAAAAAGTATTTTATAAGTTAGCAGGTGTCAACTACGAAATAAAAATGTGAGTTACGTTGATATAATTCACATTTATTGCTAAAATATATTAATAATAATAATAATAATAATAATAATAATTTATTTTTTTTATTTATTTATATTTATTTAATGTGCTGTACTACAGCCAGTGGTCAAATTACAGTTCAGCACAAATATAACAAAAACATAAAACAAAAATAATTATTACACATAAATACAATTACGATTAATTACAATAATGAAGATGAATGGATAACTAAGAATACTATGAGACAATGATAATTGAGTATAATGCCTAAAAGAATACATAAATGATAAATAGTTGCCAAGAGCAAACTAAGTCTATACATTGAAGGGATCGAATTCGCAGCTATGCATGTTGGAATTTTTAATGCATCTGGAGACTGGTGAAAGAATTTCAATTTCTAATATAGAAAAGTTTGTGGGCTCTCATATCTTTTGTTGGAATACGTAAGGTAATATTGTTTAAGAAAGAGTCACAGGATATATCACCTTTGAGGACTTCACAAAAGAACAGATAATCTAGCTCATGGCGTCTAGCATATAGATTTTGACAATTAAAATATTCACATTTTCTCTCATAACTGTACCCGGAATTAATGGGCAGAAATCTGAATGAACATAAGGATATAAATTTTCTTTGTATATTTTCTAATTTAGCCGAGTCCGTAGTTGTAATCGAGTTCCAAACTACAGATGCATATTCGAGTTTCGATCGCACCAATGTATAGTATAGCATTAAAAGAGAATCGGGCGTGGAAAAAGAATAAGTTATTGACCGTATTATTCCTAGCATTCTGATTGCGTGATTGTAAATTTAATCAACGTGACTATGAAAATACAATTTACTGTCAAAGAATATTCCCAAATCTTTTACGCAATAATAATAATAATAATAATAATAATAATAATAATAATAATAATAATAATAATAATAATAGTAATGCTCTTTATTTATTTAACCTGGCTTTTTAAAATTTATAATACCTTTCTCAAAATGTATTGTGCCTTTTTTTTACGTTTTATTCCCTTTTTGTCTGCCTATTTTAACTAAACATCCTAAACATCCGGGTTCTATAATAAAAATTCGGGTCTGGTAGAGGAATGGTCGATTTTATATAGGCTAGCTGAATATTAACTCAAGAATTTTTTATTCAAAATGAAATACGTGTGATCATAAAATACAAAGTCTGCCATATATTTCTTGAAAAGGACGTCCTTTATGACTGCGACTGCCAGTGAGATGGAAATGTGCTTCTTCAGACATCCACAAAATCTCAATAAAGTCATCTTCATCCAAGCGATTTAAATCTTCTCACAAAGCACCATTCGATTGTGAATATTGCGATGTTTTAATCGATGTACTAACTATACATATTATAATTGTAACTGTATTCTTAATATTGTAGTTGTAATGTCCTTGTAGAGGGGGAAGAGGAGGACTGATGGCCTTATCTGTATCAGGTTAAATAAATAAATCTATACTAATAATAAATCTGTAGGCAAAATTTTTCTGGTAATTTTCGATTTTCCAAAAATAATTGGTGTTAACATGTATAATTAACCATCTTGAAACCGAAAATCGCTTTTTTGAAATTTTTGCTTGTATGTCTGTCTGTCTGTCTGTCTGTCTGTCTGTCTGTCTGGATGTTTGTTACCTTTTCACGCGATAATGGCTGAACCGATTTATATGAAAATTAGAATATAAATTAAGTTCGTTTTAACTTAGATTTTAGGCCATATGGCATTCAAAATACTTTATTTAAAAGGGGGTTATAAGGGGGCCTGAATTAAATAAATCGAAATATCTCGCTTATTATTGATTTTCATGAAAATATTACAAAACAAAAGTTTCTTTAAAAATAATTTCCGATAAGTTTTATTCCATACAAAAGTTTGATAGGACTGATATTTAATGAGATAAATGAGTTTTAAAATTACAATAATAACGCCATCTAAGGCGCTGTAGTGAAATAAAAACAAAAATGACTTCATCTATAAGGGGCCTTGGACAACAACAGTCGAAAGCTATTGAACATAGGCTAAGAGAATGTTTGTGTTTGTATGAAGTAATATCGGAAGCTAATTAATTGTTTAATTATTATTTCACCATTGCAAAGTGTACTTTCTCTAGATGAACATAATTCTACAATGTTATTACATGAACATAATTCTACAATGTTATTACAGTAACTTCTGAAACATATAGCAAGTAATATAAAGTAAACACATTAAAACTAAATGATATGTCAATCTTCATTATACTATGGTTGCATGTAATAACAATTAAGAAACCGATTTATCCTTCTATCAAACACGAGTGTTGCCTGGATCAAACGTCGTATTTTAGGTAATTACTTTATATTTATTTCTAACAGGTGCAGCGGAGCGCACGGCTACGGCTAGTATTATATATAACAGAATTTTATATGAATGAATCTGTAAGTCGCATGAACAGATAAGACGAGATCATGGCGCCATCATACCACCTACTTTGTTTAATAATTTATCACTTCATCATAGTCTAGTGCATAGTCACGAAGCTCGAGTTGTTGAGGGTACTAGGAACAACAGACTGTGCCAGTACTATTTCGCATTACCTGTGATGAGGCGATAGTAGCGATCCTAGTGGTTAGCAACTGTCTATGGATGCATATTCCCTACGTATTGAGCTTCGTGACTGTATATACTAGACTGTGACTTCATCTTATGTAAAGCTGAATCCAAGGTGTCAATTTTCATTATCATCATACTTGCATGTATTGGGCCTGGTGGCCCGTTACGGTCTCTTGCCAACGCTTGAACGGTCTGCCCAAGGATCTCTTGCCCACAGGATGGTAATTTAAAATTTGGCGTGGAATTCTAGAACGAGGCATTGTGATTACATGTGATCTCCAGTTTTTCCTGTATTTCTGTAGGTATTCCGTAATCGGTTCAATCTGCAATTCTTTCATAATGTCAAAATTTCTAATGCGATCCATTCTCGTGTATCCCGCTGTACGACGAATAAATCCCATTTCTGCCGCCGTTAATCTTTATGAATCAACATTACGAATCGTCCAAGCTTCACTACCAAAACAGAGTATAGGTCTGGCCAATGTTTTATAAATTCTGGTGCGCGTGTGTTTTTGTACTAAGGTGGTTTGAATATCTGATTAATTATTCCCATTGCTCTGTTGAATTTAATAATTTTCTCATTCAAATCTTTTTCTTCTTCATATGAAATTTGGTAACCGAGATAACTAAAATTTTTAACAGATGTCAATTTTTAATTTATTAATTATCATTTCGAACTATTCTTCAATTGCACACTCATTCATTTGTTCATAATTACATAATTCTTGATAAAATTTAATCAAACGTGCTGAATATGAGCAAAATATTCGTTCATTACTTACTTACTTACTTACAAATGGCTTTTAAGGAACCCGAAGGTTCATTGCCGCCCTCACATAAGCCCGCCATCGGTCCCTATCCTGTGCAAGATTAATCCAGTCTCTATCATCATATCCCACCTCCCTCAAATCCATTTTAATATTATCCTCCCATCTACGTCTCGGCCTCCCTAAAGGTGTTTTTCCCTCCGGCCTCCAAACTAACACTCTATATGCATTTCTGGATTCGCCCATACGTGCTACATGCCCTGCCCATCTCAAACGTCTGGATTTAATGTTCCTAATTATGTCAGGTGAAGAATACAATGCGTGCAGTTCTGCGTTGTGTAACTTTCTTCATTCTCCTGTAACTTCATCCCTCTTAGCCCCAAATATTTTTCTAAGCACCTTATTCTCAAACACCCTTAACCTATGTTCCTTTCTCAAAGTAAGAGTACAAGTTTCACAACCATACAGAACAACCAGTAATATAACTGTTTTATAAATTCTATCTTTCAGATTTTTTGACAGCAGACTGGATGATAAAAGCTTCCCAACCGAATAATAAGAGGCATTTCCCATATTTATTCTGTGTTTAATTTCCTCCCGAGTATCATTTATATTTGTTACTGTTGCTCGCAGATATTTGAAATTCTCCACCTCTTCAAAAGATAAATTTCCAATTTTTATATTTCCATTTCGTACAATATTCTCATCACGAGACATAATTATATACTTAGCCTTTTCGGGATTTACTTTCAAACCTTCTCTTTACTTGCTTCAAGTAAAATTTCCGTGTTTTCCCTAATCGTTTGTGGATTTTCTCCTAATATATTCACATCATCCGCATAGACAAGCAGCTGATGTAACCCGTTCAATTCCAAACCCTCTGTTATCCTGGACTTTCCTAATGGCATACTCTAGACCAAAGTTAAAAAGTAAAGGTGATAGTGCATCTCCCTGCTTTAGCCCGTTCAATATAACTGGGATAAGTCGCTATACACAGATAAATAAGTCATAACGTTCTATTGGATCTTACAAGACAGAATAAGTGTATGAAATTTCCCAATAAGCTCTCTTACTGAAGCATTGGGAATTAGTTTATGTTGTGACTGCAAAACACGCTTAATACCTTCAATAAGAGATATCTCAATACTTTGGAAAACAGTAACTTTATACCACAACTGAAAGCAAGAAAACAGTAGATATCGTTTTAGAGTAAAAGTCTGAAAGTTTGCTTTTAAAGTCCCTTCGCGGAGTCGAGGGAAATTGTAATTGGAAATGATCTCGAGGGAATAAAAAGTGAAACTGAGTGTTTAAGAAGAGAATTCAGATTTCATTACTGAGAGATCGTTCATCATGCTGATGTTGCTGAACAAGAAGTCAGTTCTGCAAAGTTCGGTAGGAATTGTCAGCTTTAAGTGCGCATAAAGACACGCCAACACTGAATCCATTGCATTTCATGACTATGATTTTATGGGTTTTTTACAGTACTCCTCTCTCTTTTTTCCCTTTCTCTCCCTTCTTAATCTAAGACCCTATTCAACATAAAGTTCACTCAATTTAAGGGAGCACCGTGAGAAAATTAGTGGATTTGCGTAAAAAATTACACTTTCACATTTCTGGTTTTTAAATCCTTCTAGCTCTGATGTACGCAGGAAAATGGCGAAATGCATCAACCTCGGTTATAATGCAGTAATCATAGGTTACGAAACGACGGTAAAACAGTAACCGTGGTTAAAATGTAATTTATGTTCACCATTCATAATCACCGGTTACTTAAATATATGGTTAGCTGACACATTTAACCACGGTAAAGTTTATGATAGTACATTTTTTGTACACAATTAGTAAATTTTTTATTGGGTTATTTTACGACGCTGTATCAACATCTCAGGTTATTTAGATATGAATGATATGAAGGTGATAATGCCGGTGAAATGAGTCCGGAGTCCAACACCGAAATTTACCCAGCATTTGCTCGTATTGGGTTGAGGAAAACCCCGGAAAAAACCTCAACCAGGTAACTTGCCCCGACCGGGATTCGAACCCGGGCCACCTGGTTTCGCGGCCAGACGCGCTGACCGTTACTCCACAGGTGTGGACCAATTAGTAAAGAACAGCATCCATTCCTCTGCAAAGATAACAGTCAACGTCTGAAAATAACTGCTCTTAATCCGTTCTACATCGAAACGAACGTGTCCTTTAATTTCGCGTTGCATTTGTTTCCCTTTGGGCGCTGTTATGTTTGCTGGTTTCATTTCCTTGTTTTTCAGTGTTGTGAGGTTAAAATCGTACAAAATTAAAAATTAATAATCCAAAAATGATTATTGTGAGTTTGAAGTATTCACAGATTTAATTACTAGAGTTAAACATATTATATATAAAAACATGAAATATCCATAAAGGAAAAGGATGAAGAAGATCATTACGAGGGTTGGCCACTAAAGGGAAACTAAGAGGTGAAACAAACTGAGAGGACTCAATCCGGCATCGAAACTGGAATCCGGTGTGGCTTAGTGAATAAACCTTCAGCACGTAGAGCTGAAAACCCGGTTTCGAGTCCCGGTGTCGGAGATAATTTTTCTCCGTTCCACCCATCCTTCATCATACGATAATTCAGAATTCCAGCACGGAAATATCATACGTACTTCGGTATATCACAATAATATTGCGTAATAACCTAAATTTGTCTTCGAAGCAACTTAATTCTTGTGCGTTTTATTTATTTATTTATTTATTTATTTATTTATGTATTTATTTATTTGCTTATTGCCCTATTTACTTATTTGCTTATTTCCCTATTTATTTATTTGCTTTTTCCCTATTTATTTATTTATTTATTTATTATTTATTTCCTTTATTTATTTGTTTATTTCCCTATTTATTTATTTATTTGCTTATTTCCTATTTATTTATTTATTTGCTTATTTACCTATTCACTTATTTCCCTATTTTTATTTATTTATGTATTTATTTATTTATTTATTTATTTATTTATTTATTTATTTATTTAATTTTATTATTTTCCTATTTACTTATTTTCTTATTTCCCTTTATTTATTTATTTATTTATTTATTTATTTATTTATTTATTTATTTATTTATTTATTTATCTATCTATCTATTTGATTTCCCTAGGCTTACTTATTTGCTAATTTCCTTCTCTTTTGCTAATTTCCCTATTACTTATTTGCTTATTTCCATTTATTTATTTATTTATTTATTTATTTATTTATTTATTTATGTATTTATTTATCTATCTAACTATCTATTTGATTTCCTAAATATTTGCTTATTTCCCTATTTACTTATTTGCTTATTTCCCTTTATTTATTTATTTATTTAATCTGACAGATTTAAGGCCATAAGTCCTTCTCTTCCATCCTACCAGATAGCTCATATAAATACAAAAAGAAAACAAACACTGATGAAAATAATGCAAATTAAATTAAAGCCCTATATAGGGTCTATAGAGTCAAAAGAACACTATAAAGCTCTCAGATAATACAAGAAAAAAAAAAAAAAAAAACAGAAGATAATGATAGTGATAATAATAATAATAATAATAATAATATATGCATTACATATTAATTGTCAATTTTACAACAGCATAGTTACAATATTTATTATATGTCATCGGTTAAGCCGAAGTTGCGCAACCTGACAGGTGTTCAACAAGCAATTTCATGAACTAAAATGTGATTCTTTAATTTCAAATTAAATTTTGATATTGTACGACAGTCTCTGACATGGTCACGTTAGACACATGACCGACATTTTTTATGTGGAGTTAGCATGACCTAAGACAAGTCACGGCACATAGACCGTTGTGCACAAATCGGGATATGAACTAAGAACATCTTCGAGGTTACGTTAAGAGACCTGCACTGGAAATGAAGTATCCACAGTAGGCAAGAATAATAGACTACTACGGGAATGTTTTGAAGAGTGGAATTGGTGTCGACGGTCAGTGCACGTAGCGTCGTGGGCCAACCTGACCCGACCGACGGCCAGACTTGGCGGATCAATAATCATGACTTTGGACTAAGTTATGTGCCTCGACTCCATTGTCAACCGAGCAATTTGAGGTTGTTCTGTTGTTGTTGGCGGTGGTGGCGACGGCGGCGTTGTTTTGGACGTGAATTTACTGCCTTTCATATTTTGTTTGTCGTTTAATTTTACGGTCAACGATTTAATCCGAACTCTAAACAAATGGGTGTCGTCGTGTGTTGACTTTGTTATTGATCACTTCTGTAGGGGTTCCAATTATTACGTTGTGTGTGGAAATGGGATTCTGCAGCTCTGTAATAGAATTCAAAACAGCATTTATGGCAAGGGTACGACGCTCACACTTCTCCGAAAATGTTCAAACTGACGGAAACTTTTCTCCACAATAG
This sequence comes from Periplaneta americana, assembly GCA_025594305.2. Lineage (NCBI taxonomy): Eukaryota > Metazoa > Arthropoda > Insecta > Blattodea > Blattidae > Periplaneta > Periplaneta americana. Next base: position 35,476,809 of record JAJSOF020000009.1, read on the forward strand.
ACTACTACTCATTCCATTCCTGTGCTGTATATCGCCCTAAACATGAAGATACATGTTTGCTGCTGTAGCCAGGAACGCCTTACTTGATACCCTAAGGGTGAAACCTAACCATTCTTTCCATATCACTACATATGCTAGTGGATTATAGTGATTTTCTAGCTCTCAGGTTGAATTTTCTTTTACCAACTTATTTAATTACTTACTTACTTACTCACTTACTTACATACTCACTTATGGCTTTTAAGGAACCCGGAGGTTCATTGCAGCCCCAGATAAGCCCGCCATCGGTCCCTATCCTGAGCAAGATTAATCCAGTCTCCATCATCAAAACCCATCTCCCTCAAATCCATTTTAATATTATCTTCCCATCTACGTCTCAGTCTTCCCAAAAGTGCTTTTCCCTCCGGCCTCCCAACTAACACTCTATATGCATTTCTGGATTCGCCCATACGTGCTACCAGTTCTGCCCACCTCAAACGTCTGGATTTAATGTTCCTAATTATGTCAGGTGAAGAATACAATGCGTGCAGTTCTGTGTTGTGTAACTTTCTTCATTCTCCTGTAACTTCATCCCTCTTAGCCCCAAATATTTTCCTAAGCACTTTATTCTCAAACACCCTTAACCTGTGTTCCTTTCTCAAAGTGAGAGTCCAAGTTTCACAACCATAAAGAACAACCGGTAATATAACTGTTTTATAAATTCTAAGTTTCATATTTTTTTACAGCAGACTGGATGACAAAAGCTTCTCAACCGAATAATAACAGGTATTTCCCATTTTTATTCTGCGTTTAATTTCCTCCCGAGTATCATTTATATCGTTACTCTTGCTGCCAGGTATTTGAATTTTTCCACCTCTTCAAAGGATAAATCTCCAATTTTATATTTCCACTTCGTACAATATTCTCGTCACGAGACATAGTCTCATCATACACTTTGTCTTTTCGGGACTTAATTCCAAACCTTCGAGTAAAAATCCCGTATTTTCCCTAATCGTATGTGGTTTTTCTCCTAACATATTCACGTCATCCGCATAGACAAGCAGCTGATGTAACCCGTTCAATTCCAAACCCTCTCTCTTATCCTGGACTCTCCTAATGGCATACTCTAGAGCAAAGTTAAAAAGTACTTCGTTTCGAATTTCGGGTACTGACAAATACTACAACTGGCAGTCGTTTTCTGTAATGTTGGCAGCAACAATTTCGGTTTGCAGTAAAAGAAACTGATGAAAATGCAAACAAGTAAATATATTTTTAGCTTAGGTCTCAAGAATCGTAAATCTTTAGTTAAAGCAATGAATTTGATGTTGCAGACAAAATAGATTTTAATATTAGATCATACTAATCCTAATTACCAACATAATATGCGAAAAGTCCAGGAGGAAAATATACTATATCATAAATTTTTTAACCATTTAGGAAACACCTCGCAACATAAAGATGAGATGTGGCAAATAAGCAAGACATTGTTACTGTTAATACATTATTATTATCATTATTATTATTATTATTATTATTATTATTATTATTATTATTATTACTCGGGAGGAAATTAAACACAGAATAAATATGGGAAATGCGTGTTATTATTCGGTTGAGAAGCTCTTATCATCCAGTCTGCTGTCCAAAAATCTGAAAGTTAGAATTTATAAAACAGTTATATTACCGGTTCTTCTGTATGGTTGTGAAACTTGGACTCTCACTCTGAGAGAGGAACATAGGTTAAGGGTGTTTGAGAATAAGGTGCTTAGGAAAATATTTGGGGCTAAGCGGGATGAAATTACAGGAGAATGGAGAAAGTTACACAACGCAGGACTGCACGCATTGTATTCTTCACCTGACATAATTAGGAACATTAAATCCAGACGTTTGAGATGGGCAGGGCATGTAGCACGTATGGGCGAATCCAGAAATGCATATAGAGTGTTAGTTGGGATACCGGAGGGAAAAAGACCTTTAGGGAGGCCGAGACGTAGATGGGAGGATAATATTAAAATGGATTTGAGGGAGGTGGGATATGATGATAGAGACTGGATTAATCTTGGACAGGATAGGGACCGATGGCGGGCTTATGTGAGGGCGGCAATGAACCTTCGGGTTCCTTAAAAGCAATTTGTAAGTAAGTAAGTATGTATTATTATTATTATTGCTGCTGCTGTTGCTGCTATTATTATTATTATTATTATCATTATTATTATTATTATTATTATTATTTCAGTACGTAGTATTTAGCTATAATAAAATTACAAAACACTTCCACATATGCAGAACACATCACAAATGCTAACCACACCTACAGAGACATCAACACAGACATGGAAATTCTACACATCCAAACAAAAAGCCAGAAACTAAACACACTAGAACAATATGAAATATTCAGACACACAAAATATAGTAAGTAAGATAGAATAGATTAAAACATGGATAGAGTAGTTCGATAGAAAAGGAAGAGTAAATAATACAAAACAAGAGAGTGTGGGTAAGGCAATACATAATACATAATATTTATTGTATTTTTCTGATGCATGTAACCCATAAGATAAAACATTTTATTAAATATATATAGATCATTTTCTTAATTAATAACAGTAGATATCTCCAATAAATGATTTCTTAGCAACGCCACAGATACACTTTATTGTACTTGTCACTATCTCTTGTCACTAGAGAGTTCTTGAAATTTATATTTTCCCCGCCAATCATAAAATATTTTGATATGATACCTCTTGCACAAAAGGGGAGATCTATAACTGAAACTTGATTAATATATTTCAGTATTATTTGTATTTATCCTGGTAATAATGAACAGTTTGACTCGTAGACATTTTGTTTTTCAGCATTAACTTCCCGTGAGTGTATGAAAGATTCGAACAGAACGGCAGTTACGTAGACCTTCGGTTCCCCCTACTATCAATAATGCATAACACAATGTCAATACGGCGGTTGCTGTCGTCTGCGATACAACGGACTTTCCTGTTGATTTTCGAGTTCGTCATTTTTTTTCTGGTTATTATATGCTTATTTAAGTTGTGTTAACTCTCGCTAAGTGGTTTTATATTTTATTTTATCCGTCTTAGTATTTATTTTATTATTGTAAATATTTTGTTTTATTACTACTATTATTATTATTGTTATTATTATTATTATTAATGAATTAATTTGTATTACTATCTTTGTATCATCTCGGATATTATATATTATATTATTATTATTATTATTATTATTATTATTATTATTATTATTATTATTATTGTTACTATTATTTCTAACATCAACATTATTATTGATCTCTGTAAAATTTATGTAGACTACTGGACTGTACCCGAGCACAAGCATATGCTCATTTCGGGAATATATTCATATGTATCATTTCAAATGTAAATTGTGAATAAATTTGAATTTGAATTTGAATAATGTATGTATGTATTTATTTACACTGCAGGTGGGCATGCACCCGGTGGCAGTGGTATACACAATATAAACAATACACAATACAATTATACAATACACAATAGGCCTACAATTTTATACACAATACGAAAAGAATACACAATATAATTTAACACAATAATAATAAAACATAAATAAAATACCTAATTTTACATTACAACCTACATTATTATGTATAAGCCCTACATAAGTTTCAATAGTCTTTCACTTTACTCTCATCTCACTCACTGTAGTGGCACTATGACGCATTTCACTGACACTTTAGCACACATTCCATTGACGCTATAAATTATCACTGATCGGAACTATTCACTGCACTGTAAAACCATAACTTCACTGACTCATCTCGCTTCACTGATACAACAGTTCAAATAAATGAAATAATTACACCCTTATGCATACTGTACTTATAAACAGAACTACATTTAAACTAAACATTTCTAGTCTAAGGCCCTCTTACACGCTATTTTTTAAATAATTTACAATTCAAACCAAGGAAGTAACTCGTCAGGCTAAATAAAAACATGTCACCTTAAAAAATTAAATGTTAAATGTCGCCTTAATTTTAATTTGCACTTTATACACAACTTTTTTAATTATTCTTGAATCTCCTTAAGGAAGGACAGCCCTGAAAGACCGCTGCAGGTAGGTCATTAATGCAGTAGGTACGACTGGACATAACAAGGTCAACCAGGAAGGAAAGATAGGTGGGACTTAACAGAATTCAAAACGGTGGGAAAGAGTAGCAAAGAAGAGGGCAAGATAAATTATGACCGTTTCCACACTTCACTAATTCAAAGGAGGTACAGTATTACCAATCTAACGGAGCAGTTAATGTTGGCACTACGTGCGTAAGACACAGACACAGCATGACAAAAACACAGAGACTTACTTGAGCGAAGCTAGGTTAGTATTTTCCAGCCATGTTCCACACTTCCCCTTAAAAACGGCTTCTATGAAATATACTTTCATATTTATTTCGTGTGCTGTTTCCAACTTCCGACACACAGGAATTTACATTTCATGGTATGCCATCTCATAGAACCAACATATGAACACAGAATAAAAAGCTCTCCGTGCAAGAGCGTTGTAAGTTTTCACATATCCATTGTGTATGTTTTCTCTTCTCATTTCCATTCTGGTTTCCTTCCTCTTTTGTAACTCTTTCATGTGGATAATTTAAAACGTAAACAAGGAAATGAAGTTTTAAATAAAATAATAAAATTCAGTGGCTGTATTAGTGTTCTAAAACTGAAATGACATCAAATTTACTGTATAAACTCTGCCAAGCAACAGAAATGAACACAAAATACGAGATTTAATAAAATTTAGTTAGATGAGAATAATTTATGAACACAACTTTCAGTTCTTATTAATAATAAACATAATACTTATACAAAGATTAAAACATGGTTGATAAATTGTGCATTATTCATTTCACTCGTTTTTTTTAAATATCTTCTAAATACAGTAATTTCTAGTAGCCTGTTTTCTGATATTCATAAAACATTTTTAAGAGATCAAATAGTGAAACAAAAATAATAATATTTGATAGAGTTCGAGGACGGACCTGACAGTCCTTCGAAAGAACTAGGCAGCGACTGGACGAAACTTCACTATTTCAACCTGCACAACAAATTAGAATGGAAATTTCAACTGACAAATCTAAAGTGATGGCTTTTTTTAGGAAAGGAACCAGTCCGTAGCAAAATTTTCATCAATAATAAGATCATCGAACAAGTCAAAAATTTTAGTTATCTCGGTTACCAAATTTCATATGAAGAAGAAAAGGATTTGAATGAGAAAATTATTAAATTCAACAGAGCAATGGGGATAATTAATCAGATATTCAAACCAACTTTAGTACAAAAACACACGCACCAGAATTTATAAAACATTGGCCAGACCTATACTCTGTTTTGGTAGTGAAGCTTGGACGATTCGTAATATTGATTCACAAAGATTAACGGCGGCAGAAATTAGATTTATGCGTCGTACAGCGGGATACACGAGAATGGATCACATTAAACATTTTGGCATTATGAAAGAACTGCAGATTGAACCGATTACGGAATACCTACAGAAATACAGACAAAACTGGAGATCACATGTAATCAGAATGCCTCGTTCTAGAATTCCACGCCAAATTTTAAATTACCATCCTGTGGGCAAGAGATCCTTGGGCAGACCGTTCAAGCGTTGGCAAGAGACCGTAACGGCCACTATGCCCAATACATGCAAGGATGATGATGATGACAACAAATTAAATTAAAACAACACATTGCTTTTCGTATGTAATATTAATTATTTAATTGGTATAAACTATTTCTAACAAGCATATTCTAAACTCTTACCATGTTCGCCAAAATCCTTCTTATATTCAAGATCGAAGTTCCGTCCGATATTACTGTTTTATATAAATCTCAACTGAACAGTTGAGGCATTGAACTTTACCTTTATTCATAATAACAAAATATGGCTTGCTCCCACGTTTCTTCGAAATTAAAACAAAACCTACAATTTATTCGCCATCGTACTATCAGGGACTGGAATGCTTTACCTGCAGACTTACTAAAGGCTTTACCAATAACCAAAAATGTATTTAAAAATAGGCTTAAGGACTTTACTAATAGACGGTAGTATACTATACACACTATTTAAAGGCTGTAATTGATATTTTGTTATTGAAGTGTTGTATCAATGAAGAAGTGTGTTGTGCCAGTGAAGTGTGAAGTGTCTTGTGTCATTGAAGTGTTTGTATAAGTGAAGTATGTTTCTTCCAGTGAAGCTTTATAGTTTATAGTGGCAGTGCAAAATATTTGAACAGTGAAATGTTTTTGAAGTGTTAGTGAAATCAGGATAGAATCAGAGAAATGTGTCGTAGTTCCAGTGCAGTGAGTGAGTTGTCAGCAATATGAGTGTAGTGCTGAAAGGTGCTTGTGCAGGTGTGAACATATCGTCCCTCCTCTGGCAAACTAGCGAAAGTGAAAAATAAGCGACCTTAAGTGCAGGGTCGCTAATTTGTCACTTTCGCTAGTTTGTCAGAGGGTCGATATCATATTCGTGGGTTTTAGTTCGAACTTGGGTTAAGATACAAATTAGATGTACTTTAAATGTTATTTTAAGTGATCGTGTTTCATTTAATTTAGGATGCTCCCTGTTGTTGTTATTATTATTAGTAGTATTATTATTAATTATTATTAATTGTATTTTTATTAATTGTGTTTATTATTAATAATTGTCATTATTGAGTGTAATTAGTTACCACTGCCACCGGGTATATACCCATTTGCATTCCTGATTAGAATGCTATGGAGCCGAGTTCAACCTCTGCTTACTGTATGTACACGCAGACAGGTAGAATATTTGTGGAGTGAGAAATGAAGGGGTAGTGTATGTAGTGCCAGTGCGGGAACACAGTGTCCATGCCTGCACTAGAGTGCTGTCTCTTACACACGTATTTTAAGGACTGAATCAATTAAGCTGAAACACTGTTAATGAGTGTTTTGACGTGAAAACGTCTACTGGTCTGGTCAGCATAATAATGTGACGTAATGTCATCAATATTTCTGATTCAAATGCTACATTAACAAAACAAGCAGCTTATATGCGAAAATACAGGAAGCGTATAGGAGAAGAGGACATTAAAGTTGTTAAATCATGTTAAGGACGTGCTAAAGAACACCGAAAGCGAAAGAAGTTGAAAAACTTATAATGTTACAAACAAAATTGTATACCTCGGAAGTTTGAGTTATATATGGGTATAATAAATAGAATTGCAATTGATATTGCTAGAGCAATTACTCCTCCTAGTTTATTTGGAATTGATCGTAGGATTGCATATGCAAATAGAAAATAACATTCTGGCTGAATATGAACTGGAGTAACTAAAGGATTTGCTGGAATAAAATTATCTGGGTCTCCTAGAATATATGGTTCTTTTAGTGATAATATTGTTAATAATATAATTAGGATTAAAAATCCTACAATGTCTTTAATTGTGAAGTAAGGATGAAATGGAATTTTATCAATATTTCTATTTAAACCTGTAGGATTATTTGATCCCGTTTGATGTAGAAATAATAAATGTACTATTACAGCTGCTATGACAATAAATGGAAGAAGAAAATTAAATGTGAAGAATCGATTTAGTGTTGCATTATCTACGGCAAATCCACCTCATACTCGATGTACTAGATCAATACCTAAATATGGAATCGCTGATAGAAGATTTGTAATTACAGTTGCTTCCCAAAATGATATTTGTCCTCAAGGTAGAACATAACCTATAAAAGCTGTTGCTATTGTTAAAAATAAAATAATTACACCTACTGATCTTTATTATTAAAACTGGTGTTTTTTACATTCCTTAAATCTCATCTTAAATTTAGCAGGGATATTCATAGAAATGCTCCTACAAAACTGTAGTTCTACTAGAAATGTTTCCAAATACCACTATAATTTTTAATTTTTGTTCGAGTTGAACACTGGAGTGGAAGTGATTGAACCCAATGAAAATTTTGAGTCAGCGATGAAGCATATTTTGAGGAAGTACAAAATATTGTTTATAATGAAGTTCTAAATCAGCGGACAGTTAAATTGAATCGGTGAACAGATGAAGTACCTTTAGAGATAAAGATTTAAATCAAGGGACAGCAGAAGTGCATTAAGAGATGAAGTTTGAAATCAGCGGATAGTTGAAGTACCCTTACAATGAAATTTTAAATCAGCGGACAGCTAAAATGCTATTTGAGATGAAGTTTTAAATCAGCGGACAGTTGAAGTGCCTTTAGAGATGAAGTTTGTTAAATCAGGGGGCAGCAGAAGTGCCTTTAGGGGTGAAGTTTGAAATCAGAGGATAGTTCAAGTACCCTAGAGACCCGGTCTAGGGCATAAAGATGGAATATTAATAATACTAATATTTTATATTTGTGACACACTGATTTTGTAAATCATAATCTTAAAACATATCATAATTTAAAAACGAAATCAATTAAACACATGGGAATAAACGTTGATTATTTCTCTTTACGAATATATATCATTAATATTTCTAACATTGAGGAAAAGCAATGTATATTCAAGAAAAAATTACCTCCTAAATTTTCACTTTCTTCGAAAACGCAAAAATGATAAACGTTTCAACAGTTCAGCTTCTAACTACAAACTAACACATTCCCTCGAAAGAGAGTATCAGTGGTTAGTAATTTGGAAAGCTTTCGTTAGAACGCAACACGTCTCGGATCGTATATCATATTTGTACCCCTATTTCATATTTGTAACACTTTCTCTATACTTGTCAGCAGTACAATTAATCGATTTCAGAAACAGTGCTCTGACGTGAGAAGAATTCTCCAGAGTTAACTTTATCCAGCACAAAATTTATATGATTTGCGCAGAATCAACTCTAGTCTCTTTCAGTAACAAACGATCACCTGACTGACTGAGCTATGTCTGGGTATCTGAACCATTGCCCTCAAGGAATGATTCAACCAAAATGTACCAAAAAAACCTGTCTGGTTGGAAATATGTCATGTGGTAACTTTCATATTATCGCTCCAAAATTATTTAAAACTTGGTATAATCGACTCTGTTGACATGCGTGGTTTAAGCTGTTAAGCCGGCTGCCTGGAATAAGGGGCGTGAACTGGTCAGCACGTGATTTACGGTTACAATATTTATAGCGGTGTAATCATGTTTGGTCACTTTAATCTGTTACCAAATTTGATTAAAATCGACCCTGCGGCTGTCTCACTCTCTTCTCGGAATTTATTACAGTATGGAGAGCACAGGAGAGGCGGGGGGTCATCAAAAACAGGCATCGAGAGCGCGCAACAGTCGCAGAATTACGTGCGAACTACGAAGTTGCAGACGGCAGAAGTTACTCCGCAACTTTAAGTCTTTGAACCGCAGACCACAAGCACGGTTCATTAGTTCAATCTCAACCTCATTTGGGATACAAACATCTCCTTGAACTTGCAAAGATAGGAATTAATACGTCATTAAGGAATTCAGACTTCTCAAGTGTAGTACTGCGGATAAAAGTTTGTTAATCACATCAATATATTTGTTTAATATCAACCTTATTAAAAGAAAACAAAGATAAAAGGGTGCGGGTTTCAGGTCGAACTTAGGGTTAAGATACGAATTACTTACTTACCTACTTACTTTTAAGGAACCCGGAGGTTCATTGCGGCCTTCACATAAGCCCGCCATCGGTCCCTATCCTGAGCAAGACTAATCCAGTCTCTATCATCATATCCCATCTCCCTCAAATCCATTTTAATATTATTTTCCCATCTACGTCTCACCTCCCCAAAGACTTTTTCCCTCCGGCCTCCCAACTAACACTCTATATGCATTTCTGGATTCTCCCATACGTGTTATATCCACTGTCCATCTCAAATGTCTGGATTTAATGTTCCTAATTATGTTAGGTGAAGAATACAATGCGTGCAGTTCTGCGTTGTGTAACTTTCTCCATTCTTCTGTAACTTCATCCGTCTTAGCCCCAAATATTTTCCTAAGCACCTTATTCTCAAACACCCTTAACCTATGTTCCTCTCTCAAAGTGAGAGTCCAAGTCTCACAACCATAAAGAACAACCGGTAATATAACTGTTTTATGAATTCTAACTTTCAGATTTTTTGACAGCAGACTGGATGATAAAAGCTTCTCAACCGAATAATAACAGGCATTTCCCATATTTATCCTGTGTTTAATTTCCTCCCGAGTATCATTTATATTTGAAGATACGAATTAGATTTACTTTAAATGTTATTTTAAGTGATCGTGCTTCATTTAATTTAAGATGCTCCTTGCTTTTATTATTATTATTATTATTATTATTATTATTATTATTATTATTATTATTATTATTTTTGACACTGTTTGAAGACACTAACAAAAAGAGGTGGTGGTGTCCTAACAGCGATTAGCAACCAGTTACCTTTACGAGAAGGCATTTGGACTTAGAAATTATTAGTGAATGCGTATGGGTTGAAATTAGAATTGCGATGGTTTTAATCTGTTAATTGGTAACCATTATTTCTCCCCTGATACAGATCACAGTCACTTAAAATCTTATCTCAATTTTCTTGAAAAAAATCTTGACACTCAAAATTTTAGAATAGTAATCCTTGGTGATTTCAATACTCCGGGTATGAACTGGTCAACTGGTTTTAATCTTAATGATACTCATTATTACTCTAAAATTAAGGCTAAGGATTTATATTCCTCGTCCTGCCTTCTTGGATTAAATCAAATTAACTCTACAGTTACGAGTAAAAATCTTCTTGATTTGGTTTTTACTAATGTCAATAACAGTACAGTTAAACTTGCCGATCACTCTCTAGTTTTAGAGGATATTTATCATCCATCTATCTCTATTTATATTGAAGTAAATTTATCGTTACCAGAACACTGTCATATCAGTTCATACTTAAATTATTCTCAAGGTGATTATCTGAATCTTTATTCTATTCTATACAATTATGATTGGACTAGCATATATCAGACTACTGATGTAAACACTGCTCCAAATTCCTTGTCTCAAATTATAAACAATACTATATCTCTTTGTGTCCCTGTCACCTTTGTTAAAAAATCGCACTATCCTAAATGGTTTTCAAACGAATTACGTCAGCTTATTAAGAAAAAAAATAAAGCTCATAAAAATTACAAAATATATAAAACTGATCATCATTATCAAATTTTTTATAATTTTAGAAAACAAGTCAAAGCCATGATTAAATCCAATAAATTCAAATGGTTACAATCAATTGATGATAACCTAAAGCATGAACGAAATAAATTTTGGATATATGTAGAAACGTTTCGAAAAACTAATAGCTATCCCACAGAATTAATAATAAATGGCGTTCACATCACAGATGAAAAAGAAATTGCAAATGCATTTGCTAGCCAATTTAAATCTGTTCAACAAAATTGTAATTTTAATTTCATTACTTATGATTCTAATATTACTGACTGTTTGCCCCTGCCTAAAATTACATCCGATGATGTAACTAAAGCCATTAAAAAGCTAAAGCCTAATAAATCTAAAGGTACAGATAGCATTCCTAATTTTATAATCAAGGGTTGCTCTAATATTTTCATACCCATTTTAACTTTTTTATTCAATCTTAGTTTAAAAACAGGAATTTACCCATCACTTTGGAAGGAAGCATCCATTATTCCAGTTTTTAAAAATGGTAATAAAAACAGTGTTACTAATTATAGACCCATTTCTATCCTAAACAATTTTTCTAAAATTTTTGAAAAAATTATTCACAAACACATTTCATTTTACGTCAAAAATAAGATCAATTCGGCCCAACATGGATTTACTAGAGGGAAATCTACTACTACTAATTTAGTTTCCTATCTCAATCTCATTATGCCTGTTGTCGAAACTCAAGGTCAAATTGACTCAATTTATTTTGATTTTAGCAAAGCATTTTATGTTGCTCCTCACAACATTTTATTAAATAAATTAAGTAATTTTGGTCTCACCACTAGCTACGTTAATTGGTTTGAAAATTATTTAACAGATAGACAGTCTTGTGTTCGACTAGGTAATTCTCTCTCGGTTCCATTTAATAGTTTATGTGGAGTTCCTCAAGGTTCTACATTGGGACCTCCCCTATTTTTATTATTTATAAATGATATAAGTAAGAGAATAAGTTCTAGCTGTCTTTTATTTGCGGATGATCTCAAAATCTTTCGTAAAATTAATAGTTCGGCTGATTGTCAAATTCTTCAAAATGACATTGATTCAATTTTACAATGGTCTGTTGAAAATGGAATGAAAATTAATCAATCCAAAACTTTTGTTATTTCCTTCTCACGGAAAACTACTTCCCAAAAATTTAATTATTCTCTTAGTAATGTCGTAATTACTAAGAAAGATTGTATTAGAGATCTTGGTGTCTTACTTGATTCAAAATTATATTTTCATGATCATGTGCAATATATTTACACCCATTCATTAAGAATGATTGGTCTAATTAGGTCTATAACTTATTCTTTTTCTACTCCTATGTGTTTATTAATTTTATACTATACATTGGTAAGATCCAAGCTTAAGTATGCATCTGTTGTATGGAACTCCATTACTTCCACTGACTCGGCTAAATTGGAGAATATTCAAAGAAAATTTATTTCCCTGTGTTCTTACAGATTTTTACCAAATTCCGATTATAACTATGAGACTAATTGCGAATATTTCAATTGCGGTAGTTTGTTTACCAGACGTCAGGATCTTGATTATTTATTTTTTTGTAAAGTCATTAAGGGTGATATTGATTGTGAATCCTTCATAAGCAATATCAGTCTTCGTATTCCTGCTAAGGGTTTAAGATTTCATAAAATGTTTTATAATAGGAATTCTAAATTTCTGTCTCCGGTCTGCAGATGTATTAAATATGCTAATTTGCATGGATTGAACTTGGATCCATTTAATGTGTAGTATATACTTTTCGAGTTTTATGTCAGTTTTATTATTTATGCCATTGTTAGATATGTATCATACTATTCTCGTCATTTCCATAACTTTACAATATTAATTATATGATTCCTGTCTTCATTTATATGATTTCATTAATTCATTTGTAATACATTTTATTTAATTGCCATTATTTTAATTATCTCAATGAACTAATTTTAATAATATTATTTGTGCTATTTATTTTGTTGCATTTTGGTCAATTGAATAATGTAGACTATTATATTGATTGCATTTTCATCTCATTGCCATTTTCTATCATTCATTCTCATCTTCATTTGTTGTTTTGTTTCGTTTTGTACCTGTGCTAAACTGTAATTGGCCTTGTGCTGTTGTTTCGCACATTAATATTCTAAATAAATAAATAAATTATTACTATTATTATTATTAATTATTATTAGTATTATTATTAATTTATTATTAATTGTATTTTTATTAGAGTAGACCAGGGTAATTGTAAACACCTTTCACTGATTTCAAATATCTTTCGACATTATACAAACCTCAGTAACGATAAGCATGACAAAGAAACATTGTATTATTTTTAGATCTTTCTTTTCCCTGAAGGTGGGTTTAAAATAATAAGATTGACTTGTTTAATCTTTTAATTGCTAGTTTACATTTACCCCTTTGAGAGGGGTAATTGTAAACACCAATTTTCGCACGGGCTATCAGACACTGAACATTTTTTGTTCTGTTTCAGAACAAGGAGCTGTACTTCTCCCAACTCCAATTTTGGTCACTGGTACATTTTATCCCTTTAACCTATGATATATGACGATATAAGAACTCAGTGTCTCTCCTGAGCTTCACGATAACTCTAGTTATTATTTTTCCACATCTGCGATAACCCTCTCTAAATCCTCTACAGTTTAGTTGGGTGGGGATCTCTTTGACTACTGAAAAGTACAAAATGTAACCATAGTAAAACATGTTTACAATTACCGCCAAGCAATTGAAACTATGGGGCAAATGTAAACACGTCATAATTTAATGAACTGAGGTTATGGGAGATCTCAAAACCATTGTAATAAATGTTAACTGCTATTATATTACTCATAAAAAACAACATATTCTTAAAAAATAGCACTGTACGTTTACTTATAATGCTAAAATGAGGGTGAAGCAAAATTCTTTCTCAACTTTTTTTGTAGACTCTTACAAAACATTCGTTCACAACTAAGCAGTTACTTCTATTTGGCGCCAAACTGCTTTGTAGGTTAGCCAACATGTTAATTGAAATATTCCCCCGAATTAAAATGTTAATATTGACAGTTTTGTATATTTCACAGCATCTGTTTACAATTACCCTCATCTACCCTAATTGCATTTATTATTAATTGTCATTATTGAGTGTAATTAGTTACCATTGTCGCCGGGTATTTACCCTCTTGCAGTGTGAATAAATATAATACATACATACACATACAAAACTTTCGTTCTTGGCCTTATGTGAGACTTGTAAACAATTTTGTAAAGTCAGCTGGCTACTGGTTATCGTTCTAGCCGCTGATCCGCTGATTCGCGGTTTATATTCAGACAAGGGCAATAAAGTCTTTACCATGCCTATCTCCGGCAATCAAGAAAATTTAGAGTGCATATTTTAGATTTATGACAAGTAAAAGAATCCTGCCTGTGATAGAGAACTCCAAGCAAAATTTGTTGACCATTTCTCTCCCACGTTTAATTTCGATGGTGAATAACTTATGGTGATGAAACCGCCATTACTTAAAATACAAGAATTATTATTAAAAGTATTAACGAGACAACTTCGAAAATAATAAAAATAGCAATTTACATAAAATTAGCTCTAAAAACTTTAATAATATTCTTTAATAGAACACAAAAGTAATAAAAGTGACAAAGTTTTTGTTTTCTTGTTTATTTATTTAATCATTTATTTCTTTTTACGTATATATTACTTATTCGTTTATTTGTTTGCTTATTTGTATTCGTGATTTCATATACATAAATCACGTTAAATTAATTGGAAAATGAAACAGTATATTTTGAATAAATCGTGAATTTGTGCCTTTTATTTCAAATAAAGACATATTGCGTTTCACATGCATCGCTCCAAGACAAAATGATTTATGGATGCAGCATATGAGCCGAATGAATCCAATAGTTCAGAATAAATCGCTGTGTACACACGGCCATTTTATTTGCATCAGGAATGCTGATATTCTCAAAACAGAATTTTGCTGAACAACAACACACTCTTTATTTCGTATAATGCGAAAGTAAAATCAAATAAAACTAATATAAAATGTATAAAATTGCTTCTATAATGCGTTTATAATGACTGCCAATTTGCTAATGTGCTATAAATGACAAGAATAACCCGCATTAAATGACTGAAAAAGTGACCCGGATATTACTAGAGAAGTTCCCTGGTCATATTTGCTTTTCTTGTATCCGGAAACACTCTGGCTCCCCGGAAATAAGAGGGCTGATGAATTAGCCGAAATGGCTGCCGATTCCAATCTCGTTTCTTGTTACACCCTCTGTCACGTCCCTATCGTAAGTAGGAGATGAAGAAACACATTCTCGAAAGTTGGAACAAGCAATGGCAGGACAATGGAAAGGAATCAGTAACTAGACAAATATGTTTCCACACAATATATTTAAAAAATCAGATGCAAGACACTAGTGCCATATTTTAACCTGACACAATTTGTTATGGTCATGGCAAACTTCAGCAATAATTTAACCTCTTCCCTTACTATATACACTCAGGGACAAAAAAAACCGGACACTTTAATATTTGCTGGTATTTTGCAAAACATTATATTCTCATACAATATTATGGTAGCCATCTGTTGTTATGGAGACGTGTATACATTGTTGATTGTTTTTTGTTTTATAAACAAGCCATTACAACCAAATATTCCAATTTTGCTTTCGGAGTCTCAGCTATAACAATTTTGTCTCAACCATTTTGTGCTTCATTATCGTTATCATTCGTTATTTCTTTATTTTTACATTTTCTGAGTTTAAGTGGGGTTGTAACATTTGTCTTAAAACAAGATGCAACCTGAAGATGTGGCTCGAGCTGTAGCCTTTTACGATTATGGACGCAGTGTACGTTACATTGCAAATGTTATGAATATGGCTAGAAGCACAACCCATGATGCCAGAAAACGGTATAGAGAGACACTAGAATATACCAGAAGACCAGGTTCGGGTCGTCCAAGAGCTACAAATCCAAATGAAGACAGGTATATGGTGTTGAGAGTTCTTAGTGAGCGCAACCTGCCAGCTACTAGTGTAGCCCAGCAATTTGTTAACATGCATGGACGCCCAATTTCGGCCAAAGCAGTTAGAAGGAGGTTGAAAGTAAGTGGACTGATATCAAGTAGACCTGCAACTGGTCCCAGACTTCTCAGGATGCATCGAGTTGAACGACTGCGTTTTGCAAATGATCACAGGGTTTGGAGAAATGGACAGTGGAGCTGTGTTCTGTTCACCGATGAGTCCCGTTTCAATCTGTGCTCACCTGATGGACGTGAAAGAGTTTGGAGAAGGAGGGGAGAACGATTTTCACGGTGTTGCATTTCCGAAAATGTGCCTTATGGAGGTGGTGGAGTGATGGTTTGGGCAGGAGTGTGTACGGATAATCGTACAGAGTTGGTTTTTTGTTGAAAATGGAAGATTAACAGCTGATAGGTATATAAATGAATGTTTGGCTGATCATGTTGTGCCATTTGGCCAATTTGTAGGCGATAATTTTGTTTTAATGCATGATAATGCACGGCCGCATATTGCCCATGCGGTCGGAGATTATCTCCAAGAAGTGGGAATCCATGTTCTTCCATGGCCAGCAAGGAATCCAGACATGAGTCCAATTGAACACGTGTGGGACATGCTGGGACGGAGTATTAAGAATAGACGACCAAGATCAGAATCGTTACAAGTTTTGAGGCGAGCACTTGGCGAAGAATGGGAACTTATTCCTCAAGAAGACATTGCTAACCAAATTGAGAGCATGCCAAGACGTATGAATGCAGTTATTCAAGCCAGAGGGGGTAATACCCGTTACTAAAAAGAGTTTTTAATGTTTAAGGCACCATAAAATGAAAAAAACAGTTAGATCAAACGATGCCATAGTTGTACGCCCTTTGTAATTTTTTGTAGATTTCCTCATCAGATTTTTTTTTCAAATGTTGTCGTATAAGGTGCTAAATGAAACATTATTTTGTTTAAATGGGTTTTGTTTCATTTTGAAATAATTAGCCACAAAATACAAGCAAATATATGTGTCCGGTTTTTTTTTGTCCCTGAGTGTATTTTACCAGTTTTTTGAAAAAAAAAGTGTCATTTTTTTATTTTCGTAAAGACGTCATTTAATATTGCAGAATCACTGTACATCACTAATTTTCTTACCTACCTAAAAATCACTATGAAATAGACATACATTCATACCGAGTTATCTCGTGCACCTTGATTCCAGCTCTGGTAGTTGTCCCACTTTGATTTTCTCCTGAACTATTTACCAACTTATGTTTTTTTATGGATTAATTTATGGGGTACAATACCAGTGCTGTTATCAAGGCGTTAAATGTCGCTTGTCGGGTGATAGACTCGAAAGCAGAGTATTACGCACAGTGGCACATTGCATTCCGGACAGTAGTATCTGCTCTCCTATACGAGAGCGTTTTGGGAAGAATGGTTTAGCAGTCATTGAATATTTGTACCAGCACATCTTTTCTTCAGGTTTGTGAATAATGTTCTGCAGTATCACTATGCCCAAAAGTACACGTATTTCAGAGTCTGTAGTAGGCCGCCACGAATTATTTTCAGCATTCTGTGAATACTTATTAGCAGGGAACGGATTTATATGGACTAAAAATATATGAAATATGTAAATATATATGTAGTTATTTTTACCAAAATATGGAATTAAATATGGATTTTTACCAAAATATGGAATTAAATATGGACTTAAAATTATAAAAAATGACTATGTACGTTAAATATTGGTACATTTTAATCAAACTAAACAAAAATATAATGGACATAATCTTCCAATGTAGTTTCAACAAAACACAATTTTTATTGTCTGTTACCATAACAATAGGTTACAAACATTTCTTTCAAGTGCTGAAAAGTGAATCTTCTTCTATTGTCTCTGAGGATAGATTTATACTGACTAAAAGAGCGTTCGACGTCACAAGAAGTAACTGGTACATAATTCAATTTCACAATGTCTGCTGGGGATAAGTCCAAGTTAATCTTCACTGTTGATTCACCACTCATCACAGCAACAACCTTTTTGTAGTTCTTCAATCCAGGGTTTTTTGAAAGTACATGTCCACCTTAGCTCTTACTGCATCTGCAAATTTACCTCTACCACGATTCAGTTGTTCCACAGTACTATTTATAATTTCAAAACTTTCAGATAGTGAAAGGTGCCTATTTTGGAGACTTTTGAGCGTTTTTATGATGCATGAAAATGTATGCTGAATGTGAGCTAAGTCATTCTTCACACTTATGTCACAGGTAACTGTTTTCGCAGTATCAATTGAGACTGCATCTTCAGAGTCCAATGCAAGGAGAACATTGTTAATAGAGTCTATATGTTCGGCATAATATTCAACTGCTTCTCAACCCCATCTAGTTAAAATTGGCTTTGGTGGCAATGGAATTTCAGGGTACATTTCTTTCAACACGTTAACTCTACTGGGAGCTTTGAGAAATACTTTTTCACTGATGAAATCAACAAATCTACTTTAGGAAATTGTCTCTGACCACTTTTATGTGTGACGATGAAATGCATGCGCCACACAAGTAAAATGAGTCAATTTAGGATATACAACAGATAATGCTTGTCCAGCTTTGACCATATAAGGGCAGCATCGCTAATAAAGAATAACACATTATCGTACATAATACCCTTTGGCCACAGGATACCCATAGCTTCGTTGAACAGTTTAACTATAGTTTTGTTATTGCACTTTTCTAGAACATCACAATGTAAAAGAATTCTGTTCAGAATATTGTTCACTTAACAAACCGATAACTACATTACCAACAAGTCTACCTTCTTTGTCGGGAGTCTCATCAATGGAAACCCAAATTGAACTATCTTTAATTTCATCTCTTATCTTCTGTATTGTCTCATCGTAGATGGATGGAGCATACGTCTTCCTAAGTGTTGACTCATCCGGGATTGTATGTTGAGTATATTTTTCAAGGAATTCCCTGAAGACCTTATTCTTTAGTTTGTAGAGAGGAATATCAGCAGAGATGAGAGAACGGCACAGGTCGATGTTAAACTCAGATCTTACATTCTGATGTTGTTGGTTGTGTTAAAAACAATTGTCTCTGCTTGGAATTTAGTTGTTTGTTGGCCTGATGTTTACTAGTTGTAATGTGTTGTTGCACCAGGAACTTTTGTGTAGATGATACTGCACACTGACACAAATTACAAAATAATATTTTATTGTCAGTTGATAAACCATCTTCTTTAAATTCTGAAATGTAACTTGTTAGTTTTGATTTTAAATTGACTGAATGACGTACTTTTGGCATATTTACCGTCTTTATAGTATGATTTACAAAACTGAACCTATGTGTACTCTGACTGGCATTTAACTGTTGAGCTGCACAACTGAAGTCTGTTAAAAATTTTAAATTAAATTAATACAGTTTTGTAACTTACTTTCCCATTGTTGATAGGACTGCTAATTTTCAAATAACTCTGATGTTAAAGGGATTACTGAACATGTGTTTAAATCTCTATTGTTGAAATGTATTTTTAAAAGTTAATGGAATTTTGTTTTGTTTTATTGTTAAACCTAATATAATATGGACTGTTTTATATGAAATATGGAAAATATATGGAAATTAACGAAAATATGTACTAAACTCTAAAATATGGAAAAATATGGAAAATAAAAGTAGGATTTTTCAACCCTACACATTGTGAAACATAAAGATAATGCAAAATATAAATTATATTAGCTTTATAAGTAAATATGTATTTACATATAAATCCTTTCCCTGCTTATTAGCATGCCGAATCGTCTCCTCGAATATAATGTTGATGAGGTCATTATTAAAGAATAATTTTAAAAATTGAGAATTATAGTTATCAGAAACAATGTTAAAATTTCAGGGAATGGGGACCTCGGAGGTGCAGAAGAAATGGTGCCAGATGTCTTCTATTCAAACCACTATCGAAAAGACGTTTCAACTGATCTGAATTTGTTTGTTGGTCTATAACTTCGTCTTCTGATACCCATGTTTCATTTCCTAATATTCTACAGGAATATAGGCTATTCCTGATCAAAAGTTTCGGAATCACTAACGTGATCCATCTTTACACAAAACAGCACAAAAAACACTAAACACAAACAGAAACCGCCAAAACTAACTAGCATCTACTCACTACTTTATGTGAATGCTATATGAGCATAGAATTCTACTCGCAAGGAAGAAGTACAAAAAACACCACCAGATATAGCAATATCACTAACTTCTGTAGCCAACTAGTGAGGAAAAGGTTCATGAAAGCATGGAAACGTATATACTTATTCGGGATATAATCCTTAGCAGTGAAAATGGGACTCAAACGAGTTAACTCGGGTTCATAAATTTTGTCACAAGTTAGCAACCCTAGTTAACTCGGGTTAATCAGGGAAGTGGTTAATCGCTTTCGTATCATATAGGCTACAGTGCCAACTGTAAATGTGGTAGGGAAAAAAAAACATGTTGAACATATACTGTTTACATGATCCTTACTGCAGTTTAATTGTATACGCTAATGTCTTAACTAAAAATGGAATATTGGATATGTCAAGTCCCTTCATTAACCTCTAAAGCCCGAGTCACAATAGGCTAGTTTATCGTTTTATTTCAGCAAAACTTGAAACCAAAATTGAGCAAAATGTACATTTTCTGTCTCGATAATTAAATCACAGCAACATGACGTCTTCAAGCACATAGTAGAGTATATAACTTATTAATTTAATTCCATAAAAATAATTTATTACTTAGATAATTGTGTAAAATTGTTTATGTGTGACGTAAATTACGACTTCAAACATGTGTCTATCTCAAACGTCTGGATTTAATGTTCCTAATTATGTCAGGTGAAGAATACATTGCGTGGAGTTCTGTGTTGTGTAACTTTCTCCATTCTCCTGTAACTTCATCCCTCTTAGCCCCAATAATTTTTCTAAGCACCTTATTCTCGAACACCATTAACCTCTGTTCCTCTCTGAAATTGAGAGTACAAGTTTCACAACCTTACAGAACAACCGGTAATACAACTGTTTTATCAATTCTAACTTGCAGTTTTTTTGATAGCAGACTAGATGACAATAGCTTCTCAACCGAATAATAACAGGCACTTCCCATATTTATTTTGCATCCATTTCCTCCCGACTATACATTTATATTTGTTACTGTTGCTCCAAGATAATTGAATTTTTCCACCTTTAAAGGATATAGGCTATTTCCAATTTTTATATTTCCATTTCGTGCTATGTTACGGCCACGAGACATACTCATATACTTAGTCTGATCGAGATTTACTTTCAAATCTATCTCTTTACTTACTTCAAGTAAAATTCCCGTGTTTTCCCTAATAGTTTGTGGATTTTCTCCTAACATATTCACGTGATCCGCATAAACAAGCAGCTGATGCAACCCGTTCAATTCCAAACCGTCTCTCCTATCCTGGACTTTTCTAATAGCATATTGTAGAGCAAAGTTAAAAAGAAAGGTGATAGTGTATCTTCTTGCTTTACGCCGCAATGAATTGGAAAAGCATCAGACAGAAACTGACCTATACGGACTCTGCTGTAAGTTTCACTGAAACACATTTTAATTAATGGAAATAGTTTCTTGAAAATACCAAATTCAATAAGAATATCTGTTATATAAAACTTCTCTCTTAACCGCGTCATATGAGTTTTTGAAATCTATGAATAACTGATGTACTGTGTCCTTATTCTCCCATTTTTTCTACAATATCTGTCGAATACAAAAAAATTTGGTCAATAGTCGATTTATTACTCCCAAAACCATATGGATGGTCCCCAATAATTTCATTCATACATGGAGTTAATCTTCTCAAAAGAATATTGGACAAAATTTTGTACGACATCAACAAAAGTAACATTCCTCGAAAGTTACTGTTATTATTATTATTATTATTATTATTATTATTATTATTATTATTATTATCATCATCATCATCATTAGGCCTATTATTATATTATAGATTTATTAATTTGTCCTACAGAATGATATCTGTAATATTGACAATTAATATTTGAGGAGAAAAATTCACTCCGGCGCCGGGGATCGAACCCGGGTCCTTGGTTCTACTTGAACCCGGCCCCGGAGCGGAATTTTCTCCTAAAATATTAATTGGCTATTATTATTATGATTATTGTTATTAATATTATTATTATCTTACGGTATTTATTAACATTATAGTACATTCTAATAAAACATATTCATTATGTAAAAGTGTTTTCTAGAATTAAAGGTAACGAAAAGCCTGAATAAATTATTTTTAAACAGTGATCCTTAACACATTCATACCACACGTTTCTTCGTTCCAGTCTCAAATTCCATTCAATATACAGAGTGTTTAAAAAATACGGGGCAAAATTTCAGGTATGTATTTCCCACGTGTAGACAATCAAAATAGTTCATTACAACATGTGTCCGGAAATGCTTCATTTCCGAGTTATGGCCTTCACAACATTGAAATTCACCGGAACGTTTTTCTTTCCGCAGGTCGTTGTCATTACAGAAGATGTTCAAAATGTCCACCTCCTGCTTGAATACAGACCTCACATCGATGTCTCATTGACCTGCGAACACGATCCCAAACTCCAGGAGTATTGCGTATGTCCTCAGAACATGCCACAATTCGATTCCGAAGGGATTCCAAATCAGGCACCGGAGACGCATAAACCAATGATTTTAAATGGTCCCACAAGTAGAAATACAGAGGGTTCAGATCAGGTGAGCGTGGAGGCCAAGCAATTGGGCCACCTCTACCTATCCATCGATCAGGAAACCTTCGATCCAAGTAGGTACCGGCAAGCCGTACGACTGAAGTGTGCAGGAGCGCCATCATGCAAGAAGTGAATGTGTTGACGATTGATCAGTGGAGTGTCTTCTAAAACATGAGGTATGGTGTTTTCCAGGAAGTTTGTGTACGCCTGCCCCGTAAGTCTGTTTGATTTGAATACATGTCGCACAGTCTAACGGCTACACAACACTGAATGTAACCTTCGCCTCGGAATGAACTGTCAGAGTGCCCTCTTAATGTCTCCTTCGACGGCAACAACCTGCGGAAAGAAAAACGTTCCGGTGAATTTCAATGTTGTGAAGGCCATAACTCGGAAATAAAGCATTTCCGGACACATGTTGTAATGAACTATTTTGATTATCTACATGTGGGAAAAACATACCTGAAATTATGCCCCGTATTTTTGAAACATTCTGTATTTTACGTTAAATTCAATCGATTAAACTAATTGGCAATACCTATTAGTGAATAAACGAATGTTTCTACGAGAATTATAATTGTTTACATTAGCTATTGAAGAACTTTAATTTTGCTGTAGATTTCGAAATAATTGAATTTAATGACATTAAATTGATCAATAACATAAAACTAACACGCTCTTCCATAAATGCTATGAATTTGAAATGTAGGAAAAAATCTATCGGCTAAAGTACAGTAGAGCGTCTCGTTTAGGCTCAGTGAAGACGTAAACAAAGTACAGGTAAAGTGTGTGGGAGGCCGAGTCATACGATAAACACGAGGGATTCACAAGGTTTTAGTTGCAATTAATTGTATTAATTAACATTAATTGACATTATATTTTCCAAAAACACACAAAATAAACAACACAAATTACATAATACACTCAGGGACAAAAAAAACCGGACACTTCTATATTTGCTTGTATTTTGTTGCCAATTATTTCAAAATGAAACAAAACCCATTTAAACAAAATAATGTTTCATTTAGCACCTTATACGACAACATTTGAAAAAAAAAATCTCTGATGAGAAAATTTACAAAAAATTACAAAGGACGTATAACTATGGCATCGTTTGGTCTAGCTGTTTTTTTTTTTTCATTTTATGGTGCCTTAAACATTAAAAACTCTTTTTAGTAACGGGTATTACCCCCTCTGGCTTGAATAACTGCATCCATACGTCTTGGCATGCTCTCAATTTGGTTAGCAATGTCTTCTTGAGGAATAAGTTCCCATTCTTCGCCAAGTGCTCGCCTCAACTCTTGTAACGATTCTGGTCTCGGTCGTCTATTCTTAACACGCCGTCCCAGCATGTCCCACACGTGTTCAATTGGATTCATGTCTGGACTCCTTGCTGGCCATGGAAGAACATGGATTCCCACTTCTTGGAGATAATCTCCGACCGCATGGGCAATATGCGGCCGTGCATTATCATGCATTAAAACAAAATTATCGCCTACAAATTGGCCAAATGGCACAACATGATCAGCCAAACATTCATTTATATACCTATCAGCTGTTAGTCTTCCATTTTCAACAAAAACCAACTCTGTACGAGCATCCGTACACACTCCTGTCCAAACCATCACTCCACCACCTCCATACGGCACATTTTCGGAAATGCAACACTGTGAAAATCGTTCTCCCCTCCTTCTTCAAACTCTTTCACGTCCATCAGGTGAGCACAGATTGAAACGGGACTCATCGGTGAACAGAACACGGCTCCACTGTCCATTTCTCCAATCCCTGTGATCATTTGCAAAACGCAGTCGTTCAACTCGATGCATCCTGAGAAGTCTGGGACCAGTTGCAGGTCTACTTGATATCAGTCCACTTGCTTCCAACCTCCTTCTAACTGTTTTGGCCGAAATTGGGCGTCCATGCATGTTAACAAATTGCTGGGCTACACTAGTAGCTGGCAGGTTGCGCTCACTAAGAACTCTCAACACCATATACCTGTCTTCATTTGGATTTGTAGCTCTTGGCCGACCCGAACCTGGTCTTCTGGTATATTCTAGGGTCTCTCTATACCGTTTTATGGCGTTGTGCTTCTAGCCATATTCATAACATTTGCAATGTAACGTACACTGCGTTCATCATCGTAAAGGGCTACAGCTCGAGCCACATCTTCAGGTCGCATCTTGTTTTAAGACAAATGTTACAACCCCACTTAAACTTAGAAAATGTAAAAATAAAGAAATAACGAATGATAACGATAATGAAGCACAAAATGGTTGAGACAAAATTGTTATAGCTGAGACTCCGAAAGCAAAATTGGAATATTTGGTTGTAATGGCTTGTTTATAAAACAAAAAACAATCAACAATGTATACACGTCTCCATAACAACAGATGGCTACCATAATATTGTATGAGAAGATAATGTTTTGCAAAATACCAGCAAATATTAAAGTGTCCGGTTTTTTTGTCCCTGAGTGTATTATCACATACACATTTTAACAAACAAGGAATTATAATATTGAAATAATTCAATATAACAAATCAAATTTTGCTACTTAGTCTATATGATGTTGTTTTCAAGCAGCATTTTTACGGTCATGAATTTCATTTCCTGTATGACTAACATAATATCATCGTCTTCTGTACTGTACCTGAATAAACTGAACTTTAAGAAGAGATAATTATCATATTTAGGAAATAGTGTTGTCATATCAGACCAATATATTATAGTTCTGTTAATTTGGCCACAGAACACGGTGATATTATGTTAGTCATACAGAGAATGAAATTTATGACCGTAAAAAATGCTGCTTGAAAGCAACATCATATAAGCAGCAAAATTTGATTTGTTATATTGAATTATTTCACATTACAATCGCTTGTTTGTTAAAATGTGCTTGTGATAAAGTTATGCAATTTTTGTTGTTTTGTTTTGTGTGTTTTTGGAAAATATAATTTCAATTAATGCTTCGCCATAAATGTTGTAACTAAAACCTTGTGCATCCCTCGTGTTTATCGTACGGCTCGTCCTCCCCCCACACGTTACCTGCACTTTGTTTACGTTTTCATTGTGCCTAAACGAGACGCTCTACTGTAGTACTTCAAGCAAAAAAAAAAGAGAAAGAGAGTAAAAAAAAATAGGGAATAAACAAAGAATTACACACTTATTAAAAAAATATTCGAATTCGAACCACTACCTGATCCGAATAAAGGAATGCTCAGCGAAAAGTGTATGTCTGTGCGGCATCAATCGAAGGTAACCCGGAGGTCTCCGATTGTAAGCGCACAAACAACTATTCCAGATACAATCTAATCATGCGCAGCTTTAATGTAGACTCAGGAAAATCGCTGCTTCAAGCTTCAGTAGATAGTACTGTGAACTGATAGTAAGCGCTGCTTTCTGTTACTACTACCAGCCAGCTACTAGCACCAGCTGATAAACTAGCCTAGTGTAACCTGGATTGTTGTTATTGTTGATTAGAGCTGAAGAGAATAAAGCTACAAAAACGTATTGAGAATTTCAAGTAATAGTTGTGTTTGTGTATTAAATTATTTTTAAATGATTTATATCCTTCAAGAGAGAACATAAATCAGCCTGATTGATTAAATTTAGAAAATTGACAAAATAAGCTGTGTTTTCATCCTACAATCAAATGATAATAACAAAAATATAGGTTGTCAGGCGACGACAGAAAACAAAAGATGCGAAAACAAATGAATGAGGCGTATAAATAATTTAATGCTCTTTCATATTTAAGTATACAAACATAGGGGAATAATAATATGCGTTACAAGAGCGGTATGTTGAAGTTTCCATGTTCGAGGAAAAATTTGAAAAAGCGAAACGTAGTTGAGCTTTTTTAATTTCCGACGATTTAAAAAAAAATATACCGCTCGTGTATCGTACATTATTTTGTGCGAAGATCGTTTATTACATACCTGAAAGACGAATTTCTAATTAGTTGCAATGAAATCTCCATCTTGGTTTCTGTTCAATGACGGTAAATTTGCAAAACAAAAATATCTATCTTCAACATTGTTGCTTTAAAATGTTTTCTGTGTTTACTATTCTCCAGCAGGCCGTGATATACGTCTGTCTTTTTTTCCCCCCAGTCTATGATGAGTTTGGAATCTTGTTGATTTTTTCACGGCTTCCTTAATGTTACTTGCATCACGAATGCAGTAACTTTAGTGGAGTTGTAGAGTTTACTTAATTTTTGCAAATATTTAAAAACAATAATTAACAGTGCAATTTAGGTGAAATTGCAGAGGTAAGTGTCCAATTTATAATTATTACTATATTGAACGTCTCTAAAAATAATATGTTAAAAGCCTAAAGCAGTTAAAGCAGTAAAATGAATATGTCACTTAAGCGGTAAGAAGAGGGAAATTGTTATGTGTGTTAGGTTGGGAATACTGAATGTGGAATTTTAGACTTTCCGCGGATTGGTTTTGTGCGGACACCAAGCAAATACGCACGATCTCGCACAAAATATCTTACTATAGTAATACCGGACAGCTAGCAGTTCTGCGCGCGAACGACGCTGGTGCTGCTACCTAGGCGGCCGGTGTGGAGATACTCGCGGAACAAGCTGTAATCAACTGCAATGTATATTGTTGCTGGGCTAGTTAATAGTTTTGTTAATTAGTGCTGTGTTAAAATGTCAGGGTGTATATGTGCTGTTTATACTTGCTACAATTACAGCATTACAAATTGCTCCAAATCGTACTTTCGATTCCCGAGAGCTCATAAAACGTAAGTCAACAAAATTCTTTAATAGGCCTAATGCCTTTGTCTCTGTGTTGATAGAACAATAAAAATTAGTTTTTTTTATTTAGGCTTAATAAATGAATAGAAATTAAAATATACTGGAAATTTTAAGGTTTTATCAAATTAAGTTTTATTGTTGTCCATGTGCCTTTACTAATTCTTACAGGCATCACATTACTGCCATTTTTGTCTTTGCAGTTGTCAGCAATGGGTATATAAAGCGTTATTGTAAATTCATTCAAATAATATCGGAATTAATTTTGTCTCACTAAAGCAAAAAAAAAAAAAAAAAAAATACGCAACAATTAATTACGGAAAATAATATGAAGCATGCAAAATTTCTCATAATATGCAGCTTTGATATAAAATAATGTTACATTAAATACTATTCAACATTTCTTAAGTGTCTCGTATATTATTCCACATTAGTACCTCACGTTTTAAACAATAGTCCGATTTCCGCTATGTTAATATTTGTATTTGTGGACATAATTCCACGCCGCACCGCTAGATGTCAAGTTCGCGATATTTCGCACTCACGTCAATGCTGTTAGCATACAGCTGTCCGGTATTATTATAGTAATGTATTTGATAGGGGTGCCATTTGAAATTTCAAAGTGGTGGTAGCTAGGGGTAGGGTGTGAAATCTAAAATGCAATTAAGTGTGGTTTCAGGGTTCCCCCTCAATATCTAAATTGACGTGTTTTCTGTTTAAGTTGAATTAAATGTAAATAATTAGTTACTTAGACTGGAAAGTTTTTAAATGAAAGCCCTGTATATGTGATTTCGTACAAACAGTGAAGCACTGTTGCCAAACTATGCAGATTTTCAGCTTAATTTTGTAATTAATCATTCACTTAATTACAAAATTCATAATACATTCTTTTATTTATTTCAATGTAAATAAATGTCCCCTTTTATCTGCACCTTTATATCATTTCCACCCTGTATAAAATAAAATAAACGTAGTCGATATACAGCATCACTTTGGCTTGACTAACCACAAGGATGCAGATACTCAGGACGACCTAGATTGGGGCACTATTGATCCGGAACACACTATAGAGCCTGTACGATAAACCATATGATGGTAATGGTGATAACGATAATGATAATGATGGTTTTACAATGTCTAGTGTATGAAACAAAGGATTATACCTACAATGGACAGTCTGCACCCTTCGATATTCCTTCACAATGCGACAGAAAACGACAAGCCTTCCCTCCACAGCGCTGTCAATCAGGGCTTCATTCCAACTCTAATTTTAGCCATTGGTTTGCGCGGTCGTCATTGAAGGCATGGACGAAAGATTTGCATTTCGTGATATTGATTTTATTTCCAGCCATTGTATCTTGTTGAATTGTACATTACGTCAAACTGGATGACGTTTTGTTTCAAATGCTGTCCATTGTTCGTCAGATGACAACTACAGGAAGTGCCATGTTTGATGACACAGGCTTTTGTTGGAAACGATAAACAGTCGCTAGGGTCATTATGGACGTTTTAAGAGCAATTGTTTGCTAGTCTGTTTTATATGGCGTGCATAAACTAGTATTCTCTTCAAAATCTTTGTTACATGTAGCAAATTCTTTATAAATTACTTTTAAAATGTGTCTGAAATTATTTGTCCAGAACCAGTAAGCATTCATAATTTATATATATCATATTTTCAATACAATTTAATAAAGTTTACGTACACATGTAGGTATACTGATGGTTTAAATGGTAAATGTTTACTATCAAGACTTTCGTTATAGTTTTAAAAAATACATATGAGCTATTCCATCTCAAATCGACAGAAATATAGTGAAAATTGACCTTACAACTTCTAAACACAATAAAACTTTATTTTTACGCAGAGAACTGTGATACAATAATGCTTTGTACAAGGTTTCAGGCATCAGACTTCATAGTGTTTAAATTTAAAATATTTAAATTTATCGTATTTTCATAAAATTTGCAACTTTAAACTGTTGTAGCTCCGAAACCCTTTCACCCAATGATCAAAATCATGATTTATTTTGATGCTGAGAAATTAAAGTTTATATTGACATATAAACAGATTTTCTTACTTTTTATGGAAATGGAGAAATTTAGATTTTTCTTCACTAAGACGCCTTTGCCAAGGAAAAAATATTTTTAAAATATATAGTTAGATTCCGCATTGAAAGTACAAATAAACACATATTTTTTACTGATGGCACGTTGATAAGAAAGTATTGAAAATAGCAAATAAAGAAAATAAATAGTACGCGCGTGAACTAACCAGCAGACTGTGAGGCGGGAGCTAGCCGAGGTAAGCAAGGCCAGGAGACATAAACACGTGATGTGTCGTCTAGCAGTCATGGCTGTGCCAGCTTTATCACAGGTTTTCATAAACACAGGAGTAAAATGACGCCCAACGCTCGCTTATCTTCAGCTCTCGGCCAGTGCGTGTGGTACTGCGCCGTTCAAGTCTAGGCGTGTGAAAATAATTTATTTAATACCCTCGAAACTTATTGCCGTGCCACTAAGCAAACAATACCAAATCCCTCTTAATAATGCAAGGTATTTTCTCATTTTTTTTTTTTTTTTTACATTTTTACAAATTGGCAAAAAGCTTAAAAGTAAGTAAAATCAGAGTATCTGTCTCTCTGTGTACAATAAAAATAAGGATTACTTCTTAACATAACCTACTAAATGTCAGCTTCAAAATGAGCTCTCGATCAATATTCTGCAGTAAATGGTTCCAGAGTTCTGAGCGCTGAAAGAAGCTTGTTTTTATAAAATACGCTAATTTGTCGCTCAATAATAGGAAAACCGTTTGAATTTCGATAGTATGTTTTTGCAAATGCACTCTCCTCAGCACCTTGTATAAATAGGGAAAAAATTAGAGTATAAAAATGCGAGTTTTTTTACTGATCGATTTCATATGGAATAGCCCATATAGAAGTAATACAACGGAAAACATTACATAAAATATAAAAAAAATAGTTATAATGTAGACAATCGACACTCACACGAGATATAATATAAATATATAGGCATAACATTCAGATTGAAACTAATTTTATTTAAAACATATTACAACTCAAGTCGAAGTACCCAGAAACAATTAGAACAGCCGCGTATTCTTCATCTTTTACAATAGACCACGCTTGCGCAACTCACTCGAGTGAGGGGAACACCTTAAGTCCTCCCAACTACCGCTGTGACGTAATAAAACATCTTATACTAACTTCCCCTCACTCAGGTGAGTTGCGTAAGCGTGCTGTAGTCAATAGTGGAAAGCAGAACATTCCCCTCACGTAACTTCAACATCATACTAACGTCATGGGCGACAGTAGTGGGATATATTACATCACCACTCAGTGGCAAAACGGATCACTCTTGCGCGTCCGTGCAATAGAGACTATCCGTTCTTGGAATTTATTACCTACAGATGTTAGGGGCTGCCCGACCTTAAACGCTTTAAATTTAAATTTAAAAATTTTATTTTACATTGCACGATGTCCCAGGACATATAATATAATTAATGATTGTAACTAGCTTATCAAGTAATCATATCACGTATTTTGTTACCTAATTTAAGTAGGTATTTAATTTCGATATTCTTCTGACTTATGCATGTTTACTGTTCAAATTTTATTTTCGGTATATAATTTTCTTTTGTGTTAACATAGTATTATGCTTTTATTTTTCATCATCTGGTTGAGTGAAAGAGAAGGCCTGAACTCTACCAGAATATGTGAAGCATTATTATTATTATTATTATTATTATCATTATTATTATCATTGTTATTATTATTATTATTATTATTATTATTATTATTATTATTATTATTATTATTATTATTATTATTTCAGTTTCTGTCAGGTGCGTTTCCAATTCACTGCGGGATAAAGCAAGGAGATGCACTATCACTTTTACTATTTAACTTTGCTCTAAACAATGCCATTAGGAAAGTCCAGGATAACAGAGAGGGTTTAGAATTGAACGGGTTACATCAGCTGCTTGTCTATGCGGATGACGTGAATATGTCAGGAGAAAATTCACAAACGATTAGGGAAAATACGGAAATTTTACTTGAAGCAAGTAAAGAGATAGGTTTGGAAGTAAATCCCGAAAAGACAAAGTATATGATTATGTCTCTTGACGAGAATATTGTAGAAATGGAAATATAAAAATTGGAAATTTATCCTTTGAAGAGGTGGAAAAATTCAAATACCTGGGAGCAACAGTAACAAATATAAATGACACTCGGGAGGAAATTAAACACAGAATAAATATAAGAAATGCCTGTTATTATTCGGTTGAGAAGCTTTTATCATCCAGTCTGGTGTCAAAAAATCTGAAAGTTAGAATTTATAAAACAGTTATATTACCAGAGTTGTTCTTTATGGTTGTGAAACTTGGGCTCTAGCTTTGAGAGAGGAACAGAGGTTAAGAGTATTTGATAATAAGATGCTTAGAAAAATATTTGGGGCTAAGAGGGATGAAGTTACAGGAGAATGGAGAAAGTTACACGACGCAGAACTACACGCATTGTATTCTTCACCTGACATAATTAGGAACATTAAATCCAGACGTTTGAGATGGGCAGGGCATGTAGCACGTATGGGCGAATCCAGAAATGCATATAGAGTGTTAGTTAGGAGGCCAGAGGGGAAAAGACCTTTGGGGAGAACGATACGTAGATGGGAAGATAATATTAAAATGGATTTGAGGTAGGTGGGATATGATGGTAGAGACTGGATTAATCTTGCTCAGTATAGGGACTAATGGCGGGCCTATGTGAGAGCGGCAATGAACCTCCGGTTCCTTAAAATCCAGGAAGTATTATTATTATTATTATTATTATTATTATTATTATTATTATTATTACCTGCGGGGAATTGTGAAGTAACAGAGTTTCTCCCTACTCCGCAAAATTTTAATCAACTTTGGCAGGACGTTTATCGTATTCTACAGAATATTATATTGGAACAGTGCTCGGGAATTCTTTGAAATATGATGGAACGCATGGAATTTGTTGCCTGTAATGATGGTCGTCATATGGAACATATCACTATACACTCAATAATCACTGCTATCCATCTATAATTGATTCTTCAAACAAAATACGTACCATAGACTAAGACACTAACATGTCTTAGAAACAGTTTTTTGCTCTTACTGAAAAGTTTTCTTTTTATGACTCATGCCCTTCCTGCAATGACCGATTCAATTATAACAGACATTATATTTATTTTGATGTATTCTATTGCCCATTTCAATCTATTCAGTTGTATCAATCCCACCCTGCATACAAACTTCCAAGCAACTAATAACTACTTTACTTCAACAATAGGGGAGAAGTGGGTACAGTAAGACAGGGATAACAGTGAGACTTTTTTGTTAGATGGTAAATTTTGATGTTGAGATGTTGGTAACAGTGGAGTTGTATGTTGCACGAGTAAAGTAACAGTATTTTCATACTCGATTTTATTCTAGTTATAAAGGTGAGTGATGAAAAAATAATTCGTAATTTTTCACTCTAGAAGTAAAATTTTGGCTTGTGTTTAATGAAGGTTATATTGGATATATAAATGAGATATACATATGAATGTTTTGTTACCTAATACTATGGTATTTGAGGTTATGTTTGGCAAAGTTTCGTCTTTCTTGTTTTAATTTTGAAGTGATGGCGTCATTTTTAAACGAACTATGCGTACAGGGAACAATGAGACATGCCATTGAAGGGTACACTGAGACGTCTCACTGTTCCTATCTACAAATAATTTGCAAAAACAAACTGTATTTATAATACATTTACCAGTAACTAACATTAAAAATGAGCATACTGGTAACCAATTTAGTAACTATAGCTTAAAATAATGGATACATTATATTTTAATGGTTTCATAAATAAAAAATTATTCACAAAATTTAAGATAACGTTAAAAAATAACAAAGAATTAAATTACATTCTTATAATTATAAGCTTTGTCACCAAAAATTCATTTCATTTTTTCGCAAAAGTTTGAAATGTCATGGAAAATTCACTTTTCCAAATGTTCCAGATGTTTCAATGGTTTCGAAGTCAGACATCAAAATGATTCTAAATAAGCCTACAGAACATGTCAAGATAAAGAGACAGCAAGTTTTTGTTTTATTTTGAAATAAATGTAAATCATTTCAATGTCCGTTAATAGACACTGTGGTGTCTCACTGTACCCTTCTGAATGGGAACAGTGAGACATTTGCATTTTTTTGACAAACACGTATTGTATATTACGTCCTTTATCTGTTAACATTTTTGTTTATGTATTATTGTACTCCATGTTTTAATGTCTATTCCTATTGCACTTGATTTTAAAAATACATCAGTTATCACTTGCATACATATGTCTTAATATTTTGTGTCTCACTGTACCCACTACTCCCCTACTTTTATGACATCGGTTGTTTGCCCATCGCAGAGAATGTTTTGTAAGTACGTAGAAAACTGTCAATCGGATATATACTAACATTTACAAACGACGTATGAACTCATATTCTGTAATAAAAAAGTGACAAATCCGTAGTGATTTCAAAACTGGAAGCGCTTTTCGAATAGAGATTCAGATCAAAATTCCTATGATAGACATGAATACATTTCCGCATTTTATCGGAGGTGAAAGCTAAACCAATCTCTTTGGGAATACAGGAGTCACAGTGCTTCATATGTTTATTTTCATATGACACAGAGGTACTAGCCAGCAGGCAGAAAATATTGGTAATCAACTATGACATTTGAAGATTTTGATGTTGTCTGTAACAGTAAAAGTTCATTTTGTTCACACTGCCTGTCAAGCCATCACGAATATTGAAACTTTCCGTACAACTTTTAATTTGAAATGATGGTCACCTATCCATTAGGAAATATAATGCTGTGATGGACATCACGTGAGATGCTTCCTCTGCAAAAAGGACACATCAAGAATACAAACTTCCAAGGATATAAATCAGGCATGTCAGAAATCAGACTCTAAATGTGCAGTTTTGTGCACGGATCGCTGGTCTGTGAAGACTGAATTATTCGAGCGTTGCTCTTAGCCTACCCTTTCTTATACGATGAAAGAGTAATGGAACTGAGAAAAATTCTCTCCGGTACCGGGATTTGAACCCGGGTTTTCAGCTCTACGTGCTGATGCTTTATCCACTAAGCCACACCGGATACAACCCCGGCGTCGGATAGAATCGTCTCAGATTAAGTTCCAACTCTTGGGTTCCCTCTAGTGGCCGCCCTCTGCACTACGTCATAGATGTCTATGAACGTAGGACCGAAGTCCACACATGTGCTGAGGTGCACTCGTTATGAGTGACTAGTTGGCCGTTCCATTACTCTTTCATCGTATGATGACGCAGAATATCTGCATGGAAATATCATATGTACTTCCGTACATTAAAATACTACCCTTTCTTAGCTGGAGGGGCGTACAATAATCTATTCTGAGCTTCTAGGGTTGGATTAAATAAACATTTGGACATTATAAACATAGTTAGCAGAACGAAAATAACACAGTTATTATCAGTGTCTATATTTGACAATTGTAATACAAGAAACTCAGTTATACTTCACAAAGTAGTGGTTCGTAAAGCATAATTTATTAATATGATTTTTATACAGTATCTGAAGAAAAATTTGCAGTAATTTAGAAACAACAAGAAACGAACAAGTATTTCATTTTACTTAGTAGATACTAAGTATTTTAAAGTAAAAGACCGTACTCTTTCATTGTTCGTCAAGCATTATTATTTACTGCGACCATTGGTGCACAAATGTTGAAGAAAATATTATACTCCCAATTAATTACATGCAGTAGGACATTGTGAAGTTTTTACACTGAAATCATTTCTTTGCTGTATGTCAATATAAATTAATATTAATATTAATAAATATAAATTAAGCTTAGAATTTAAATTCACATATAGTTTACTTGAAAATGTTGAGAGCAAGTATCGAAAAGTTGGGAGCGTTACTCAATTAAATTAAAAGTGTAGTTCACAAGCTGTGAAGCGACGATATTCTCTTTATGTCAGGTTTAAAGATTTATTAATATACGTATATTGAATTAATATTGTGACGTGAGATGGAAAATTTGCCATTATATATTTTTCCAGAAAATTTTTCCGCCTTGCAAATAGTTGCTTTCTTCTCTCCTTACAACCTCAAGAGCCTCACATGTATTCCTCACTATATTCTCATCACTTACACCAGCTTATGAAATGAAAGTCGTAAGTCGTCTAATCTTTGATGGCTGTGTTAGTACAGACTCCAAAACAACGCCATTGTCAAGTACGTTTTGCCGTGAGAGTACTGATTAAGAAATAAGCGCTGGCAATATCATATTTTGAGAACTTTACTAATCTGATCTAAATTGTCACCTCACAACACTATTACCTCGACATAGGCTGATGAAAGCCTTTCATTTAAAAATAATTATTATTGTTGGCTGAGGAAAACATTATAACAATTATGTTATATGATTCGTAATTTCTCTTCTCCGTTATCTGTGAACTCCTCACTTTATTTATCATAACTCATTCACAGACACAGCCAAATCGGCACCCGTACTGAAACTGTGTTACTGAAACAAAAGCTGCTGCAAGTATTGTATAGCCCTGTAGCGTACCCCTCCAAGGCGATTCACTCCCTCCAGGTAGGGGAATAGAGAGTGCATATCGCACAGAGACAGTTGCACAATGTGCGCGACTGCACAATGTGCAGGGTTTTGACATGCCTGGTATAAATGGTTAGGCTGATTTCTTCATGATAGTGAGTTATTTCGTATATAGTCTGTATTTCTGTTCAAAATATATTGTGTTTATATATCACTAAAATCATAACTTAAGTTTTTTATTGCATATTTCCAGTAACATATGGTCTAGCCTACGTGAGTCAGCGAGAAGAAGACAGGCAGAATCAAGACGCCTTGACGGGAGATCAAGGGAAGGTGCGGTTAGCGTTCAAAGAAGACGTCAGGATGCTAAAAGTATGATGGGCGAAGAGATAGTGATTTCGTCACCACACGGCAGCATTTTATCGTTGGCGGGTACATTTAAGGACCAAAAAAG
The DNA here is from genome assembly GCA_025594305.2 of Periplaneta americana. Lineage (NCBI taxonomy): Eukaryota > Metazoa > Arthropoda > Insecta > Blattodea > Blattidae > Periplaneta > Periplaneta americana. The sequence goes on from JAJSOF020000009.1 coordinate 35,513,591, forward strand.
TTACAATCTTAGAAGTTGGTGCATGAGCGGTAAGAAATAAATAAAAGGTCTGAATGGAATTACAACGCTTTGCAAAAATCTGACTATTACCCTGAGTGAAAAGATTCTAGAACACACCTTTGCACAATGATGGCATTTAAAGGAAATAAAGAATTCATTAAAGTTGATTTAATTAAAACCATGCTTTGTGTCATTGTCTGACTTTGAGCTTTATTAAACAGAACAATGCTTCCCTGAATTTAAGTTGATAAATTGACCACTAATTCTAAAAATGCAAAGTGTATGCTGAAAAGGTTAAATATTAAAGCTCTACACATACACATATACAGACTTCATGACAAAGCGTAGGCCTCCATTTCAACAACCAGAGCTGCTAAATTATTGTACTTCAAAAGCTGGAAATATTTCTGCATCATCGCAAAATTTTCTCTGTACAGTATAATGATGAAGTAAAAATAGTGGAAATGTTGGCCTACTTTAAGTAATTACACAACACAAACAAAAAATAAAAGAACGCTCACAAAAACGAGCGAGTGCTAAACAATTTCAACTGAAATTACTTTTTCTTTTTTTCCATTTCACCGGCAATGAACTGATTCTATACCTGTACGCTTTTAACGTGGAAAATGGCTTTTACAGGAATGCCGAAACACGAGAACACAATTGTAATAAAAACAAAATGCTTCACATAAAACCGGTAACTGGGTAATTATTAGAAAACTCGTACGTACTTTAGAGAATTCCTTGTTTTGCAGAATCATTGTGTGTTATGACTGGTCTCCCACAAGTTTGCCAAAATAATTCGTCATTACTTCTTATCAGCGTCCGCTCCATTCTACTGAATTCTACGTCTTGGATTAGTTTGATTCCGTGAACAGCATTATCTCTATCAAATTACGTAAGAATATGTTTCCGAACTCAATTTTCATAGTGATGGAGACATAATTTAAGCAGACACGTTGCAAATGACAAAATAATTTCTACCAAGAAAATTACTTAATTTCTATTTCATTACACCTGGCAAAAATAATCGGTGCCACGAACATAAAAAAAATAGTTTATCCTTTTCGCAAAATTTCAATTCCATGCTACATTACAGATTGTATTCTCGCTTGTACAGTAATTTAGTTTGATGTGAAATGTCTATACTTCACATAAAAGGAGAGAAGAACCGCAACGTTTTGACATGAAAGGTTTGTCTGCATACTCTGACGTCATTTGCGGTACCACAGAAACAGAAGACTAGCGTCACTTTCTTACAAGTCCTGACGTAACACAAGATATAGTTACAACGCAACTACCTGTAAGGGTCCATTATTACAGAGGGGTGCATGTATATGTATAATCTACGTGGACGAGTTCATTAATATAGAAGAGTGTTTACGTTATTTTGAAAGGGTAATGATATTAGTAATGTTTCCTCATTGGAGGTAAACGGGCGCGTGCAGAATATCAACGTGATTCCATGCGTCAGTATCGAAAGCGCAAAAAATAAGCACGGAGTACGTCGTCCGCCGTGCAAACAGTCGAGCTCGCGGACTTCTGTACTCTTCCCCTCTTTCACCGCGAGAGGGATGGTAGGGGTGAATAAGTGTACTGGTAATACGAAGTATATGATTGCTTGCTTTACAGTACCTGTTGAAAACAACACGTGTTAGTCAGAGCCTAAGGAATTTTATATATTTATGTATTATGTTTGTTTGTTTATTGTATTTTAAAACGTGGGCCTAGTATAATTTATTTTGTTGGAATGATGGGAAGAATTAATGAACTCTGTTTTTATATTTATAATTTTATTTATGGGAAGCTTATCCATTTCTGTTAATTACACGATTAAATTATGTTAGGGATATCAGTGTAAATATGAAGACTTATTTATTGACAATCAATCGCACTACTAGTTTCAGAATCAGCAATAACTTATTCGATCTTAGCATGAACATCGGTTATTCACGCTTTGGACAAAACTCCCATTCTCCTAGAATGTATATACAAATCTTCTTCTTCTTCTTCTGCCTGACAAGTGTTAGGCCACAAGGCCTGTTACGGTCTCACATAAAATTTTCACGCCATCTCTTAGCAGGACGACCCACAGATCTTTGGCCATGTGGTACATAATCATAAATTGTCTTTGGGAGTCTACTATTACTCATTCTTTCCAAATGATGTTTCAAATTAGACTGATATTGAACAATGTAATCTAAAACTGGTCGAGTTTTTTGTTCCTTTAAAATTTCACAATTTCTTTTCAGATCCCATTTAGTATAGCACGCTGTTCTTCGCATGAATCGCATTTCACAAGCCGTTATTCTGCTTTTATCTGCTTTCCTCAGTGTCCATGCTTCGCTGCCATAGATGAGCATCGGTCGTGCCAATGTGTTGTAGAGACGTATGCGGGTGTGTTTCTGAACCAAGGATGGTTTCATCACACTATTTATAGTCTAATGCCCATAGCTCTTGTGTATTTATTAATTTTCTGTGATATGTTCAATTCTTCAAAAATGGAAAGATTGTAACCTAAATATGGGAAACTATCACACCTTTCTAATATTTTATTAGCGAGACAAATTTCACTTTGCATTGAGTATTTCCTACAGAATGCCATAATTTTTGTTTCATGTGTTGAAATTTCCATATTGTATGTGGCTGTTACATGCTGCAAATTATATATTGACTTTTGGAGGTCGTCTTCTGAAAGTGATAATAATACCAAATCATCTGCAAAGAGAATTGAATCCAATTTAAGGTGTCTGTTAATTTGTATACAGGGTGTATCTAAATTGGTGTCAAATATTTCGGGGACGTGTTCCTAACACCAAAACATTACAAAAAGTTCATATGAACATTGGTCTCAAAATAATTTATTTCAGAGTTACAAGACAAAATTTAATGTTACAAAATTTGCTCGAAGTACTTCCTTCTGCTTCGATGTGTCCCCTCGTAAACCTGCGTTACATGCTCTGGCGTACTCTGTTGAAAATTCCTGGAGTGTTTCGTATTTCGTGGTTGAATCCAGTCTGGATACGCTCTCAGAATATCAACATTAAGTATAGGAGTCGCATAAACCAGGGACTTTAAATGTCCCCAGACGAAGAAATCCATTGGATTCAAATCAGGCGATCGAGCAGGCCATGCAATGAATTCCCTTCGACCAATACATCTTTGGGGAAATCGATCATTAAAAAATTACGAACTATCAGACTGAAATGACCTGAAGCAGCATCGTGTTAAAACACATTCGTTGGATGACGTCCAGAAGCACATCTTCAATTAAATGATGGAAATCATTTCGTTCTGTTCACTCACAGAATACATTTTCTTCTGATTTCTTTGCTCTACAAAATACAAACAAACAAAAAACCACCAAATAATCAGCGGTCAATGAAGGGACAAATCCTTTAATAACTCCCTAACGAATGGTTTTCAGACCCATGTTATTAACTTTTTTAATTGTTTTGATGTTGGGAACACGTCTCCGAAATATTTGACACCAATTTAGATACACCCTGTATATCCATGGCGAGTTTGCTTCCACTCTTTAATTATTCGGTTCATATAAATAATAAAGAGAATTGGTGATAATGCACATCCTTGTCTTACACCAGTATTGATGGGTGTCCAAGACGATAGCTTACCACCTTATTTAATTGCTATTTTATTTTGGTTATATATGTTACGAATATTGTGGCTAAACTGTTGTGGAACATTGTCGTGTATACAAATTATTCATCAATGAACAGCAACAGGTCTTACTTTATCAAGTTTTTGTTTTATGTCTTCCCAAACGCATCATCCTGTAAAATTGGAAGAATACAGACGACAATAAAAGGACAAAGATTATAAATTAAAAGTTGTGTAATACGAAATAAAAGGAATACAGGAATACAATAATTAAAAGATAAAAAGTGATGAAAATAGTGAAAGAAAAGAAGAATAAAAAGATAAGTTAATAAGAAAGGAAGTAAAGACAAAGCAAATTTAATTTTTTATTAAAGGTATATTCCATTCAAATTAATTTCAATCATCACGCACGTAAGTGTATTTTGTCCAATGAAACGCTTTCTTCGACGCACCCTATAAGCCGTAACAGCGCTTCCGTACCTCTGTTAACAAATAGTCCCAAATGATGGCTAGAAATACGTGGAAGAGAAATACTAAACCACAGGGGAGCTGGAAGGCTATTTCAACTGTTCCAAACTATTTCCCTTCTACAGCTTCAAATACATATTCCCTAATTAAAGAAGAAAGTAAAACTTTGCGATATATATGCAAGAAACAAAGGTTTTTTTTTCACTATGAAAACTTTCACAATATGCATGCAATACAACAATGTATATGTACGTAACTTCACAACTCTTACTTTGTTTCTGGTAGGGTCATAACTTCGCTAATATTACCATCCTTCTTAGCTCAGCATTGGTGTGAACACTGTGAGACACTCGTGACCCGAAGTCGAGGATTCACCCGATAGGATGACACACATCGCATTATCAAAGCTCCATAATGTGATTAGAGAGCGGATTTTATAAACTAAACAATTTAATTTTAGCATTATATGGTACTAATTTTTATTGTATTTATTCTGAAGCATGTAACCTACAAGATAAAACATTGTAATAAATATAAATAGATCATTTTCTTAATTAATAACAGTGTATATCTCCAATAAATGATTTCTTAGCATCGCCACACATACACTTGATTGTACTTGTCACTATCTCTGTCATTAGAGAGTTCTTGAAATTTATATTTTCCCCGCCATTCATAAAATATTTTGATATGATACCTCTTGCACAAAAGGGGAGATCTATAAGTGAAACTAGATTAATATATTTCAGTATTATTTGTATTTATCCTGGTAGTAACGAACAGTTTGACTCGTAGACATTTTGTTTTTGCAGCATTAACTTCCCATGATTGTACGAGAAGATTCGAAGAGAACGGCAGTTACGTAGACTTTCATCTCCCCCCTACTACCATTAATGCACAACACAATGTCAATACGGCGGTTGCTGTCGTCTGCGATACAACGAACTTTTCTGTTGATTTTCGAGTTCGTCATTTTTTCCGGTTATTATATGCTTATTTAAGTTGTGTTAACTCTCGCTAGTGGTTTTATATTTTATTTTATCCGTCTTAGTATGTATTTTATTGTAAATATTTTTGTTTTATCACTATTACTATTATTATTACTATTAACATTATTATTAATGAACTATTTTGTATTACAATCTTTGTATCATTTCTGTCACGATTATTCTTATTATTATTATTATTATTATTATTATTATTATTATTATTATTATTATTATTGTTATTTCTATCATCAGGATTATTATTTGATCTCTGTAAAATTTATGTAGACTACTGACTGTACCCGAGCACGAGCATATGCTCATTTCGGGTATACAGAATGTTTAAAAAATACGGGCATAATTTCAGGTATGTATTTCCCACGTGTAGACAATCAAAATAGTTCATTACAACATGTGTCCGGAAATGCTTCATTTCCGAGTTATGGCCTTCACAGCATTGAAATTCACCGGAACGTTTTTCTTTCCGCAGGTCGTTGTCATTACAGATGTTCAAAATGTCCACCTCCTGCTTGAATACAGACCTCACATCGATGTCTCATTGACCAGCGAATACGATCCCAAACTCCAGGAGTATTGCGTATGTCCTCAGAACATGCCAGAATTCGATTCCGAAGGGATTCCAAATCAGGCACCGGAGACGAATAAACCAATGATTTTAAATGGCCCCAGAAGTAGAAATCGAGGGGGTTCAGATCAGGTGAGCGTGGAGGCCAAGTAATTGGGCCACCTCTACCTATCCATCGATCTGCCAGCTCTTGATTTGAATACATGTCGCACAGTCTAACGCCTACACAACACGGAATGTAACCTTCGCCTCGGAATGAACTGTCAGAGTGCCCTCTTAATGTCTCCTTTGACGGCAACGACGACCTGCGGAAAGAAAAACGTTCCGGTGGATTTCAATGTTGTGAAGGCCATATCTCGGAAATGAAGCATTTCCGGACACATGTTGTAATGAACTATTTTGATTGTCTACATGTGGGAAATACATACCTGAAATTATGCCCCGTATTTCTGAAACACCCTGTACATTCATATGTATTCATTTCAAATGTAAATTGTAAATAAATTTGAATTTGAATTTGAAAAAATTCCTATATTTATTTTTATGTGCTAAAAATACCAATAGGCCTATATTTGAGGCGTTTAGTTCCAAAATCAGATACATCACTTTTTTTTTTTTTTTCGGAAATGAGTTAATGTTATGATTCATATCTTCATATGATTCTACAACTGCTAAAGCACTATTATGCTCCAAAACCAGATACATCACATGAATTTGTATGCTGAAAGAATAGTATTGGTTGCAAATCCAGATAAGTCATGTGAGTTTGTTTCCAAAACCAGATACATCAAGGGTTAGCGCAGAAACAGCTGAAAGTAAAACGGCAAAATGTCATCATTAGTCCTAACGAGTATACAGATATATTCTCTAACTTCGGAACAGTCGTAATTTTGTCAGATAAAACACACTGGAAAGAACTGTTTCCAATATAGCGCGGCCACCAGCTCAGTGGCAATTTCCATGTAATAGTAATATACGTTACAAGAGCGGTATGTTGACGTTTTCATGGTCGAGGAAAAGATTGAAAAAGCGAAACGTAGTTGAGCTTTTTTAATTTCCGAGAACATGAAAACAAACATACCTCTCGTGTATCGTACATTATTTTGTGCGAAGATCGTTTATTACATACCTGAAAGACGAATTTCTAATTAGGGCCTAGTTGCAATGAAATCTCCATGTTGGTTTCTGTTTAATGACGCCAACTTCGGAACACCAAAATATCTTTCAACATTGTTGCTATAAAATGTTTTCTGTGTTTACTATACTCCAGCAAGCCGTGATGTACGTCTGTCTTCCCCCCCCCCCAGTCTATAAATGCGAACTTAAAACAAACGGTAAGGTAATGTAATGATTTATTTTTCATTTTAATATTTTAACAATATTATTTATATAACATATTGCAGTAATAACATCGGCATGTGCAATCTCGTTGATTTTTTCACGGCTTCCTTAATGTTACTTGTATCAGGAATGCAATAACTTTCGTGGAGTAGTAGACTTTACTTAATTTTTGCAAATATTTAAAAACAATAATTAACATTGCAATTTAGGTGAAATTGCAATAGTAAGTTTTCAATTTATAATTATTACTATGTTAAACGTCTCTAAAAATAATATGTTAAAAGCCTAAAGCAGTAAAACGAATGTCGCGCTTAAGCGGTAAGAAGAGGGAAATTGTTATGTGTGTTGCGTTGGGAATACTGAATGTGGTATTTCACACTTACCGCGCATTGGTTCTGTGCGGATAACATCAAATACGCACGATCTCGCACAAAAGTTTTTTTTTTTTTCCGGTCAAACAAGAAGAAGGATGACGTCCTGGTGAAGTTCACTACAGCAGCGAGTCTGGTCAATACAAGAGCATTTGTAAGAAGAACAAAAATAACAAATATTGCAGCACCAAGCATAACGCAGCCAGGAATACAAATGTCACAATTAAAAATAAATGATGTAGCCTAACTGCTTTGCTGACAAAACATTTTGGCAATGACTGGAAATCACTTCAAATATTATCCTACTGTGCACGTATTGTTAACAGGCTGGAAAGCTTGGATGAAAATCTAATTTCTTCTATGAATTAAGAAGAAAATGTGTGTGACCGTGCCTGTGAAATGGGTGATATGGTTGTTTAATAATTCAAGTTTCTTTTGTGAAGGAAATGTAAAATTTATGAGAAATTAATTGTAATAATTTAACAGTGGGTTTAAAATAATACATTGTATGAAATACATTAAAGGTGATATGTTACAGATGTATGAACACTAATAAAGTATTTCATAAAATCAACGAACATTGTATTATTGACCTAACATATGTGTTTTATCATTAAATATGAAAAAAGCTAGTGAAGAAAAACTGATCAATTTTTACTACGACGTGCGTCTTAAGATTATTAGTGTTCATACAACTGTAACATATCACCTTTAATGTATTTCATAAAATCAATGAACACTGTATTATTTACCTAAAATGTGTGTTTTATCATTAAATATGAATACATTCTATATTGTTTTTTGCTTTCAAACCAAGATAAGCCTTTTATTAATTTGCAAACCCAGATAGATCACAGAACAATTTTCAAAATCAGATACATCAAATACATTTTCTCTATTATCTACTACTTATGCAATAACGTCACTGCCATACGTCATGGAAAATTACAGTATTCCATAACAAACGTATCCTCAAAGTACAGGGACATCATTTTATTTTTACTTCAACTTTTATTGTACCTGAGTTTTTTAATGTACTTCACTCCCGCCCCTTCTACTAAGTTCCAACTGTCCACACAGAACCAAGGCCGCAATACTGAGTTAGTGATTACAGTACGTTTCGGAAATATGTTCGCGTTTTCCAGTGACGAAAACTTCCAATATTGAATCATATTTTCGCACAGGTACGGTCATCAGTTTGCCTACGTCGCATCCCGATTTCCCCCACCTGCTTCTGCTCGCTCCACTGTAAAGACTAGTGGCTGGGCTTTCTTAGCTCTTTTCTGAAAACATTAATTTCTGTTAGAAATTAATTGGACGTCTACGTAATATTATGCAACTGTTTAAAATAACTTAAATAAAAGGGCCTCTTTAAGTAATTAACTATCACGTGATCCCCCACTTTCTACGATCCTGCGACATAACCACTTGGACGGACAGTAGATAGCATGTCTGAGTAATTTTATCTGTGCGGGTCGGGCAGAAGTGAAGACTGAATTTACAGTACGTAAGGTACTCTTTTATAGAGTAGGTACAGAATTATTTCAACATGAGTTACTAAATATAAAGGACGAAACTGGTAATTGGAATTAGATGCAATAGTCTATAGTGCGATAATATGCACAAAAGAACTGAAGCCTGTATCGAAATGAAGGGCCACCATTTTCAAAAATGTGTTTAATTATCCTTTTCAATTTTAACTTCATTCTCTATATCGTACGCTAATGTGCTGTAGACAGTATAATATACACTGAATAATGAATACGTCCGAATGGATAACTCAGTTCGTGAGTAAAAACACTTATTGTTAATACTGTACTTATTTTGATTAAACAAAACCTAATGAAAATTATCACACTCAAAATCGCGATATTTCCTACTTTACGTAAATGGACGAACTACTTTTCTTCCCTCCTGTACCTAGTAAAGTGATTTGTTTGCATTTTACGCCAGTACCATCGAACTCCAGTCGTGGAAGGGGTAGCAAACGGCGTTTCCGGGTCTCAATCACTAATCCAAAGGTATAGCCAGGTTAATATTAAAAATGTTAGTAAAAATAAAATGATGTCCCTGTATTAACGTTTTATCTCTTGGTGTACAGGAGATATACGTTTTTTCTTCATACTGAAAAATTGTGGTTTAATGATGTATCTGGTTTTGCAACTAGACGCCTCATTTCCTACAATCTGTTATGGTTACCATTAGCTTTTAATGAAGAAAAATTCGGTCCAGCGCCGGGGATCGAACCCGGGTTACCCAGTTTTATGCACTACGAGCTCTATTGTGGAGTCCTGTCCGCCAAGTCATTCAAAAGAGTGCCCCCTTGTGTGATGACTTAATATACAGGATGATTCACGAGGATTTACCGTCCATTGCGGAGCTTATTTCCGAAGACATTCCGATCAAAAAGTACCATATAAACATTTGTTCTAATCTCAATATTTTCAGAGTTACACCAATTTGAAGTTGTTTGTAAAATACCATCATTCTTTAGTTTTAAGGATAAAAGAATATTACAGATAAAAAATGAACTATTCATTTCTTTAATTAACTAGTATTCTGAGTATAAAATAGTTGTATAATTTTCAGTCAGCAACTTATCGAAGTGTAAGAAAAGAATGAATTAGGTTACATCACATTAAATTATATACAGGGACATCATCTTATTTTTATTTCAATTTTTAATGTACCTGAATTTTTGACTGTACTTCACTCCCACCCCCTCTACTAGTAAACTTCCAATCATTCTCCACACAGAACCAAGGCCGCGTATGCGGTCATAATAAGCAGTACTTTTTTAGTGAGTATAATACGTTCCAGAAATATGTTCGCGTTTTCCAGTGACGAAAGAGCTTTCAATATTGAATCATATTTTCGCACAGGTACTGTCGTCCGTTTGCCTACGTCGCTTCCCGGTTTCCCCCACCCGCTTCTGTTCGCCCCTCAGTAAAGGCTAGTTGCTGGGCTGTCTTAGCTCTTTTCTCAAAACATTAATTTCTATTAGGAATTGGATATCTACGTAATATTATACAACTGTTTAAAATAACTTAAATAAAAGGGCCTCGTTAAGCAATTAACTCTCACGTGATTTCCTCCCTTTGTACGACCCTGCGACATAACCACTTGGACGGACAGTAGATTGCATGTCTGAGTAATTTTATCTTTTCGGATCGGGTAGAAGTGCAGATTGAATTTACAGTACGTAAGGTTCTCTTTTATAGAGTAGGTACAGAATTATTTCAACATGAGTTACTAGTACGAAGGACGAAACTGGTAATTGGAATTAGGTACAATAGTCTATAGTGCGATAATATGCATAAAAGAACTGAAGCCTGTACCGAAATGAACGGCCACCATTAAAAAAATGTGTTTAAATATCCACATTATGATTATTTTTCAATTTCCACATTATGATTATTTTTCAATTTAACTTAATTCTCTACATTGTATGCTAATATGCTGTAGACATTACATAATGAATACGTCCGAATGGATATCTAAGTTCGTGAGTAAAAACACTTATTTTTAATACAGTACTGTATTTTGATCAAACAAAAACCAAAATAAAATTATCAACATTAAAATCGCGATATTTCCTAGTTTACGTAAATGAATGAATTACTTTTCTTCCCTCCTATACCTAGTAAAGTGATTTGTTTATATTTTACGCCAGTATCATCGAACTCCAGTCGTAGAAGGAGATAACAAATAGTGTTTTCGGTTCTCAATCTTTAATCCAAAGGTATAGTCAGGTTAATATTAGAAATGTTAGTAAAAATGAAATGATGTCCCTGTATTTTACAAATCACATCATATTATGTTTCACGAATATTTTCGACTTGTACAAAAGTCATCTTCAGGTGACACAATAAAGCAAACAAGACAAATTGAACACAAGTGATAGCAGTACAATGAGTGAACACATATACGTATTACAAACCATGCATTCTCATTTTAAGAAGGTTTAAGTGTGGCTTTAAGTCAGAGCATCATATATTATAATTAGTTGAAATAATCAGGTAAAAATTACAATCAAGTAAAAAGGCTACACTTAGAATAATATGATGTTGTGCGACACAAAAGAAATTGTGTACCAATGTTTAGAGATAAAAATTAGGAATTAAGTTTAAAAATATAAAAAACCTAGGAGGTTAATTTTTTTTTTTTTTTGCTAATAATTGTAACATAAAATATAATATATACAGAAAAACTTTAGCTCGCCCCTGAAAGAGTAGAACTCGTGCTCAGGGGCGGATTCCTGAATTGATATTAATAAGTATACAATACAATTTGTCTTATGTCTACTATGCAATTATAATATATAAATTTAAATTTACAATTTTTTAATTTTTATAAAATCCATACATAACTTTTTTTTTAATTTAATACTAGAACTATTGGAATTATTAAGATTAGGATATTTAAATATAAATTTGTTACATATTCTTGGGCCTAAATTACTACTATGATTAAATACTGTAACAGTGTTGCATGACGGAATATGTCCATTTGTTATGTAGTGTTCAAGAAAGTAAATTCTAAATATATGATATGCGGAAAATAATCACTTTGGGTGATTCGCTAGCCCTCGCTACGAGCGTGCTAAACTAGCCCCGGCTATCGACTGATTACTTGTACGAGATTCATATCATATCGCTAACACTGGTTTATGAATACGGAAAACGTTAGTTCACTGATCATCCATCGGAAGCCCCGCTAAGAATGTCTATGAATACGGCCCTTTGTGATTTAGACGGCGCTTATTCTGTCGGATCCCGGCCACATAGTCACTCATAACGAGTGCACCTCTGCACATGTATGCACATTGTGCCACTGTCATACATCTATGACGCAGTGCATGAGGGTAGGCCACTAGACGAAACCCAAAAAGGTGGAACTTAAACTGAGAGAATTCGATCCGACATCGGGATGAAAATCCGGTGTGGCTTAGTGGATAAAGCGTCAGCACGTAGAGCTGAAAACCCGGGTTCAAATCCCGGTGCCGGAGAGAATTTTTCTCCGTTCCACTCTTCCATCATCCCTAATACAATTTTTCCAACATATTGTTTGAAGAAAAAGTTTTAATATTCTATTTAAATTAAAAATGATCTCTGAACCTCGATTATTAATGGAGTTACGGCCGAAAAAGTGCTGTGTGACTGACTGACCTCTTTCTGTGACTGACTGACATATCTGAATTTTATTTTAAATTCCATATTATGGAACCGCAAGTATTACACAAAAGCATGAAACTTGATAAGTAGCAAAATATTTTTTTTTTATATTTGGTTATTTTACGATGCTTTATCAACTGCTATGGTTATCTAGAGACTGAGTGAGATGAAGGTGATAATGCTAGAGAGATGAGTCCAGGGTCCAGCACTACACTTATTCAGCATTTGTTCTTAATGGGTTGAGGGGAAAACCGCGGAAAACTGCAATCAGATAACTTGTCCCAATCAGGATTTGAACCCGGGCCCATTACTTTCAAGGTCAGACTTAAATTACCTTTCCCGAAACAAAAAACTTAACTTGCCTAAATTACTTACTTATTTACTTACTGGCTTTAAAGAAACCCGGAGATTCATTGCCGCCCTCACATAAGCCCGCCATTGGTCCCTATCCTGAGCAAGATTAATCCAATTTCTATCATCATATCCCACCTCCCTCAAATCCATTTTAATATTATCTTCCCATCTACGTCTCGGCCTTCCTAAAGATCTTTTTCCCTGCGGCCTCCCAACTAACACTCTATAAATATGCATTTCTGAATTCGCCCATACATGCTACATCCCCTACCCATCTCAAACGTCTGGATTTAATGTTCCTAATTATGTCAGGTGAAGAATAAATGCTTACAGTTCTGTGTCGTGTAACTTTCTCCATTCTCCTGTAACTTCATCCCTCTTAGCCCCAAATATTTTCCTAAGCACCTTATTCTCAATCATCCTTAACCTATGTTCCTCTCTCAAAGTGAGAGTCCAAGTTTCACAACCATAAAGAACAACCGGTAATGTAACTGCTTTATAAATTCTAACTTCAGATTTGTTGGCAACAGACTGGATGATAAAAGCTTCTCGACCGAATAATAACAGGCATTTCCCATATTTATTTTGTGTTTAATTTCCTCCCGAGTATCATTTATAATTGTTACTGTTGCTCCAAGATATTTGAACTTCTCCACCTCATCAAAAGATAAATTTCCAATTTTTATATTTCCATTTCGTACAATATTCTCGTCACGAGACATAATATACCATTGTTGTTCACAATATATGTCAATGATATTACATCTCTTGTAAGGCATTGTAACTATCACTTGTATGCTGACGACCTTCAATGCTACATCTCTTCCCGCTTAGATCGAGTAAATGACGCTATAGATAAATTGAACGAAGACATTGACTCGATTGTGACATGGACAAAGAAACTCCGTCTTAAAATCAATCCTGGAAAGACACAAGCAATTATATTAGGACACAAACGGCAAACCGACGCTGTAAAACACCTCGACATTTCCCCTGTTAAAGTAAGTACAGTGCATATCCCTTTCAGTTCTTCAGTAAAAAATCTTGGCATTCACATGGATAATAATCTCAACTGGGACATGCAAATCACAGAAACCTGCAGAAAAGTATATTCTATTATCCATGTGCTAAAAAGGATAAATGTTCATCTCCCTCTTGCTTAAAAAAGTCCCTTGTGCAGACACTTGCATTTCCCTATTTCGACTATGCGGACATTTTACTGACTGACCTCTCCAGCGACAACAAAATGAAACTTCAACGTGCTCATAATTTGTGTGTACGTTTTGTAAGCAATGTTCGTAAATATGATCATATTACCCCATCCCTGGAAGCAATAGGTTGGCTTAAACTAGATAAGAAAAGAAATTTACATTCACTTCTCTTTCTCTTCGAAATCTTGAACTCTTCTATTCCTTCGTACCTGTCGTCTCGCTTCACTTACCTTTCTTCCCACCATAAACTGAACACACGCTCTCGTCATGAAACAATACTAACAATACCATCCCATCGCACCTCCTCATACTCATCTTCTTTCACAATAGCCCTGCCAAGACTCTGGAATTCGCTACCTGCTAGCATCAGGGACTGTCAAAATAAAATTGAATTCAAACGAAAACTTACTAGGCACTTGGTCAGTAATTGATTACTTGTAAATAGTTTCTTTAATCTATGACAAAATATTTCAATATTCAGTAATTTCATCACCAGGGAACGGATTTATATGGACTAAAAATATATGAAATATGTAAATATATATGTAGTTATTTTTACCAAAATATGGAATTAAATATGGATTTTTACCAAAATATGGAATTAAATATGGACTTAAAATTATAAAAAATGACTATGTACGTTAAATATTGGTACATTTTAATCAAACTAAACAAAAAATATAATGGACGTACCTTATCTTCCAATGTAGTTTCAACAAAACACAATTTTTATTGTCTGTTACCATAACAATAGGTTACAAACATTTCTTTCAAGTGCTGAAAAGTGAATCTTCTTCTATTGTCTCTGAGGATAGATTTATACTGACTAAAAGAGCGTTCGACGTCACAAGAAGTAACTGGTACATAATTCAATTTCACAATGTCTGCTGGGGATAAGTCCAAGTTAATCTTCACTGTTGATTCACCACTCATCACAGCAACAACCTTTTGTAGTTCTTCATATCCAGGGTTTTTTGAAAGTACAGTGTCCACCTTAGCTCTTACTGCATCTGCAACTTTACCTCTACCACGATTCAGTTGTTCCACAGTACTATTTATAATTTCAAAACTTTCAGATAGTGAAAGGTGCCTATTTTGGAGACTTTTGAGCGTTTTTATGATGCATGAAAATGTATGCTGAATGTGAGCTAAGTCATTCTTCACACTTATGTCACAGGTAACTGTTTTCGCAGTATCAATTGAGACTGCATCTTCAGAGTCCAATGCAAGGAGAACATTGTTAATAGAGTCTATATGTTCGGCATAATATTCAACTGCTTCTAGCCATGTACCCCATCTAGTTAAAATTGGCTTTGGTGGCAATGGAATTTCAGGGTACATTTCTTTCAACACGTTAACTCTACTGGGAGCTTTGAGAAATACTTTTTTCACTGATGAAATCAACAAATCTACTTTAGGGAAATTGTCTCTGACCACTTCTGCCACACGATGAAATGCATGCGCCACACAAGTAAAATGAGTCAATTTAGGATATACAACAGATAATGCTTGTCCAGCTTTGACCATATAAGGGCAGCATCGCTAATAAAGAATAACACATTATCGTACATAATACCCTTTGGCCACAGGATACCCATAGCTTCGTTGAACAGTTTAACTATAGTTTTGTTATTGCACTTTTCTAGAACATCACAATGTAAAAGAATTCGTTCAGAATATTGTTCACTTAACAAACCGATAACTACATTACCAACAAGTCTACCTTCTTTGTCGGGAGTCTCATCAATGGAAACCCAAATTGAACTATCTTTAATTTCATCTCTTATCTTCTGTATTGTCTCATCGTAGATGGATGGAGCATACGTCTTCCTAAGTGTTGACTCATCCGGGATTGTATGTTGAGTATATTTTTCAAGGAATTCCCTGAAGACCTTATTCTTTAGTTTGTAGAGAGGAATATCAGCAGAGATGAGAGAACGGCACAGGTCGATGTTAAACTCAGATCTTACATTCGATGTTGTTGGTTGTGTTAAAAACAATTGTCTCTGCTTGGAATTTAGTTGTTTGTTGGCCTGATGTTTACTAGTTGTAATGTGTTGTTGCACCAGGAACTTTTGTGTAGATGATACTGCACACTGACACAAATTACAAAATAATATTTTATTGTCAGTTGATAAACCATCTTCTTTAAATTCTGAAATGTAACTTGTTAGTTTTGATTTTAAATTGACTGAATGACGTACTTTTGGCATATTTACCGTCTTTATAGTATGATTTACAAAACTGAACCTATGTGTACTCTGACTGGCATTTAACTGTTGAGCTGCACAACTGAAGTCTGTTAAAAATTTTAAATTAAATTAATACAGTTTTGTAACTTACTTTCCCATTGTTGATAGGACTGCTAATTTTCAAATAACTCTGATGTTAAAGGGATTACTGAACATGTGTTTAAATCTCTATTGTTGAAATGTATTTTTAAAAGTTAATGGAATTTTGTTTTGTTTTATTGTTAAACCTAATATAATATGGACTGTTTTATATGAAATATGGAAAATATATGGAAATTAACGAAAATATGTACTAAACTCTAAAATATGGAAAAATATGGAAAATAAAAGTAGGATTTTTCAACCCTACACATTGTGAAAAATAAAGATAATGCAAAATATAAATTATATTAGCTTTATAAGTAAATATGTATTTACATATAAATCCTTTCCCTGTTCATCACTATACAATTTTGTTATTCTAGATTTAATTTGTAATTCAGTAAATATAAAATATTCTTTGTTTCTCTATGATAAATTATCTAGCTTTAATTATTCAGGTAATCTTTTCGTACTTTGATTTTATTGTAATTGTAAATTTAATACTAACTGTAATATTATTTGTAATTGTAATTGTAAATTTAATACTAATTGTTATTTTATTGTTGATATTGTAGTTGGAATCTCCTGGTAGAGGGGCAGAGAAGGCCTGACGGCCTTATCTCTACCAGGTTAAATAAATAAATACTAATACTAACTACTAATATACATTGTCTTTTCGGGATTTACTTCCAAACCTATCTCTTTACTTGCTTCCAGTAACATTCCCATGTTTCCCCTAATCGTTTGTGGATTTTCTCCTAACATATTCACGTCATCTGCATAGACAAGCAGCTGATGTAACCCGTTCAATTCTCTGTTATCCTGGACTTCCCTAATGGCATATTCTAGAGCAAAGTTAAAAAGTAAAGGTGATAGTGCATCTCCTTGCTTTAGCCCACAATGAGTTGGAAACTCATCTGACAGAAACTGACCTATACGAACTCTGCTGTACGTTTCATTGAGACACATTTTAATTAATGGATCTAGTTTCTTGAGAATACGAAATTCAATAAGAATATCATATAAAATTTCTCTCATAACCGAGTCATATGCCTTTTTGAAATCTATGAATAACTGATGCACTGTACCCTTATACTCCCATTTTTTCTCCATTATCTGTTAACTTGCCTAATATTCACCTTAAATGGCACAAAATAACGCAAATATAGGTGTGAAAACACTGTTAAGAACAGACGGAAAAGCGGAAGGAATATACTCTGGCGGTTTGCCAGAATGACTATTTCAGTATCAGTAGACTAAGAACCTGTAGGTTGAGTGAAATCTTAAAATGTAATTCTTGCAGTATCATAATTCCTAATACTCTATCTATAATGTACAGTAAATTATATTATTATTTTCGATTCTGATTGTAGCTCTACCCTAACAGCAAGAATAAATTGCTTTACACGATACGTCAAACGTAAATAATATTTTCATGATACAATGTGATGTGTCACGCTTCCGTGATGCATTACAATACGTCATGTTCCCATGATGCACTTCGTCACGTCACGCTCTCATGTTGTAATGCAATGAAAATAATCTTCCTGTTGTGTCTGAACAATGGCAACTAATTTTATGTTCCCGTGGTGCAGTGACAGCAACTGATGCTCCAAGTATTACTAATGGGGCTCTGACACCCATTCATATATTCATTTCAACAGTTAATACTGATATTATTATTTCAATAGGCCTCAAAATCTAGGCTTCTATCATGCAAATTATTTTTATATCGTTCAAACGTTCCGAAACGCCAACAAATAGGTATACCAGTTCAAAACACACATATTCTCAATTAATTTCGCAGATAATCAAGTATTATCAGCTCAACATCACCATGATACGGAATATGTGGCAAGAAAACTAAACGAAAAGTATGAAAACTGAGGACTTTCCATAAATATAGGGAAAACTAAATATTTATGTATAGCAGAAGAGAATGAAAATTTAAAGTTTGATAATGGAGAAGAATTAGAACCATCTATTGAATGCAGTTATTTAGGCACAAAGATAGACTATTTAGGAGATAATACAGTAGAAATTAAAAACAGAATTATACAAACAAAACAAGCAATAAATGCTCTAAATTCCATTTGGTGGAGCAAAAATATTACAAAAAATAGAACATTACAAATATGGAAAATCATAGTCCAAAGTATCCTACCATATGGAGCTGAAGTTTGGCAAATTCAAACTAGGGAAACCAAAAGGATTTTAAGTACAGAAATGGATGTCCTAAGAAGATCAATTGGGAAATCTAAAATGTAAAAAATAAGAAATAGACGAATAAAATAAATTATGGAAATGCAAGACGAGATAGACAATACAGATATAAGTAAATAGAAAGGAAAAGATTAAATTGGTACGGCCATATCAGAAGAATGCCAGAACAAAAAATAAATATAGGAAAAACTAAATATTTATGTATAGGAGAAGGAAACGAAAATTTAAAGTTTGATAATGGAGAATAATTAGAAACATATATTGAATGCAGTTATTCAGGCACAAAGATAGACCATTCAAAAGATTATACAGTGTAAATTAAAAACAGAATTACACAAATGAAACAAGCAATAAGTGTGTTCTAAATTCTATTTGGTGGAGCAAAAATATTATAAAATAAAAAAAAAACACTACAAATATGTAAAAACCATAGTCCAAAGTACACTAACATATGGAGCTGAAGTTCGGCAAATTCAAACTAAGGAAACAAAGAGGATTTTAAGTACAGAAATGAATGTCTTAAGAGATCAGCTGGGAAATCTAAAATGGAAAAAATAAGAAATAGACAAATAAAAGAAATTATGGAAGTGTAAGATGAGCCAGACATTATAGATATGTGTTAATAGAAAGGAAAAAATTATAGTGGTATGGCCATATCAGAAGAATGGCAGAACAGCGATTACCAAAAATAATTATGGAATGGATCCCACCAGAAAGAAGAAGAAAAGGACGTCCAAAGAAGACTTGGATGGAGGACGTACTAGCAGCGATGAACGCTCGAGGATTGCAGCCAGGATGAACAGAGAGGAGTGGCGTTTGGCTTCCGGAAGACTCCGACAGCTGTTATGACCCCGGAATGATTGATTCAAACGTTCCTATGAAATATAATACAGTCAATTTTTCTATCTCCAGGTCCATATTCAAATTCCGGCGGGAAAGAAAAACTTGTATTTCAATATATTATGGAGGCCGTTAACGATACCATTATGATTAAGAAGAGAAAAAGAAATTGGCTGGGTAACTGACTGAAGAAGAAACTGCCTACTAAAGAACGCACTGGAAGAAATGGTGAACGGGAGAAAAGTTCTGGGCAGAAGAATATAATATCAGATGGTAGACGACATTAAAATGTAAGGATCATACTGTATGTGGAGATTTCTGTACTCACTTACTTACTTGCTTACTTTTAAGGAACCCGCAGGTTCATTGCCGCCCTCACATAAGCCCGCCATTGGTCCCTATCCTGAGCAAGATTAATCCATTCTCTATCATCATATCCCACCTTCTTTAAATCCATTTTAATATTATCTTCCCATCTACGTCTCTGCCTCCCAAAAGGTCTTTTCCCTCCGGCCTCCCAACTAACAGTCTATATGTAGTTCTGGATTCGTCCATACGTGCTACATGCCCTGCCCATCTCAAACGTCTGGATTTAATGTTCCTAATTATGTCAGGTGAAGACATGCAGGCGTGCAGTTCTGCGTTGTGTAACTTTCTCCATTATTCTCCTGTAACTTCATCCCTCTTAGCCCCAAATATTTTCCTAAGAACCTTATCCTCAAACACACTTAACCTCTGTTCGTCTCTCAAAGTGAGAGTCCAAGTTTCACAACCATAAAGAACAACCGGTAAAACAACTGTTTTTATATACTAACTTTCAGATTTTTGACAGCAGACTGGATGCCAAAGCTGCTCAACCGAATAATAACAGGCATTTCCCATATTTATTTTGTGTTTAATTTCCTCCCGAGTATCATTTATAATTGTTACTGTTGCTCCAAGATATTTGAACTTCTGCACCTCATCAAAAGATAAATTTCCAATTTTTATATTTCCATTTCGTACAATATTCTCGTCACGAGACATAATCATACACGTTGTCTTACTTCCAAATCTATCTCTTTACTTGCTTCAAGTAAAATTCCCGTATTTTCCCTAATCTTTCAGTATTCACTGTCAGATGGAAAACAAGTTACAGGAATTGTTCAAAGTAACGACCTTCGCCTTAAGTAAAGTATTTTTCTGCAAATAATGAAGTACTTTTTTAAGTTCATTAATTATTCTATCTTAACATTAGAAACTACGTACAACGAATTTCATACAGCTTAAATATTAAAATGGGGACAAAAATGCATGAAAATAATGATACAGAACACAAAACTGTCACATTTGCAACCACACGCCATCGCTTATGTAACAAATACCTAACTGAGCTCCGTAGGAGTCCAATACAACTGACTTGATCTCAAGTGAACTGTAATGAACCAATGGCCAGTTCTGTACAGTATACTCTTGCCGAAAGCATAATTAATTTATTACAGAAATTGCCTCCCATCGAGGGTAGCCCTTACGGACTCAGTCTATCAGGTATGCTCAAAATTGTAAAAGCCCCAATTACACGGATGATGCTACACTGCATAACACACACTGTGTACGGACTGGGCTCCGCAACTACATTGCAGCACCGCCTGTGTGGCATAGTTCTTACACTCTTACAAATACGGATAATAAACTGAATTTGAAAAACGAAAGAGTATACACTGCAATATTCAGTTATTACATTATTTATTATATTTAATATAGTTATGATATAATAATATCATAGATAATATCATTTTCATATTCCACCATATAGTCTACTTTGCAGTCTATTCAACATCTGCATTCTTTTCTGCAAGTAATCGGGAATCTATTTCAACGAATTTACTGAAATGCGCTAAAGATGCTCATCTGTTAATCGGGACCTATGTTTGGATTTAGTAACCTTCATTCTCGAAAATAATTGTTCGCACACATATGTCGAGCTGAAGGTAGTGGCAACGAATAAGCTCCTCTTGTAATATTTAGTTTTTTTTTCATTTTTTAAATAATTCTATGCTTGTCAAGTCATATTCTCTGCATTTAGTTCTGAATTCTACGTTACTTAGTAAATCAATTAACTCGTCCTGGAACTGCACTCTCACGGATTGTACTAAATTTATGAAAAGATTAACAAAAATACTAATATCACTCTCCATACGTCTAAAATCACTAAATCTATGTTCTGTGAATTCACATTTGAACTGTTGTAGTACAGAGACATCATTAACTATATTTTGTTCAGGCACCATAGACTACATCTATTTACAAGTTCACCATCCGTGAAGGGTTTTAGTGCCTTAGCTAATTCCTAACATACTACATAGGTTAACTTGCTCCAAAACATAGACTCTGAATTGTTCGACTCTCTTCAGTGTTTGGCCTTTCATGAAGTGCTTTCAATTCTTGAAGCTGTAGTGCACGTTGCACCCCTGAAAAATTATTTCATCAAAATATCTATTTCTGCTGGAATAAAATAACCACAATAACAATAATAATAGTAATAATAATAGGTATAATAATAATAATAATAATAATAATAATAATAATAATAATAATAACGTTGGTACATGAAAATAGGCTATACTCGTATTACAGAAAACAGCTTCTCTGTCACTTCGGCATATTCTGGGTAGCAGAACCTATAATGTAGTTTTATGTTGCTCAGTAGTATTCCTGACAGTACCTTACAATATAGTAATCACTTTCCATTTTCACCGAACGTACAACAAAAATAGTCTTCCTCCCACACTGTACGGAATGATCGTTTGCTTACAGGAGGCTTTGACTGTGTCATTGTCCCGCACTGTTCGTGCGTTTACTAAGTACTTGAACTGCCTTCCGCAGCCATCCGTCGAGCTTCGAACGGGGAACAGCACGCTCTACATTCGAAGGTTGTGATTACAGAACGTAATCGGGAGTCAGAGAATGAGCATACCTGCTGCATATCCTCAAAAAAATTAATATACATATGTAAACATAGATATTAAATTTAAAAAGAAAGAAAGAAAGAAAGAAAGAAAGAAAGAAAGAAAGAAAGAAAGAAAGAAAGAAAGAAAGAAAGAAAGAAAGAAAGAAAGAAAGAAAGAAAGAAAGAAAAGGACATGAAAAATTACAATTGCTATTAATGTGGTACCATATGATTAATTAGGATTTGACAGGATTTTTTTAACATAGTTATCACAATGTCTTCCATCAGGGATATTGGCAGAGCAGACTGCCGTCGAAATTTTTCGAAAAAACTGGTATAGTCCCTCGAGCACCTATGAGCAAACCGAATACCTCAACGTGAATTAAGGCATATTTCAGATTGAAATAGTTGACTGTAGACTCATAGATCGACTTCTTTTCATGGTGGACCTCGGCTGATTGATGACATCCTACTTCAAAACGTATCGTGGGGTCCACAATGATGCCCTGTTTAGTGTCACATTGTACTGCAATACGTAGGGCAATTTCGATGGTTCAGAAATGAAAGAATTAAGATATTTCAACAATAGAATAAGAGGTATTGGGATTTAAAATAACTACCATTGTCAGACTTGAACATTCTACTTTTGTGCCTGAGGTCTGACGCTTTGTCTGTTACATCAGAGCCCCATGTCGATAATTCCATTACAAAACAGATGAATAACGTAAACGAATGAGAGTGAAACAAGCAGTACAGTGGTGTGCTGTCTCATCTTTTGCCGGCAAAATGTTTAAAATATTTGTTTGATAAGTTCTTAACATGTGTGCTTTATATAATCCCTAATGAGGTCCGAAACCATCGCATACCATTCCACACCTCGATTTCATTTTCATTTAGGAATATGAGTATCAAAACAACTTTAACACCTGATAATTCAGATATTTTTCGTCGGAGATCCTGGGTTCCTTATACCAAATTGCTTGTCAGAAACTCCTCTATAAGCAGATAAATTTGTTCTGTTAAATTCTGAAACACCCTGTATAAACTCCAGATGAGTAAAAGTGACGCAGCACAAACTAAGACAAAATATACATAAGCAATCATTAAATAAGAAAAAAATGTTCATGTTCTTTCCGAAAATCGAACCATTCTTCGATGAATTTGTAAGACAAGCTACCACTTGACGGAGAACAATCGTGTCTTCGAGTAACCTGGTGTAAATTGAGTGAGCGGTGATGTAGCGTTAACTGCGATATAATGGGGAGTAACTGGAGCACGTGGTCGATATCTTAACGTGTTCCGTGACACAACACGGCAGTGTATGAGCATCACTGCATCTTCTTGTCGTAAACAACCCTGCGATATGGACGACAAATAGATACACTGTGCAGTGTATCACGAAGGTGCTCTTCCTCTACAGCATCAGCTGCGAGTAGGGCTGTACAAACCACCTCCTCATTACTGTGTCTTCTAATTTTGTTGAAGCAACTTTTAATTACTGTAACACCGCAGCTCAATAGCAGTGCAGACAAATATTAAATCTACATATGAGCATTATAAATGCTATTGAAGGAAAGATGTTTTGATCAGTGGAAAAATGATGATGATGATGATGATGATGATGATGATGATGATGATGATGATTATTAGAGATAGGATTTTCATGCACTATCAAATCGTAAAATATGCATGCATCATGCACTGTCAAATGGCCAAATGTGCACAATGAAGAGGGGGGAAAAAACATTGAAAATATGCACTATCAAAATTGAAACTTACATTTTACTTTCGAATGGCACAATGTACTACTAACAATTTTTCCGAATTTCTAAGATATTCTTTTCCCTTAATCCACTGTGCCACAAGATCTCTTCTCGAACATTTAATGGGGGGCATTACAACACTTCACAGGTCACCACAGAACACAAATATAGTAGCTGATTCACAAAAACCTGTATATGTAGCCTACTACAGACCTTCTACCTATCTGCATTTCCAAATTACAGTAGAACCTCTATTATCCGTGGTAATGAAGGGGATGGACTGAACGGTTAATCGAAAAAATCGGATAATCCGTACTATAGAAGACTTTCATAAATTAAGTGTTGCATAATGCAGTTTCATAATTTCCTCCGTGTTCATGTGTTTTAACACATTAGGTAGTGGATCAGAAGTTTTAAGTGTAATAGCTCTCTTGGAAAGAGTGGGTGAAGAAAGAATAATGCTGAAACTGATCAAGAAGGGAAAAAGGAATTGGCTGGGTCACTGACTGAGAAGAAACTGCCTACTGAAGGATTCACTGGAAGGAATGATGAACGGGAGAAGATTTCGGGGCAGAAGAAGATATCAAATAATAGGCGGCATTAAGATATATGGATCATATGCGAAGACTAAGAAGAAGGCAGAAAATAGGAAAGACTGGTGAATGCTGAGTTTGCAGTGACAGAACACTATGAATGAATGAATGTCAATGACGGGTTTCTGAGGGTCAAGGAAACTTCCTATGATGAATTTCCGTGAAAAGATAGGAAAACTAGAAGTCTCATGTTAAAGATTTAAGTAATTTTACACTTTATCCTTTTTTTTTTTATTAAATCTCGCACAGTTGTAACTCCAATCTCGTATTCCGATGTGAGATGAACCACAGTTCCTCTTTTCCAAAACCACGCAATTATATGCATTTCTCTTCGATACCCAGCACAACATACTGTATCCTTTTGGCACTTCTGGAAGACGAGAAATTAAGCAGGTCACTCTGTCTATAAAAAATAGGTACTAATGTATTGTGCAGTACTCCATATTTTTTCTGCAACAAAAAAGGAGAGAATGACAGACGGATAATCCAACAATCGGTTAATAGGGTGACGGATAATCGGGGTTCTACTGTAAAGGCATGTTAGGGGTAGCATGTTAGTGCTATTGTCGCCAAACTACAAAGTATGGGAGGGAGCAGAAGAGGCATCCTTCTAATAATAATTTTACCCTCAGGGTAAGATTTGCTCATCGTTGTGGCTGAGAGGTTAGCAAGTCAAACCCGGAACCCAGCGGTCCCGGGTTCGATTCCCGGTCAGGACGAGTTGCCTGGGTGAGGTTTTTTCGGGGTTTTTCCCCTCACTCCTATGGATGAATATCAGGTAACTTTATCAGGCGATTAGAACCCCACTCATCTTCGCCACTTCCTTCCCTCCCCATCATCTTTTCCCCATCATCCCGTTTCTGGTTTTTCAGATCACTCTACAGGCGGCCTCCCGGAGTTACTGGCTCTCTCGACCGGCCTCCGTGGAATGTAGTTAAGCGACGTTGGATGGCTTCTGCAACGAGCACCCGAGGCGGACTTACTCGGGGGAGAAGTTTCGCCTCGGACCGACAGGGGGGCCTTGGGGGAAGTTGCCGAAGCAGGAATGGTATATGGATTTCTGTTGGCTGTAGGGACCGGTCGTTAGGAAGTCATGTGGTTGTGTTGGTGCGCGTAGGGGATCTATGGAACCAACTCATTCCATAACGAGGGTTATCGTAATAGATCTCAACAGGTCGCAGTGCTGGGCCATCCGTGCCCCCCACTCACTTAAGGGTAAAACTTGTATAGAACAGGAGTGTGGAATTCCAGTGTGACAATACAATGAGAGGATTAGCTGGTAAGGTTCAAAGCCCTCAGGTAGAAACTCTGCAAACTGTTAGCATTTCACTTATATTTTTCAGTACATATACTCAAATATTGTAAGCTCAGAAATATCAAACTCTACAAGGCAACATTTATCAAATGCAGTATCATGCGATTTAATATAAAATATGCAATGAAACTATAAAAATGGACTTAATATGCAACATAAACCTCAAAATATGCATTATTGAACTTAAAATCTAAAAAAACATGCATTATGCATGAATGTACCACTAAAAAGACCAAAACATGAAATATGCACGGAAAAAGTAGGTATACATATTTCGAATCACTAAGCCATGAAACGGATATTTGCAAAATTTGAGAACTATAGCAAGCTTACAGAAAAACATGCATTTCCATGGAAATCCTGTCTATGATGATGATGATGATGATAATGATGATGATGATGATGATGATGACGATGACGATGACGATAATTTTGTGTATTAATCTACGGAGTGTTATTGTGTATT
This sequence comes from Periplaneta americana, assembly GCA_025594305.2. NCBI lineage: Eukaryota > Metazoa > Arthropoda > Insecta > Blattodea > Blattidae > Periplaneta > Periplaneta americana. Next base: position 35,540,165 of record JAJSOF020000009.1, read on the forward strand.
AAAATATACCTACCATTTGAAAATAGAATAATTGTATGAGATATCATTCCACTACGAGAATCCATACTGCTCTAAATGAAACTTCCATGTAACAACGAAATCTCTCGCATGAAAGCAGCACATGTTAACCTGCCCACACACGTTCTTCTCTTCTCTTTCATGGCACAAACAACGGCAATACGATTCCTATTATGACATGTCTGAGCTAACTACATGACAGTATAATGCGTATTATTTGTCTTGGTAATTAAACTGAACACGATAGTGTAATACGGCCTTGTCTGCTGTCAGCACTCATGAGCATGAGGTTTGTGTTGAATGCAACATCATGCGCAGGTAAATATAAAAGCATTTTACGTTAGGAATGAAACACAGTCGCACAAAATTTATAATAATTATAATAATAAAGATGTATAATTACTTACAATTATATGATTTCAGTCATTTCATGGCCAAAAAATGTAATAAAAACAAACCAGAGGTACAAGCACATACATAGGCTATTTATACTATATCATATTACCCATCATCCCTCACCACAGCAACATGAAACTGATGTCATAGTTCCTTTGTAGACTACTCTGAACCGGGCAATCAATACTGCTCTCGTGGGTGGTTTTTAAATCCAACAATATGTATTTATTAGTTTTAAAAATGTATAATTATTTAATAGCAAGAAATATTTACTAGATCATGTGATCGGAAGACTGCTATTATATCTCAGTAATACGGAATAATAATACATAAATGCTTACGTTAATAAGCACACATGAATCCTATAGATTCAAAATCCCCTATATCCATTTTCACAAATTGAAGAATTTTAACAGTAACTGGTGGCAAATAAGAGAGAATTTTCAACCTAACAATGACTTTTAATAAACCATTTTCTTTAAATTTAATGGCTTTTCGAATTCGAACTGTATAAATCATAAGAATTCATTCTTAGCAAGCAATATGTGGGCATAACTAAATCATGAATAAAATGGTCTTTAGGGGGTTTTGAATCTAGAGGATTCACATCTTCTCTTTACTGCGGATGCATTGATAATATTAGTATCAATCATTTTAGTATTTATGAACATATCTATTCTAAATAACACAGAACAACAATAATTTTGCTTCGACTTAAAACAATGTGTCCCTTATAGTTTGGTGTGCGCTGAATCCGAAAAATTCGTCTCTTTTTTCGTATCAGGTAAGGTTTTTAAGATACACTATGATTTCACTTTTCGATAAGCGCTCCACCAGGAAACATCTGGCGCGAGTTGGGGGTTCTAAACCAAAACAAAATCTAATGCATTTCATGAGTTTATGACCTATTACAGGTTTCTTATGGTTGTTGGCATGTTATTTTGCACTCCTAATAAATAAACAGATATTGGTGCCTTCTATTCAGTAAATTTCATAACAATTCAAAATGAGATCTACGCGATGAACAAACAAGGGTGTTGTTTTCAATATTTAGATGCAACGTTTACCAATTTGTGTGAAAGCAAATTAAAAAAGAACGGCTGGGAGGATCATCGTGCTAACCTCACGATACCACCATTCTGGTTGGATGATCGTCCGCCTCTGCTTCGGCATGTGGGCGTGAGGCCAGCAGCCGGCTGGTCGGTTTAGGCCCTTCATGGGATGTAGCGCCACGTATATGTATGTATATATATATATATATATATATATATATAAATTAAAAAAGGGCATTTTCATCGGTCTACAAATTCGCATAGTTATGGCGGACTCTTTGTTTGAGGAAAAACTTTCCGTTGCAGAAAAAATGACATGACGCGCTTTCAAAGAGTTTGCTCAAATTTCCTCGGAAATTCTAGGGAAGACAACTACATCGAAGTTGTGGAAACCATGTTAAGTGCATATGAGAAAATGGGGTATAATATGTCTCTCAAATACACTTTTTACATTCTCATTTGGATTTCTTTCCTCCTAACCTTGGAGCGATAAACGACGAGCATGCGGATAGATTTCATCAAGAAATATCTTAAATAAAAAGGCGATATAAAGGAAGATCATCATCCAGCATGCTTGCAGACTATTGTTGGTTCCTTGTAAAACACAGCTACGGGTCTAGTTATGAACGGAAGTCATCCAAAAAATCCTTTTAAATAGTAAGTTCAAATTTCGAGATTTTTCTCATTATACACAAGAAATATTTTTATTGCTGTTGTGTTTTTTGTGTTTTAAACTTTGTAATATCATTTTTGTATCCAGCACACATTTTCAAAATATTGAGGCATTTTGAATCTCTAGTCTGTTTGTAATTTTATCAGTAGCAATGAAAAAATCTTTTTCATTGAAAATGCAATTCACTTTCCCCGTCATGGGGAAATTTGGATTTTAAATTCAGATTTATGGCACACATATTAGTAATATTCACCTATTTTTATTTCGGAGCAAGACAAAAAGTACAAATTTGTTGTTCAGTGCAATTAAAATACTTAAGTAGTCATTGCAGGTAATTGTTTTCAATGTAAATATATCTCGATATAATAATGTGGCTTGTAACAAATTTTCCATAGCACCCATGATTGACGCTGTAAGAGACGTTAAAGATTTAACTGCGGCAGTGTGCTATGTTAATTTAACAGTGAGTTTAACATGATGTTAGCAGTAACAACAGTTGATGAAACATCTCTTCCGTTAAGTTTACTGTTAAACTGCCTTAACGATATGTTAAATGTTTAACAAAGGTTGGTGAAACTGGGCCTTAGTCAAGTAAATACACGTCATTAGTAAAAAATGGAATAATATATAACCCATTATTTACTTACTTACTGGCTTTTAAGGAACTCGAAGGTTCATTTCCGCCCTCACATAAGCCCGCCATTGGTCCCTATCATGAGCAAGATTAATCCAGTCTCTATCATCATATCCCACCTCCCTTAAATCCATTTTAATATTATCTTCCCGTCTAAGTCTCGGCCTCCCTAAAGGTCTTTATCCCTCCGGTCTCCCAATTAATACTCTATATGCATTTCTGGATTCGCCCATACGTGCTACATATCCTGTCCATCTCAAACGTCTGGATTTAATGTTCCTAATTATGTCAGGTGAAGAATACAATGCGTGCAGTTCTGTGCTGCGTAACTTTCTCCATTCTCCTGTAACTTCATCCCTCTTAGCCCCAAATATTTTCATAAGCACCTTATTCTCAAATACCTTAATCTCTGTTCCTCTTTCAAAGTAAGAGTCCAAGTTTCACAACCATACAGAACAACCGGTAATTTAACTGTTTTATAAATTCTAACTTTCAGATTTTTCGACAGCAGACTGGATGATAAAAGTTTCTCAACCGAATAATAACAGGCATTTCTCATATTTATTCTGTGTTTAATTTCCTCCCGAGTATCATTTATATTTGTTACTGTTACTCCCAGATATTTGAACTTCTCACCCCTTCAAAATATAAATTCCCAATTTTTATATTTCCATTTCGTACAATATTCTCGTCACGAGACATAATAATATACTTTGTCTTTTCGGGATTTGATTTCAAACCTATCTCTTTACTTGCTTCCAGTAAAATTTCCGTGTTTTCCCTAATAGTGGATTTTCTCCTAACATACTCACGTTATCCGCATAGACAAGCAGCTGAACCCATTAACTTCAATTATATTATTAATACACCTCTATTATTATTCAATACTGAGAACGGACACTTAACCGAGAGGTGTACTAGAGGCTAACTTTTGCTTCATTGAAGCTAACATTATGCTAGCTATACTTCCGTTTCATTTGCTTTCAATATCTGCTTTCCTAGTTAATTTATTGGTTCAAACTACACGCTGAATAGGAAAATATCCCGGGGCAGATCTCCTTGTACATATTGACAGATGCTGAAAACAACTTGAGGGTGGAGTTGCGGTTCTCTGAACTGCACCACTTCCCATTCGCTTATTCACGTGTTTCTGGTGCTTTTCCACAGCTCAAAATAACAATAATAGCTCATACGTAAAACAGCATGCGTGTCAATTGAAGGCGAGGAGCGTATAGGCCATGAACACAGCGTGAGAGAGTCTGAAATCTCTGCGCTAAAGTACGAGTTGTTTAAATCTGAGTTAGGCCATTTTACTTCCAGAAAAGGATCTACAGTTCACAGTGAAGAAGAGGAATTTTCTTCACCTCTACCTGAAATCGATTTCGCAGTCTGAGTGTGCTTTAAAATAACGGAATGAAGAAGACAAAATGTTAAATTTCAATTGTAATGGTATAAGAATTTTATTGCAATTTTACTTGAAGCAAGTAAAGAGATAGGTTTGGAAGTAAATCCCGAAAAGACAAAGTATATGATTATGTCTCGTGACCAGAATATAGTACGAAATGGAAATATAAAAAATTGGAAATTTATCCTTTGAAGAGGTAGAAAAATTCAAATACCTGGGAGCAACAGTAACAAATATAAATGACACTCGGGAGTAAATTAAACGTAGAATAAATATGGGAAATTCCTGTTATTATTCGGTTGAGAAGCTTTTATAATCCAGTCTGCTGTCAAAAAATCTGAAAGTTAGAATTTATAAAACAGTTATATTACCGGTTGTTCTTTATGGTTGTGAAACTTGGACTCTCACTTCGAGAGAAGAACATAGGTTAAGCGTGTATGAGAATAAGGTGCTTAGGAAAATATTTAGGGCTAAAAGAGATGAAGTTACAGGAGAATGGAGAAAGTTACGCAACACAGAACTGCACGCATTGTATTCTTCATCTGACAATTAGGAACATTAAATCCAGACGTTTTAGATGGGCAGGACATGTAGCACGTATGGGCGAATCCAGAAATGCATATAGAGTATTAGTTGGGAGACCGGAGGGAAAAAGACTTTTGGGGAGCCCGAGACGTAGATGGCAAGATAATAATAAAATGGATTTGAGGGAGGTGGGGTATGATGATAGAGACTGGATTGATCTTGCTCAGGATAGGGACCTATGGCGGGCTTATGTGAGGGCGGCAATGAACTTCGGGTTCTTTAAAAGCCAGTAAGTAAGTAATGGTATAAGAAATATCCTTAGCTAACAAGGTGCTCTGAGACAAATAACTTGTAGGCCTACATCTTGATTACACAACTTTGAACACTGTATAACTTTGGAATATGTATGACAAGTGTTTCTTGTGTTAAATTCTAACGTACCTTGTTTACATGTTTCGACCTATTTATGAGTCATCCTCAGAACTGGTCGTTGTTGGTCTTGGCACCTCTTGTTTTGTTTCCTGTGAGGGTGTGTTCGTGTGGTATAATGTAGAGTCAAAGAGTGTGTGTGTTCTGAAATGGAAATACTACATATCCACATGGAAATACTACACATCCAACCAAAAAGCCAGAAACTAAACACACTAGAACAATATGAAATATACAGACACATGAAAACACACCCCAACGAAATTCTCAACACACAACTTAATTTCACACACACTCTTTGACTCTACATTATACCACACGAACACACCCTCACAGGAAACAAAACAAGAGGCGTCAAGACCAACAACGACCAATTCTGAGGATGACCTATAAATAGGTCGAAACATGTAAACAAGGTACGTTAGAATTCAACACAAGAAAGTCTTATCATACATATTCCGAGATAAGTTGTATTGTTAAACCTGTATTCTTTTGAGAATGGACATGAGTGATCATCATCATCTTGTGAGATCTATCTCACAAAAAATTTTGATAGAAAAGCCGAGAAACATTTGTTGTATAAAAAGATATAAGGTAAGCAGATTTGTTCAGTCTACCCAGTATTTACACCTTAGCTTCGCCACTGCTAACTTCCTAGAACAACAAAAAATCTATCAATAAACCACATTACAGTGGTAAGCACTTGAAATAGTAAATGCGTTACAAGAGCGGTTTGTTGAAGTTTTCATGTTCGAGGAAAAGTTTGAAAAAGCGAAACGTAGTTGAGCTTTTTTAATTTCTGAGAATTGAAAGAAAATATACCGCTCGTGTATCGTACATTATTTTGTGCGAAGATCGTTTATTACATACCTGAAAGAGGAATTTCTAATTAGTTGCAATGAAATCTCCATCTTAGTTTCTGTTCAATGACGGCAAATTTGAAAAACAAAAATATCTCTCTTCAACAGTGTTGCTTTAAAATGTTTTCTGTGTTTACTATACTCCAGAAGGCCGTGATATACGTCTGTCTTTTTTTCTCCCAGTCTATAAATGCGAACTTAAAACAAACGGTAAGGTTACGTAATGATTTGTAGAGTTTACTTAATTTTTGCGAATATTTAAAAACAATAATTAATTGATTAATTTCCGAGAATTGAAAGAAAACATACCGCTTGTGTATCGTACATTATTTTGTGCGAAGATCGTTTATTACATACCTGAAAGACGAATTTCTAATTAGTTGCAATGAAATCTCCATGTTGGTTTCTGTTCAATGACGGCAAATTTGCAAAACAAAAATATCTATCTTCAACATTGTTGCTTTAAAATGTTTTCTGTGTTTACTATACTCCAGCAGGCCGTGATATACGCCTGTCTTTTTTTCCCCCCCAGTCTATAAATGCGAACTTAAAACAAACGGTAAGGTTATGTAATGATTTGTAGAGTTTACTTAATTTTTGCAAATATTTAAAAACAATAATTAACAGTGCAATTTAGGTGAAATTGCAGTGGTAAGTTTCCAATTTATAATTATTACTATATTGAACGTCTCTAAAAATAATGTGTTAAAAGCCTAAAGCAGTAAAATCAATATGTCACTTAAGCGATAAGAAGAGGGAAACTGTTATGTGCGTGAGGTTGGGAATAATGAATGTGGAATTTTAGACTTTCCGCGGATTGGTTTTGTGCGGAAACCAAGCAAATACGCACGATCTCGCACAAATACATCTTCCGTTACATTGAAGCTGCAGTATAGCCTTCTATATACAGGGTGATTCACGAGGATTTACCGTCACTTAAGGAGCTTATTTCCGAAGACATTCTGAGCAAAAAATGTCATATAAACATTTTTCCTAAACTCAATATTTACAGAATTACAATAATTTGAAGTTGTTTGTAAAATATCATTATTCTTGAGTTTAGGATAAAAGAATGATACAAATAAAGAATGAACTATTCAGGAATATCATTTCTTTAATTAGCTAAAATTCTGAAGCTAAAAATGTGTTGTGAATTCCATAGTTGCTTCGTACATATTTTTTCTTTTCGATTTTTAACTACAAAATTATATTTTCTTACGCATTTATAACAACAATAATTGTTACAAATCACGCCACTCTTGTAAATTATTTAAGATTGTACATTAGGATGCATAATTGAACTGAACATAATCAAGTTCCTAAAGTTATATGGTTTGTAACAATTTTTGTGATAAGTGCGTAAGAATGATGTCATAAGTTGAAAATTGAAAAACAAAATCTGTATTAAGCAATTAACAACACATTTTTAACGTCAGAACACTAGCGAATTAAAGAAATTTTACTTCTGAACAGTTCATTCCCTATTTGTAACATTGTTTTACCCTTAAAACTAAAGAAAAAAGGTATTTTACTAATAACTTCAAATTAGTGTAAATCTGAAACTATTGAGATTAGGACAAATGTTTATGAGACATTATTTTGCTCAGAATATCTTCGGAAATAAGCTGCCTAAGTGACAGTAAATCCTCGTGAATCACCCTGTACAATATTTCCAACTTGGAACCATGATCATATTTGCTGAAAAGTCATCAGTTGACTGAGATCTAGTTGGGATTTACAATAGAGAGACAAATTTCACAGATAATGAGAATCAAGTTTTAAGGCGTGGATGCAAAGAATCTAGTAGTGATGAGTTAATATTTTGTGCTGATCCGGTTGTTAATATAACCTTTCTCCATCTCACTACTCTCTCTCTCTCTCTCTCTCTCTATGAATTCTGTGTTACACGAAACTTCAATCTGCATATATATTATGAAATTACTATAGTCTATGAACAATACGATTCCTCGTAGCACGTGTCTAAATATACCCAATTCCAAAGAATAACAATATGGATTCTCATTTACGAGAGTGAGATTAGAGACATCCGAGCAATACACTCAGCGGGATACTAGCACAGAATTCAAGTTAAGCATAGTTCTTTGTATGCAATATGCTTGATAGTACACCAACAACGAAAAAAAAGAGAAAATAAAGAAGGAAAGAAAGAAGGAAAAATAGAAAGAAAGGAAGAAAGAAAAGAAAAGAAAAGAAAGAAGGGATCATTGCCTTGCGAACACATAATACTGACACCACTATAAAATTTACCAGTTACTTAACTTGTCTTAGTTTAAATAATATCGTCGTGTGAATGCAAGAACTAGGTAACTCGAAATTTGCGTTTTGTAGTTACCTCGTTTATAGCATAGCAAAAATCACACAAAATGTAATGCAAGAACTTGGTAACTGATCGAACGATACCAGCGACATCTATTTTCCAATATAACAACTAGGTAAATGAAAACGAGACATATTCCTTAGTGCAATAAATAAGTAAATAGGCAATGTCACAAAATATGAAAAATCAAGTTACCTAGTTCTTGCATTCACACGACGATATATTATAATTTTTCACATGCCATTGTATGTATAAGTTGGCCTATATTAAAATATGATTTTGACTTCTTTTTACAGAACCATTCGTACGTGTTCAATCCCCAAGGGCGACCGCGTTCCTTTTTTAATTTTTTCCAATCCACTCAGCAACCTTTGACATTGTCCATCACTTTACCCTGCACTACATTTACAGTGGAACGGTCATTCAGGTAAGTTATGTGTAACCATTATTACTACTACTACTACTACTACTACTACTACTATTATTATTATTATTATTATTATTATTATTACACTACACTAAAATAATATAGGGGAGAGTTGGGTAGTATCGGACATCGGGTAATATCGCACAGTGAGTTTCTTTCATCTACCATCAGATGATAGTACCTGCAATGACATGGTTACGATTCTGTGATGTCGCATACACCTGGTTGAGGTTTTTTCGGGGTTTTCCCTCAACCCAATATGAGCAAATGCTGGGTAACTTTCGGTGTTGGACCCCGGATTCATTTCACCAGCATTATCACCTTCATCTCATTCAGATGCTAAATAACCAGAGAAGTTGATAAACCGTCGTAAAATAACCTACTGAAATAACAAATATAACTCGATAGAATTGGTGGTAGTGAGATGGATTTTGGCAAGATGAGGCCAAGGTTTCGCCTTATGATTATCTGACATTCACCTTACAGTTGGAAAAAAAAACATTGGGGACAAACTGAAGAAATCCAACCAGGTAATTAGCTGAAACAGAAATCGAATCTAGATCCGAGCCCATTAAAAGGCGATTTTATAGAGTGAAAAATAATAATATGAAATAATGAAATAGTAATATACTTTACAAGAGCGGTATGTTTACGTTTTCATGTTCGAGGAAAAGATTGAAAAAGCGAAACGTAGTTGAGCTTTTTTAATTTCGAGAACATGAAAACAAACATACCGCTCGTGTATCATACATTATTTTGTGCGAAGATCGTTTATTACATACCTGAAAGACGAATTTCTAATTAGTTGCAATGAAATCTCCATCTTGGTTTCTGTTTAATGACGGCAACTTCGGAAAACCAAAATATCTTTCTTCAACATTGTTGCTATAAAATGTTTTCTGTGTTTACTATACTCCAGCAGGCCGTGATATACATCTGTCTTCCCCCCCCCCCCGTCTATAAATGCGAACTTAAAACAAACGGTAAGGTTATGTAATGATTTATTTTTCATTTTAATATTTTAACAATATTATTTATATAACATATTGCAGTAATAACATCCACATCTGGAATCTTGTTGATTTTTTCACGGCTTCCTTAATGTTACTTGTATCAGGAATGCAATAAGTTTCGTGGAGTAGTAGACTTTACTTAATTTTTGCAAATATTTAAAAACAATAATTAACATTGCAATTTAGGTGAAATTGCAGTGGTAAGTTTCAATTTATAATTATTACTATGTTAAACGTCTCTAAAAATAATATGTTAAAATGCAAAGCAGTAAAATGAATGTCGAGTCCTTAAGCGGTAAGAGAGTTGTTATGTGTGTTACGTTGGGAATACTGAATATGGTATTTCACACTTACCGCGTATTGGTTCTGTGCGGAAAATAAACAAATACGCACGATCTCGCACAAAATACATTACATGTTCTATTTCAATGTGTAATTTACAAATGAATGTCAAATTACATTAAAATTTCATTGGGAACGTGATAAATCATGAAATACTGCGAAGCGTGTACCTAAAATGAATATTAAAAAATGTGTCATCTTCATGAAATCGAATATATTATTCTTTCCTGTAACATACTGCACATATTTCAACATTGAATAATCTATTATCTACGAGCCTGCACTAGACACAAAATATATCATGCTGGCGTGTAACAATGTTAAATGCCTATACCTCAGAATCCATAGAAGGATAGGTTTAAGGAATAGATAGAAGCGCTTTCTATGTAATTTACTAATCCATAATTGTTATCTAAACTGGTCTTTATCTCACTTCCTTAGCAACCTAAACAATGGCTTTATTCACAGCAGTGAATTAAAAGTTTTAAACCACTTCTGAATTATTTTTTTAAATCACTCTCTTCTTGACAACCAACACATTAGCAATAATAAAAACCATACATGAATTCATTTATAAGCTCTTCACAAACAACACATTACAAAGAAAAGGCCTACAATTTTAAATTAAATTTAGATACTAGCAATAGATAAAATATTGCATAACACTGAAAGACGTAAACAGATTTTGTGCGAGATCGTGCGTATTTGGTTTCTGTTTTCCGCACAGAACCAATACGCTTAAGTTGTGAAATAAAATTTTTCTGTATTCCCAACGTAACACACATAACAATTTCCCTCTTCTTAAATGCCGAACTTAAAACAAACGACATTCATTTTACTTTTCTTTAATATTTTAACATATTATTTTAACAGACGTTTAACATCCGCATGTAATAATTATAAATTGAAAACTTACCACTGCAAATTCACCTAAATTTCAATGTTAGATTTATTGTTTTTAAAATATTTGCAAAAATTAAGTAAAGTCTACTACTCCACGAAACTTATTGCATTCCTGATTTATAATTAACATTAAGTTAAGCGTCAAAAATCAACGAGTTCCAGATGCCGATGTTATTACTGCAATATGTTATATAAATAATATTGTTAAAATATTAAAATGAAAAATAAATCATTATATAACCTTACCGTTTGTTTTAAGTTCAAACAAATAGACTCTGGGGAAAAAAAGACAGACATATATCACGGCCTGCTGGAGTATAGTAAACACAGAAAACATTTTATAGCAACAATGTTGAAGAAAGATATTTTGGTTTTCCGAAGTTGCCGTCATTAAACAGAAACCAACATGGAGATTTCATTGTAACTAATTAGAAATTCGTCTTTCAGGTATGTAATAAACGATCGTCGCACAAAATAATGTACGATACACGAGCGGTATGTTTATTTTCATGTTCTCGGAAATTAAAAAAGCTCAACTACGTTTCGCTTTTTCAATCTTTTCCTCGAACATGAAAACATCAACATACCGCTCTTGTAACGCATATTACTATTATGCGCTCGTGGAAATTACCACCCTCGACTTCGCCTCGGGGGCTAAACTTTCCACTCGGGGATAAAATCTAATTTTAGTCTCTTATAGTACAAATTACCTATTATTGAGGTCTTGACCGATATGTGCGTCTATTACCAGACACTACATCTCACATGACGTATTCTGTCAGAGGAAAACAATTGTGTTTTCTTTCTGTAAACGGCATTCATTTATAACATTGCATACTTCATAGTTACGAGGTTTTAAAAGTAAGCCAACGATATACAAATGCATTACATACTCTTATTTAACGGTGACTTGGGAACTTACGGCGCGACATGCGATTGAAAATGGGGAGCGAGCAAAAATATTGCTTGTTTTCAGTAATTGAAGACTTTCACAGAACATGATAGCTATGTTGTTGATAGACAGTTCTGGATTTATTCAGAATTTATACATGTAGATGTTTTAAACTTACAGAATTTGCCCTTGGGCTAAATTCAGTGTCCGGGTCTTTTCACCGTAATATAGGACATACTTTGTAGGTTGCTGCCCCCTCGCCTACGTTTAAATCCAATCACTCTGTCTAAAACACACAGATCAATATGCAAGTAGTATAGCCTATACAAAGCATTACGCCCAAAATATAAAACTTTGGTCCGTACGTATTCCGAATGAAATACGCAAGTAAGCACAAGGTTCTTCAAATCTGTATTCAGATTTTAATTAGCTTTTTATGGTTTAAGAGTTTTGGTTCAACTTGTTCATGAAGCATTGTTACATTTAAAAATATTTACGTAATCCGCTGAAAGTCATCTACAAATAAATTAGTTAGGTTAGGTTAGTTAGGTTAGGGCATATGCTATAATGAAACGGCCCCAGGAAAACTTTCGGAACGGCACTTGCAATCGCGCTGAAATGGCCAAAATTTATACAGGGACATCACTTTATTTTTACCAACATTTTTAACATTAACCTGGCTATACTCGGAAACACTGTTGCCCCCTTCCATTATAGGAGTTTGACGTTACTAGTGCAATATGTAAACAAATCATTTTACTAGGTATAGGAGGAGAGAAAAGTAGTGTATCCATTTATGTTGTAGGCAAATACGATATTACGATTTTCAGTTTGTTCATCAATTTTACGGAATTTATCAAAATACAGTAGAGTAGTAACATTTTTTTTCAAAAACTCAACTTTTCAGGCGGCTATGTTCGTTATATAATGTCTACTTTATTTAGCATATTAATTATTGATGTTATCATACAATATAGAGAGTGCATTTAAATTGAGGGGGTCATAAGTAAAGGGCTGTAAGTGCACTTGTTACTTTTGAGAAAATGGGGGGTAAAATCGGTGAAATTTTTTATTTAAATTTTAATGTGTGATGCGATTAAAATATCCCTTTGCCATTAAAATTTTAGATACTTTTGCTTACACTGGATGCACTTAACTCATGTTATTACAAATGTCACTAGCATTCCTTTGCTTCTAGCCACCTCAATTCATAAAAAGCTAATCTGAATTTTTAAACAAGTTGCTGAAAATGGTTGCCGTTCATTACAATGCAGGCTTCAATTCAGTACGCATATTATTAAAAACATTTTGAAGTATATTCTCTGAAATTGAATTTATCGTTTCTTGAATATAATTTTTAGTACGATATTATTAATATAGGTTCTTTCTTCTATAGAAAATGCAATCACATTTATGAAACACACTATACACTGCAGTGTTTACTTCACTGCTTGAAGATTTCGAATGCAACAGCGGCCGTAAGTTTGTGTGTCTGACGGGAGCAAGGACAATAGTGAAGGAGTGAGAGTGAAGTACATTCAGAAATGCAGGTACAATAAAAATGCAAGTAAAAATAAAATGATGTCCCTGTATAAGTACTTCAATTTTTATATTATTAATCTGGTCTCTCTATAAAGGCTTACCGGTGGACTGTCTTAGCTATTCCCTGAAAACATTTGCTGTTTTAATTGCACTCCTACGTTATAGTATACAACTGTTTAAAATAACTTAAAGAAAAAGATCCCACCTATTAAGTAATTGTTATGTGATTTCCCCCATTTCGATGGCCCTGTGACATAATACTCGGACGAACAGTAATCTACAAATTGTTTTGTATTGTATTTATTAATATTCCATGGTATTCATACATTGCTTCACAGCTAGAATATGGAACAAGTCAAAAAACGTAATACTACTATAAAGTCTTAATTTATAGTCACAATCTAGTTGAAACATATACCGAAGAGATTTACAATATTGTCCACTAGTACAACACAAACTTTTAGTATCAATTTCATGAAGCCCTATTGAATGTCATGAATTCACCTACAGAATAGAAGGCGTGAGAAATTAAGTACTTCTTTAATTTGGCCCTAAATAATCTTATGTTTTGAGTTTCATTTTTTTATATCCATAGTGAGGCTATTAAAAATGTTTACTGTCATATAACGCACTCCTTTTTGGTAGCATGATATACTTGCCGATATAATATGAAAATCATTTTTACGCGTATTTATGCTATGAATTGTTGAATCAGTTACAAAGTTTTCACAATTACATACGAAGAAGATTAATTAAAAATATACTGACAATCCACGGGCATTATTTGTAGCTTTTTGAAAATAGTCCTACACGATTCCCCAGATTTTGCACCTACTATCATTCTAATTACCCTTTTTTGTAATAGAAATATACTGTCACTATATGTGGAATTTCCCCAGAATATTATTCCAAAATCATTACCGAGTGGAAGTATGCAAAATATATTGCTTTTAAAGTGTTGTTATTTACTATCTTTTGCATAGATCTAATAGCAAAACATGCTGAATTTAGTTTGGGGATAATTTCTTTAATGTGATTTTTCCTTTTTCACATTTAACACATTATCGATTTTAAGCCAAGAAATTTGGTTGTTGTTTCTAAAAGGGATCTATTGTTAATTATTGCGCTTGAAATTTGCGAGGTTGAATTTGGACAGGATTTAAATCGAATTATGTTAGCTGTGTTACAATTTAATACTAATTTATTGACTGAGAACCAGTCAGATATTTTGAACAGAATTTCCTCTGTTAAAGATTGGAATGTGTTGGAGTTATTGGCTGCAAATACTATACTTGTGTCGTCTGCAAATAATATGGGACGACTTACATCTATTATTAGGGAGACAAGATCATTTACGAACACTAGCAAAAGTATGAAACCTAATATTGATGCTTGAGGAATTCCATTATTGAAATCTAAGCAAGAGCATATCTGAACAACACTATAGGTATGCTATTTTAATTTTGGTTCATATAAACGGATTCAAACGATTTGTTTCTTTTTTTTTTTGTTAAAGGTGTGTCTTGGTTAAATCTCGTTCTATGTAAATTGTAGAAATTTTATTGTATTTCAGGCAGGAGATACCTGAGCCATTGAGAAGTTTAATAATCTGAATCTCAAATTAACATTTGCCTTTCCGCTATTTTGTTAATATGAGATTGACTAATACGAAACGCAACACTTGTTCCAAAGCTAGGGCTGTTGGGCACAGCTCCTTGCTGCGGTTTTTGCACTGCGATATCACAGCTGAAATACTCTGTACTAGAATTTTCGCCAGATATTCCAAGCATTTCCACTTGTCTCTAATATGTCAGTCTCATAGCAGTAGAGTGGCGAGTATTTCTGTTCCTTCTCTTGGAAGTCTGCGGGCCCCTGCAAGAGTGGAGTTCCCATTGTACTGGGTGAAGTGGCATGAAACCAGCACTTTTGTTACAACAGGTTGCACTTTGATGTAAGATTCGGCGTATAAATCTACTTGTTCCACTGGCTTTAGAATTGCTGCTGACAGCTTATGTATGTTTCTCTCAACTGCCTAAGCTGTAACTTGATATTATACGATATGATATACATATTTCATGTCATCAATTACATCCATGTAAAGTGGACCTCACAATTTTGTATCCGGTGCCACAATTGTGTACTTTCATTACAGATATCCATTTTTTTGCAGATGCTCTTACAATTTAGATTCATATCCCGTACTAACATTCTCTCATCACTATCCTTCTCATTCCTTTAAACTCGTTCAATATTTACTATACTGGGTGTTCATTTCAAAGTATGTCATGACGTCACTGTTGTGAGTCAGCGATTCGAAGAGAGTTTCAGCTTTTATGTCAGAGAAGTTGCCTATTAATCAAGGCGTTCAATCTGAACTTGAGAACGTGTACGGTATAACTTGAACGTCGTAGCAACAGATGGCGGTCTGTACGGTCTGTGTGCTACCATAACCTCTTTCGAACTGTGTTTTGCGCGGGCAAGTCGTACGCAGGGTATTTTTATCATCGGTTGCGTACGACGACATTCCACAACATAAATCAAATGCTCCGTGTCCATGTTGACAGTCGAAGTTAATGTCAACAAATACGTAAGTAATCGTCTTAACCATTTCCCCATATTCCGACAGTAAGAAAAAACTCACCCCAGTACGTGTTTTCAAACTGTTCACATTCCTGCCACTATTGGAGTTACCGTACGTATCGGTAAGTACTCTTGAGAATGAACGCCGTACTTGCTAGGCAACTTCTCTGGCACATAGGTAATACGCCTCTGCGGAAGTCTAGGAAGATTAAATTGTCTAGGCTCATCGACTAGCCACATGACGTCATACAGCGAGCCATGACTCACTTTGAACTGAACACTCAGTAGTCTCTCGCTTCTGGCCCGATCTAAATTCTTTCATATGCCCTTCTTTCAAAGTCTAATGACTTCATTCGAAATTGACACTTTTACAATTCATTGCTTCATTTCCAATTCACTTATATCGAACACTCTCTGTTTCTAATAATTAGAGATCGAATTTGTAGATTTTTACCTATTTTTTCCTTGCTTCTGAACTCCTAATTTCTTCAATACTTCTTCGAATCATGATCATAGGAGTCGTATATATGAATTCTGTTGAACCTAAAAAAAACCTAAATCATTGTTGATAAGCGTTATTCTGTATTTACCGCGTTCTATATTTATTTTTTTTTCTTTTGAGAGAAATATCAATACATTTCGAGAGAGAGAGAGAGAGAGAGAGAGAGAGAGAGAGAACACTCTCGACATGGAGGAGGCTGCCTCAATCCCAGAGGCAAAATCTGTAGGCTACTTAGCAGTCACGAACGTCTATGGCTCCCTTGCTTTCCTCAAGACACATTTCAGTGACTTTTCAAAATATTATACTGAATACTAGGAATCGTCGCTACAACTGAAAGATTCAATTGGTGCCATTGACTCACTTCTACAGAAACAAGTACCAGGACCCGTGGATGAAGCTGTCACATTAAAACTGAAGAAAGTATTGCAGAGGAATCCAGGTTTGAAAAATGAAAAATGTGTGCTCCACTCTCCAGGGGAAAACTTCAATTGTCAGTTACAATGGGTACCTGCTGCAGTGGCAGCTATGAAATTTGCACCTATGACGTCATGTGCTGTCAAAGGAATCTTTTCGTCCTTCAAATGTATTTTGAGAGACAATAGAAAAAGCTTCTCAGTCGAGAATCTTTGAAAATATTTACAACCAGGAACAGTACCAGTAAATAATGTTTTGTTTGCTTGTTTGTTGCATTTTAAAATAATTCTTGATCAAGTTTGAACAAATTTAATTCAAAAGTTTTGTGTGTACTGTACCTTTTATCTATTTAAAACTGAAATTTATGTAGTTATATCAAGGTAAATTATATTAGATAAAATGTTAATTGTTACAATAATTTATTCAAACTACATATAATGTTTAAGGGGAAGAAGCAAAAATTTCAAATCTTACAGCCTAAATTTTGATAAATAGCTTGGTTCTTGAAAAGATCAGTTTCGTGATCCATGTTGCCTTAATAAATAAATATTTATTTTATAAGAATAACTGTAAGGATACATTTTAACGATCGGGAAATTTTTGCGACTCCTTTTACAGGTTGGACATAAAACCTAAAAAAAAAAACCTATTTCACCTATTCCAAAAACCTAAAATAGTATTTTCAAAAACCTAAAATTCCAGTTCCTACTAATAATGCTTGTTACTAAACCTTATTACCCCATTATCCAATATGTTCGTTATTATGTCCAAGTAGATGTTGAATAAGGTAGATGATAAAGGGCATCTTTTGTCAAAATAATGGATGAAAAAATATAATTCAATTTAATATAAAAATAATAACATTCCTAACGTCAATTAAGAAGGTACGATATGTTATAAAGTCGAGGATTGCTGTCGAAAGCTACCTTATTAAAAATTAAGTCACAACTAGTTGCTAAGGGTGTTTGAGGATAAGACGTTTAGGAAAACACAGACACACTAATAAAAAAGGCAAAACAAAAACAGAAGAAACCAACACAAACACTGCATGAGTATAAATAGGCCTACATAACATTAACATCACCAATACTTACAAAATTGCAACTTCATTCAGAAAACTAAAATACAAGATAGCATACAAAACAAATAACACAACACAGAAATATATAAATAATCACATCAAACATTCAAATAAATATAATTCAACTGGGGTTTACAAACTAAAATGCAATAGTTGCCCACATTTTTACATAGGACAGACAGGAAGAACCTTTCAAACAAGATATAAAGAACACATTAAAGCCATAACCAAACCCTACATCACATCAAATTACGCAGAACATATTATCAACAATAATCATGACTACAATAATATACTGTAGAAACAGTTATGGAAATTGTACACATCACACCAAAAAGTCCACATTTAAACATATACTTAATACACAATTACAGTTCAATACCCACACGTTATTCGACATCATGTTACATAGCACACAAACAACCACCCCCCACTATAGGAGCAACACACCCCCATCCCTACAACTGAAGAATGCAAATGGCAGAATGCAAGATCAACAAGAACAACAGTAGTTCGTAGGACACTGAAGATGACGCAGCACCGGCGTCGAGAAGGACCGTCTGTCTAAGATACATAATCTTTTTTAAACATTTAACACTTTTAACGTGTCGTTAAACAATTGTAAGTCTTTAAAACATTTGGGGCTAAGAGGGATGAAGTTACAGGAGAATGTAGAAAGTTACACAACGCAAGGCCACACACATTGTATTCTTCATCTACAATAATTAGGAACATGAAATCCAGACGTTTAAGATGGACAGGACATGTAGCACGTATGAGTGAATCCACAGAATTCATAGTGTTAGTTGGGATGCCGGAGGAAAAAAGACCTTTGTGGAGACCGAGACGTAGATGGGAGGATAATATTAAAATGAATTTGAGGGCGGTAAGATATAATGATAGGAAATGGATGGCGGGCTTATGTGAGGGCGGCAATGAACCTTCGAGTTCTCCAAAAGCTATTTATAAGTTGTAAGTCGAAATTAGATTAACACTTCTGGATTTTAAGAACTACTAAAGTGCAGATTGAAGAATGTTTATGCCTGTTACTGAAACACGATGAACGATGTTAAGTTCTAAAGACGATATACATTTATAAACAGTCTAATTTGATGGACAGAATATTATAAAATATTGACATAATTGACAGACAGAAAAATTAATTCGTATTAGGCAGTGCGATGCCGCCTTCTTAGAAGTTTGGCGACGCCAGCGAAATGTGTGCATATTGTGGGGGACTCGGCCCTCTTCGCATCATGGCCACTCAATACCAAACCGTGATCCATAAATTCAACACCCAGCCGGGCGTCAGAGTCGATATAGAAATTGGGGAGGGGCTACATCTTTTATGCTCCGGTGTTCGCGTGAGAGGTCACTGTATGTAACGCACCCCAGAGAAATAGCTACACTTGATATACAGGGTGTTTCCTGCCAGCAGACAACTAACACTGATTTAGACACAGCGTGATGGGCAAATATCATGCAGAGCTCAACAATCACAACTTCCTGTCAGTCCGAACTCATGTTCCTGTACATTTGAAGCTTGTAACTGCAAAGTTGGTCACGCAAGTGGTACCGCACTTCTTTCTCTTTTCCTTCTTCATAATTATTACCATTTTCATCGACGTTATCGTTAAATTATTATCAATGATCAAACCACACACTACCCATCTCTTCTTTTTCCCCCACGCCGCCACGTTATAACTAGATCTATTGTAAAGACAGTGTGGTAATAGTAACGCGTGAATCCTAACCTAAAAAAGATCTGAAAGGAAGAAAAGTTCGACAATCATGTCAAGCACAAGGCTTTGTAATATAGCAATTCTATCCATTTAAAGAGAGAAAAGACAATAATATGGTTACAATACAACAATCATGACGTTATGAATCTGAATAGTCTATGGGATTTGTTGAAGGATCCATCATCAGCAATCGACAGCTCCAGTTCACCTTATGAAGAGTTTGTATAGGTATGCCTTGCATGATTGTTTATCATAATTTTGCATGTTATTAAATAAGACTTCCGAGAGTGAGTTTCGAGAGAGTTGGCGGCAGCGACATTGTCAGGAGATGCGTCAGGTACTTTCTAAACCCTGCATATCTGGCCCACCCAAAATAATTAGTCTGGCTACGCCACTGCATTTAACGCTATTAGTGTTCAGGAACATCACAAATCAGGACTGTAAGTAGCCTCCGAGGACCACTACAGCAACACACTTGTGTGTGACCTCCCATTGTTATGTTGAAGGATTACATCTTACAAGCCGCTTTCTTGTAATGTTGTTTGTCCACACGATTACACCACACGATATTCTTGCTCTTGCAAATTCATTATTATTGGAAGCACCTCAGTCTTCAAAAATGGATATTAGTAAATGTTCGTCCTTCATTAAGGCAATGATATAAAACTTTTCAAAGCTCTGAAACAAAAAAAAAAAAATTTGACAATCATGTCAAGAACAATGCTTTGTAATCTAGCAATTCTATCCGTTGAAAGAGAGAAAAGTTGGGATTTGTTGAAGGATTCATCATCAGCAATCGACAGATTCGTTGCTAGGAAATCTCGACAGCTCCAGTTCACCTTTGTATAGATATGCCTTGCATGATTGTTTATCATAATTTTGCATGTTATTAAATACGGTAAGACTTCCGAGAATGAGTTTCAAGAGAGTTGACGGCAGCGGCATTGTCAGGAGATGGGTCAGGTACTTCCTAAACCCAACGTGGGCACAATTTTCTGTTACGTGAGGCGCTCGATTTGAAATAGTTTGTTTACTAGGAGAGGAGACTGCAGAGTAGGATGGGAAATATAAACTGCTGTGACCTGCGTCACCTTATCGTAATCGCTAAGGCGGTCAGTGGCGAATTATTAGGAAAGGGAGACTCGAAAACTTTTATTCAATTTGGAAAATCACTTCGGCAGCTTTAATCATAAACCTCTTTATTATTTCTCCACTATTGAATTGATTTAAATCACAGGCGAGAAATTGCGTAACTAGCCAATAATATTCCATCATGTTGTCTACGTTTATTTTCTTGAATATTCTGGCTTTTATCAAGATTACTTAATAGATTTGCACGTTCTCGACCTAAAATAATTTCAGAAAATCATATTTCGTTTTCTACGCTCATTTAATATTTTTATAAAGTTCTTTTGGAAATAATACGTACAAACAACATTTAATTCCTCGTACCTTTTAATGCAGCGTGTTTAAGGTTATAATGTCTTATTTAGTATACTATGCAAATGTTAAGATCATAAATTTTCTTCGGAATAGTACGAAAAGTAACATTTAATTTGTCTTACCTTCTAATTCAGCATGTTCTTTATGACATAAGGAGTAATGTCGTTGTATATTAAATTTATTAATGTCTAATAGCATTTTCGAGCATAACATACATCGTATGTTCTCCCCTTCTAAACAGCAAAAAAACTCTCCCTCCCATTTCTCATGAAATAATCGTTTTCTAACGCGTACACACTGCTTTGATAATGCCATTATGCCACCACTGATATTGCTTATGAAACTGATATAGAACCTGCCTTCGCCTAGGAGCTGCGTAAGGGAGGAACGGGGACTGTGAAGGTGATGTCACTCAGAGCGATAAGCTCTGTGAAGGTCAGTGAGGCATTATTTCTCAAATGAGGCACGATACCCATCCATGTTCTAAACCCTGCATACCTGGCTCACACAAAATAGTCTAGCTACGCCACTGCATTTAACGCTATTAGTGTTGAGGAACATCACAAATCAGGACTGTAAGTAGCCTCCGAGGACCACTACAGCAACACACTTGTGTGTGACCTCCCATTGTTATGTTGAAGGATTACATCTTACAAGCCGCGGCTATAGAATGCTGCTTCGGAAGAAAGAAACGGAAGACGCTCTTTGCCTCAGCGCGGCTCCTGTAATGTTGTTTGTCCACACGATTACACCACACCCTCGAGACGAGACTTACTGAAGCGGGGGGGAAGGGGATCTCCGGATGCTGTGTCAACTATTGGTTTCCAATGTGGATCAAGCAGCTTGAAGCGGCTTACGCTAATCCCTGCCGGGCGGGCGTGCCTCCTACACGAAAAACGGATATCCTATACAAAAAGAAGGAAATTGTATCATGTACCTGTTGAGAAGCGCC